>VWYO01008645.1:7031-73274 GCA_013400275.1 Rhadina sibilatrix
AAAACCCAGTAAAACAAAATAGGCATTTATGTCCACTCTACTTGATAAAATGTAAGATCTCAAACGGTAGCTTGTTTACTTTTCAGTCAGCAAAATCCTCTGCAACCAGGAGAAAGGGGAAGTGGGCTTAAACACATCAGCACAAATACCTCCTTGGTTACAGTATCAGCATGATTGTAAATCCCCCAATTACAATTTCTAAAAATCTCTAATGCTACGGAACTTCTCTTCCAAGCAGCTTGTTTGCAACGCGTAATTATCAAATAAAGCTTTCAAATCGGTTCCGTTGGAAATTTTGCTTAAAATAGTACAAGAAAGAAACATTATTTCCACCCGAGCGCTTACTGATCATGCAAATCCTGCCGAGCGCGCCTCGAGGTCAACTGAGCCCTGACGAGATCCTACGGACAGGACAGGGGGTGAGGAGCATCTGCAGCAGGCACGGCACCGCCGGCCCCCAGCGCCCTGCCCCGCTCCGCCGGCGTTCCGAGGGGAACGGGCTGTTCCCGCTCGGAGCGGGAGGGCGGGAGCCGCCGGTGCCGCCCTCGGCGCACCAGGAAATAGCTGGGAGTTATTCCTAACGCTCGGCCAGCAACTTTCTACGCTGCACGCAGAAACCGACATTTAAAAAAAAATCTTAAAAAAAAAAATTAACGGCCCCCCCTCGCCCCCTCAACACCGTTTCAAACCCTGTGAGGGTCCCGTATTTCTCAGGAAAGGAAGGAGGGGAAAAGCACCATCGCCTCCAGCAGCTCCTAGTACCACGGCCGGCCCTCGGACAGTTTACAGCGGGGACGAGCGAAACACTATTTCTGACCTATTTTCGGCGCCGCCTCGGAGCGATAAACAATCAACAGCGGCGCAGAAACGCTGCCTGGGCAGAAACTTCTCCGGCCACGAGCCGCCCCCNGCCGGGAGACCCCCGGGCCGGGAGGGACGCGACCCACCCGGGGCTTAGCGCTCGCTGCTTTCCACCCGCGGCCCGCTCCCCAGAGAGCCCTTCGTGGCGCAGGCTGTGAGGCGGGGGAGGCCTGCCTTCTGCCTTCCCGGTGCCCGCCGTCCCGGCCTGGGCACGGAGCAGAGAGCAGCCCGCGCGGAAAAGGCTCCCCGGGGTGGTGGGGGGCAGCGGGGCCGGGCTGTGGGGCACCTGCCGGCGAATGCGGGACTGGAGGTAATGAGCCTTTATGGAGGAAAACTTCTCGTTTCTGTAGTAAGATTTTTTATCAGTACGTGATGACAAAATAGAAGTAAATCGGCTGTAAACGGCACTAATAAAACTGGTAGTCTTTTAACATTGAGGAGGAGGTATGCTGGGCAAGTGCGACATGTAGCTTGAAAATTAGTTCTGAGATGTATTCCAAACAAAATGATTGCTTGTCTGAAGAAAAATCCTATTCATCTTCTCCTTCTATCTGCTTGCCTATATTTGATGAGAAAAAAAAAAAAATNACCACCCTGCGCCCCATCGCCGCTCCCCGGCACCGACCTGGGACACAAAGGAGCGGCCGCCGCTGCTCGCCGATCGCCCGTGCTCCCCGCGGAGTCCAGGCCGCGGCAGCACCGGGATGGCGTAGCGCAGGCATCCGAGGCCGNGGCCGGGCTGTGGGGCACCTGCCAGCGAATGCGGGACTGGAGGTACTGAGCCTTTATGGAGGAAAACTTCTCGTTTCTGTAGTAAGATTTTTTATCAGTACGTGATGACAAAATAGAAGTAAATCGGCTGTAAACGGCACTAATAAAACTGGTAGTCTTTTAACATTGAGGAGGAGGTATGCTGGGCAAGTGCGACATGTAGCTTGAAAATTAGTTCTGAGATGTATTCCAAACAAAATGATTGCTTGTCTGAAGAAAAATCCTATTCATCTTCTCCTTCTATCTGCTTGCCTATATTTGATGAGAAAAAAAAAAAAATCTTGGATGTGAAGAAAACTTGCATAAAAACAGTTTTTCAGACTCCCAATGTGGTCTTCTTTCTCAATGCCAAACCTAACCCTTTAGCTGTTTTGCAGAGAGAGGAATTAGAAATCAGACAATTTGTTTTTGATTAAAGGGGTCTTTCCGTCCAGTCAGGTGGAAGCAATGCTAATTTTTCTATTCGTGTTTGCATAGAATTTTTTCAATAATTTTGTCACCAATTGATTTAGCATCCAGACATGCAAACAGAAAATTGATTGTGAAGGCAGGGAGCCAGATTGATGCTGGGTTGGGATAAATGAGAGAGAGATGACAAGCTGATTGCCATGGAGTATCAAAACCAGCTTTGTGAGATATCCTTGTGAGTTCTCAGCACCTTTTGTTTCTGTGACATCTGATTGAGATTGTACTGCTGGCAGAAATTTACTGCAGGTTGAACTCATGGCTATTTGGAAATTTAATTTTTATGAAAAAGATTTCAGTTCATTGGAGATTAATGATTTAAATGAAACTTGCATCTGTTTTATCAGGAGCATGTGAGTGTCTCAAGGCTTTTTTAAAAGGCAGTTTTGAAATTATCAGTGGCAGCCATTTTTTTGTTTTGTCCTTGGTTATTTTGGGATAGGCTTTAGTAACTGCTTTTTGGTCCCACAGAGTCAGTTCCAACAACCAGAAAAATAGAGAAATAGCTGACAAAAGGTCTCACCAAGCCTAAACACACCTCAGACCTGCCTCAGAAATACAGCAGCTTTGTATTAAAAGATGTTCAGCAGCAGATAGTGCCTGTGGATCTCAAAAGTCAGATTTTATTGCAGATGTTCTGGTTGCTGAATAGTCTAGAAGCCAGCCTGACAGTTTGGAGGATGGGCTTTTATATATCTGCACAGATACATTCTTGTCTGGCTTGTAATTTTTTTTTTTTTAATTTTATTTTATCTCTCCTTAACCTTGGCTGGACTTTTGCTCTTAGGAGAATATATTTTGCAGGCTTCTTTCCAGTTAGATGGAAGAAGCATTTCTTGGTAACTGTCTTGTCCACTGATATGAGCAGAAAACTGGCAGCTTGTTCCTATAAATTGTGAAGCTGCCACTAGAGAAATCTAATTACCTCCCACACAAAAATCCTTCAATTACCTCCTTCACTTGTGAAGATGCATCAGCAATTAGCCCACCTGCCAACCTTGCCCCTCTTGCATGAGGCAGTGAGTACTGGGGATGGGGTCCACCACCACACCCACCCATATCCCATGTGCTTTCTGGTCCCTCCCTGTTTGTCCATGTAAAGAGGGATGATCTGACAGCCCTTCTGAAGGAAGACAACCTGGGGAACAGCAGCTCCCTCAATCCAAAGCTGCCTTTGTTTCCAGGAGATTTTTAAAGTTTGTGTGCTGTATATAAGAACTGCCAAAAAAAGGGTATCCTGTCAAGCCTGGATGCACTGATAAGCATAGCTTATTAGAGATACCCATCATGAACTCATGGAGTAGTCTCACTAACAACTAACATAGGGAAGCCTGGAAGTAATTGATTGCTTAGGTATGATGTGGGAGACTCTAGAAACCACTTCTGCAGTTTGAGTTCTGATGAAGCTGCCTTTTCCATGTGAAATGACTTAGTTCATTAACTTAAATCCTTAGTTCATATGTCTGGGCTGAGCATTTTTATTAGTCCAGGATTTTGTTAAAAAATAGGTTATTGATTTATGGATATGTTTGCCAAGTTCAATACAGCACTAACACTGTTCTGTATCCTCTAGCTAGCATCAAACTTGTACAGACTCAGAAACAAAAGCTGTGAAGCCACCAGCAGCTGAACTGAGAAGCAGTACTGGGAACCCAGATGCAAAGCCACATGAAATCAATTGCACAGCTTCCAGTTTCAGTGTCAGCCTCTCCAGTGATAACCTGGGGCTCTTCCTGCACTGGTTCTGTGTGTAGTATGGACAGGCACACTGTGGAAATAATGTGGTAGAGGGCTAGTGAAGCTGAGTGGAACCACCAGTCTACGAATATTCTGTGAGGCTCAATCCTAATTCCTGGAAAAAACCCCAAAAAACTGCAATAGATACTCTGGTGACAGTGTGCACAAGTGGTTGGTGTATCAGAAGGCCATTCAAGAGGAGTGTGGAGTAAATAAACAGTTTTTCTGAGAAGTTTATAGGGGTGGACAAAGAGAAAGCTTAAATCTCAGAAAAATTGCCAGAGGAGAAAACACTGCGTATAGAGTGGGACTATAAAGATTGCCAGATTTGAAGTGAACATTGTATCACAGGGATGGTTCATGTATTACTGTGTGGTACTTACTGTGGGTAAGTATGAGTGGAAGAATGATTCCTGTCAGAGAAGCAGCTGTTGATTGTGCTTGTTTGCTGTCAAAATGTGGAAAAATGCTGAATGAACGTTCAACTGATTGCTCAATAAAAACACAATTCTAGACAAGTGCCAGATTTGGCTTTGTGCCCTAAATTAATATCCAGATATAGGATACACAGCACTAAGCATGTTCATTTTCAGATAGCAGATTTGGGTGAAACATCCTCTGCAATGGCTTTAATCATAAGAAAACATAGAAACTAATTACATTTTGAGAACGTTTTGATAACTGTGTGTTGAAAACAGTGAATGAAAAGATGCTTCTGCGTACTGCAAGGGATTCAAAAGTTCTCATTAGAATATATAATTACAAAATCATAATTAAGCTATGTTACTAAAATAGAAAGCATTTCACTTCCAATTTTTTTGCTTTAAATAATTTGGCCAAAACAATCTAAAGTAGCTTCTGAACTTTATTACATAATAAATGAATGCAATATTTATAGGATTCAGATAAGGTTGATGAAAAGCTATTTTTCCTTGTAAGACAAATAATGATAAATTTTTGGTTGTTTGGGAATTGCAAAGCAAATGGTGGAAAATTAACAAATCATGTATGGAGAATAAATGAGAGATATAAAAATACAGCAATAAAATTTAAAAGGTCAGCTTCCTCTTGTCAGCAGAGGCTCTCTAAAGGTTGCTCAAGATGGGGAACTCAGTGCTGTTGCCACCTTCAGCTTTCATGGTACTAGGTTGATGCAAAAACAAGGAACTGGCTTTTTTAACAGACAGCATGCTAACAGTGATAGAGGGAAACATTCATACCATTGCTGTGTCAGTGGTTTCAGACACAGCCACAGGAGTTTCGGTTTAGATGGCATGACTTTAAATAAGGGACCTTCAGGAAGTGTCGAAGTGGCTAGAGATGGGATTAAATGAATGGACACAGGTTAGATGTTGGAACTGTGCAAGTAAAGATGGAAACAGAATTAATGCAATTAGATCAACCAACTTCTCAGTTCAATTGAGAAGTTGTAGCTGTAGAAGGAGAGGAGATGATTCAAAGGTGGAATCACATTCAAAGGAAAAAGAGAAGCAGAGAACCCACTAGAAGACTGCAATGCAGGCTTGCAGAAAAAAACCCCAAGATTTAAAATACAGCATATTAATTACCTTTCTGAAAAAAAAGATGAAACAAGAATATGGAAGAAATCCATCCTGTTCCACAGGATGTTGGAACAAAGCACCAATAGTCAGTTAGAAATGCTGAGACAGACAGATTCTGCAGAAAAAACTGCATTTGGTTTTGCTTTTCTTAAGAAACAACTGCAAGTGTCAGGCGCACAGTATATGTACTTTCATTTGATATTAGTGTTGATCAAATAAAAGGCAGTGAGGGAAGGAGATGTAAAAAAAAATAGTTCTGAATCTCTTGGCTAGGATTTAAGAAAGTAATTTACTTGAAGATTTGTTTAAAAACTCTAATGCCAAGAGAAGCTACAGGAAATAAATTTGCATTAACTGTCATTGCTCTTTAGAAAGTTCCCATGTATCAAACCTAAATATCTCAATGCAGTAATACTTAATAATCATGTCAACATCTAACAATTTCAATTCTCACCCTTTTTGAAAGACAGCAATAGAAACTAATTATACTTTCCCCAGTGCAACAGCAGTACTTTTTGAGCAAGTTCTCCCAGGCAGTGGTGAGAAGGAAAGTGCCCTGTTTGCAGGGTATTGGGTGGAGTCTTCTATGAGGTCTCTGAAAATGGTTTTCTCCGGGTTGTTCCCTTGTCCTGTCTTGGGAGGGGTGGGGACTTGTGTCTCTGGCCATGGCTGCACCCACATTGAAATTTTGCCCTCCTCTCAGTGATGCCCAGGGCCTGGTCCTGCTAACACCCAGCAGTGATCAAGTCAGTTGTCAAATGATTTCTGCCTTGGAGCTTTCTGCCCTGGCTGTTGGAAGGACATTCCATAGCCCAGCAGATTGGACCTTAATGCTATGTATTTTCTTACACTGAAATCACATTTTGCTTTATCCTAGTTTGCACTTAACATTAACAGTTCTCTTATGCTGTGCATTGAGTACCATAGATTCCAGAATCATAAAATCATCAAGGTTGGAAAAAGCCTCTAAAATCATTGAATCCAACTGTTAACCCAGGACTGCCATGTTCACTGCTAAACCATGTCCCCAAGTGCCACATCTACACATGTTTCAAACACTCCAGGGATGGTGGTTCCATGACTTCTCTGGACAGCCTGCTTCCTTGAATAGTCCCAGATACTGATGTTTCCACCAGAAATCTCTGTTTATCATATTGAGCTTCACAAGGTTAGGATTACCAGCTTTTCCCATTAGGTAACTTCATTTATTAAGTAGTTTCTGAATTAATTCTAATATTCTGTAGAATTTATATGGAGGAAAACACAGTACTTGAGGTATAAACTGGCTGGTGCCTGATGGAGCAAGATCACTTCATGTACTGCAGTGGGTGAGTCTGAATATTCAAGTCAAATGTCCCACAACTTTTTAAATTGTGTTTTGGCAATATCAAATGAGATTTCCAAAACCAATTTTATATCCAATACCAACTCCACGATATTTTGGAGTATTTTCTCTCTTGTGTTATTTGCCTGCATTTTTGTGAGGTCAGGGGTAGTCCATTTTATCTAGTTTATCTGGCACTATGCTTTCTTTCTGCTGAATTGTTTTACACAATTTGGATATAATTTCTAAGATTAATTAATGTATTATTTGATTTTGCTTCTGAAATACAAATGAAAATTGTTAGACCAAACCTAAAAACAACAATTAAAATATTCAACTAGATGTTTTTCTATGCTGCCATTTACCATTGTCTTTTGTGTACAATCTTCTGTTTGATTATGTAGTATAAGATTTGCCATTCTTTTTAAAATGAGAGTATATCCTTCTGAGAGCTGGGAAGCACAGCAATACAATAAATCCATATGGATTTATTCTACAGCATGTGACTGATGGTTCAAATGAGCATTCAGCTCGCATAATAAGCTTGAAAAGAGGAGAAAGAACAAGATACAGAGAAGTGCGGTGTGACAAGACTGAAGGAAAAAGAAGAAAAACCTTTTGGGATTCAACCTTGTTTTGCTCACTCCTTTGCTCTTTTGTGTTTGTCAAGGGCATAAACAATCAAGTATGCCCTGAGGCCAGAGCTTAAAGAACATGAGTCCTGTAACTGGTTTGTTACAAGAGACCCTCACCACTGTGATTGCAATCACATTAGAAAATAATAATAATAAAAAAGACTTTGTTGAGATTTGAAGGTGCATTAAAGCGCAAGTCTCATTTATTTACTCAATTTCCTGAAAATGCACCTTTTACTGGAAATGTTTTAAAAGCTTTGTGTACCTCTTTGGTGTCAGTCAACAATGAAGTTTCTAAAGCACAGGAGTACAAAAATATGTAATGTAGATAATCTCAAATCTATGATATTGTTGATTTTGGATATGTTAGCAGGTCTTGATACAAACAGCTGTGTTATTTTTTACTTAAATCATTGTGGTTTATATTTAATTACAATATGAAAATCACTAAGATGTCCTGATGGTCTTTCATTGATTCTTTCCAAAGCTTCTGTTATGTTTACAACCTCAACTTTTACAAAATGAATCCTTGCAAAATTTAAATCATATTGCACAATTACACTACTGTCAGGTCACTTGTTTGAATCTACCAGAGCTGTACCTATATTTTGGATTTTAAAAATACAGTCTTGAAAAAGAAACAATTGCTTAGATAGGAACTTCTGAAATGCTGAGATTTTAGGATCCTAATGATCATAACAATTTGACAGGTATGAAAATGGAAATACACAGATGAAATGCCATCCTGAAACTGCAAAGTCCAAAGAGACATCTTGTTTTTCTAATATCAGGCAAGCATTTGAACAGTGGAAATAAAGGGCTTTTGCAAAAAGGTCTTTTTCAGAGTTAATATATGAGAAATAATATTTTGAAGGTTTCTGGCCCTTGCATAGCATTAAATGTCATTCTAAAGGCGAAAAGAAAGTTGCATCTGAAGACAAATACTTTCATTATTACTACAGTCAATATGCTTCCAAATTTCACTAACCATTGAAGCTATCTCATCTCCACTGAATCTGAAAGTGTTTTAGGTTTTGATTGCCCTGGAGAAAAGTGAGATAAGTTTTGGGAAAACAATGATGATATATCATGGTAGACCACCTTGTATCTCCAAGAGAAGAACATTTATTTGTTTTTCTCTTCAGCTACCTCACATATGAGCTGTTTCGGGTATCTGCTGAAGCGGAAAGCTGTGATACTCTTTTTATAATGAAAGATGAGCAAAAGCATCACAAATTCTACTCATAAGGAAAAGTTATACAAATACTGCCACCTACAAATATAAAAAGTAAAAAAAAAGAGTGTTTTTCAGATTATTGTTCAATTTTATGCTACTGTATTGCTTCAGCCAGTTCTGGCACAAAATTAATTTTACAACTCACTATAAAATGAAAGAAAAGTCCTCATCATCTACCATGTCTGCTATAAAGTATTTTCTCTCCTCTTATTTTATTATAAGTCTCACATTGTCTGGGATTTGAAATGTTGCATTGCTGCTCTTAGACTTATAAAAATAGGCTGGAAAACATAAGACCTAGAAGCTGAGACAACTACAAAGCAAGTGAAAAGTGGAGCAAGTGAAACTTATCCATTAATTCAGGGTTTTTTTAACTGCTAGTTTTTCTGGATTATTGAAGTGATACTATGGAAAAAAATAGTATATTTTTTCAGGTAAACAAAAGAGTTCCAGTCAGGATCATGGCTTTTAGTACTGTCTGGTCAAGACATGAAGAGTAATTTGTTTTCTGCCTTTTTGGTTGCCTGGACGTGGGGTCTAAGCATATCTTTACATTTTCATCATAGCAGGTGGAGCTGAAATGGACAATACCTTGGCTCCACCCATCCCACTCCCTATCCAGAACAACAGAGGCAGAAGCAGGTGTCTGTCTTTACTGCTGGTACAAATCCAAAGCAAGCTGCCATTAACATCTCAGAGAACAGTCTGCATTAACAGAGCTTTCCCCAAATGCCTGCAAAGATATTTTACCATTGTGTACACAAAACAGACACCAGAAGAGCTTATCCTGTCACTGCTAAATCAAATTAACTGTTGCTAAAGTCACATCCAAGTGGTGTTTTACACAAGTTCTTGGACATGCATCCTGTGCACTGGTATGAAGAGCCAGGAGTAATACCGTGCCACTTAGCTGGAAAATGACCCTGAGATACAACTTTGGAACACAGCAAGAAAGAAAATGTTTTTAATTCTTCAGATTGCAACACTGAATTGTCCAGTATTAGGTCTACACACTGAGGGGCTTATCATGGTGTTGAAATAGCTAGACATGAGCGCAAGAATTGGTTAAAAAAGATGCAAAGTATGAGATGATCAGTAGGTACAGCTGTACTACTTACTGATGTGTGATGCAGAGAGCTGTGAGCTGGTATTGATGGGACTAATTTGCTGTGCTCTGAGTCAACATGAATGTGTCACCCTCAGGATTGCTGCAAATATTTCTGCCTTTAGAAACCCCATAGAGTCTCTGCAACCTGGACCAGGCACCAGGCTCTACTGCACTGTGAGCAATGAGCCTCGTGTGAGGATGGGTACATGTTGAAAACTGGGGTGTGTGCAAAGGTACATCACAACCTCCCCTTTCATGCAACCCCCCATACCAGCTGATCGGATCATTCTTAGCTCAAATCACTTTGGACGAGGAAGGATGAAAGTGAGTTTGATGGAGAAGAGGAAAGTGATCATTAGTATGGGGTGGATTTTGCTGTACAATCCCTTGCTCCTGCAGCAGTGCTCAGAGGATGTTTTTCCCATGTTACAGGCCAGTTCTGCTCAGCCTTTATTCCCTGCACATGCTACTACCCTGCTTGCAGTGATGGGGAAACCTTTCCTTCGACCTAGCAGCAGACAGTGGTTGAATGCAACAGTATGTATCTGGTTACATGACAAGAGATGGGAAGGTCCTGCCTGCAGAGGTGGGCAGCTTCCTTTCTTCGGGAAGATCTTTCCTCCATGATTGTATCTGAACATCACAGTATTTGTGACGTTTTAGCCTATTGGAAAGGATTTAAAACACTTCCTGCCAGGACCCTGTCCTTACATACATGCATCTTTTGAAGGATAATGTACAGATAATTAATAATCAACTTTCCACTTGCTTTTCTGTGGAAAACAATTCTATTACAAAATTATACTATATGCAGGAGTTGGCTGTTTCAGAGATTCAGCTAGCACAATGGATTCTTTTTTTAGATAAAAGTCATTACTTCTCAGTTATGGCTGTGTTCTGCAAGCAGGGAATTACATTATACTTTACAAAACCCTATTTCCCCCTTTCAGGTTCATGCAACAGGATTTATTCCTTCAATGATAGTGATATTCTTCAAAGAATAAGGTCAAAATAATGTAAAATGAGGTTGTGAGAAAGTTATACGCAACGTTTTCATTTTTCACCACAGTCAGACAGCTATTTCACTTACATTGGACACCTGCAAAGCTGCTGTATTTAAATACAAGGCAAGTGCACCAGTGAAGTATAAGATCATTGAATGAGTTTCAACATGTTTCTGATAAGACTGGGAATTTAAATTACAGGCGTTCCTTATCATCTTTGCTGAGACAGCCAATGCACCTTTGACAATTTATTATATTTGGTACCTGCAAAGCTGTTTCTTTGTTCACAAAGATCTTGTGAAGAGGAAAATATGCCCAGTATCCAAACAAGAAAGCAAACAGACCCAGTTTGTTGTCAGTAGTCCAGGATCACATTCCAGCACGGTACTCTGAGCACCATTATGCTGCCACTTGTCCTGCTGGCACACGTCAGGACAAGGCATCTTCAATCAAGGCAGCAGATGGTTCTTTGGGTTGCCTAAAATCAGGGTTGGCATGACACATCATTTATGATGCTGCAGAGAACAAAGTATTGGCATGAACCTAATAACAGATCTCTAGATATTGAAGGCATCCTGTGTTCCATTAATCCCATCACACACAACAGTAGTTCCCAAGATTCTGAAGGGTTTTTTTATTATTGTGCTTGCTAGTTTCATATGCGTTCAGTCCATAACCCATCCATTTAAACCCAATTAAAGACAACTGTTTGGGGAATATTTCAAGTTTTGACTACGTTGGTGAACAGCACAGCATGAGCTGCCTTGAAAACATCTGTGACTGCTGGGCCAACGATTGAATTGCCAACACTCAATTCTTAGCCAATTCATTTCATTCTGTTTTGCCAATCTCCAGAGCAAAAGCAACACAGCTCTGAGCAATGATGGCATGATGATTAATTCTCCCAAAAGTTGCAGCATTGCCAAAATTTCATGACCCCACTGCTGCTTGTATCTCATTTTCCCTGAGTGGAAATGAGATACAAGCAGTGAAATAGAGAAGAATATAGACCTTCAGTGTGCCTTCCCTGCCACATCAGCTTGAATTGTACTGGAAAATGTTTCCAAGTATTAGGCTGTTTCATATTTTAATGCTCACTATACATTGGCTGAGAGCATTCCAGAGAGCAAAGAGCGATGATATCAAGGATTAGAGAACGTGTATTCTCTTAGCTGAATTGCTTGTTACAGCCAAATGCAGATACAGAGTGCAGATATCAATCACTGCACTCACATCAATGATGTGATGCTTCTGAAGGGGATCAGGCCTCTATGCCTTAAATAATCTGCAATTAGTATTAAATTACTTTTAACATGCATTATCAGTGAAGTTCTGAGGGGGACCCCAGTTATCAGAACCTCACTCAAATAAGCACAAAAATGTCTTCAGAGGAAGGAAGGGAGAAAGGAACAAAGGAACAAAGGAGGGGGAGGGAATGGGAAAAGGTTTTCAGTTACTTTCTCTTCTGAGCTGATGCTCACTTCTTCACTTTGGAGTGAGGTGACCAAGTAAACAAGGTTTACAAAACAAAGGAGGACACCCAAATATATATGGCCTGCAAGCATTAACAGAGATTTCATTCTTCTGTAAGATATTTCATCTCTCCTGCCTCTGTTGCCAGTTCAATTCATTTTTTGGTATCTGCTTCTTGGAAATGGTCTGAGTGCTGTGGTTTCTTCCACGCCTATGAAAAATTTACTGCATGAATGCTATACCTCTTAGTATCTTTATTGCCTGTTATATATGGAAATGGTGAGGAAAGAAAACAGAAACCTCTTGTTTTCTTCCTGAGATACATGCTGAGGTTTTACCAAAATAAACTATTGTTATATTAATCTTTTTTTCCCCCAGGTTTGGAACCTTTAGGAGTCACTTCTTCCAGCTTACATTTGTAACACAAAAGCCACAAAAATTATGTACTGTGGGTAGAAGGTGAGATTATCATGACTACATGAGTTTTGTTGTTTGTTTGTTTGTGAAAAAAAGATACGAAAAGGTACTAGAAAAGATGAGAGTGAAAATGACATTAGTGCCAGCTAGAGCACCTTGGCATTTCACGTAGTGAAACCAAGTCAGTGAAATACACACACAAGTGCCAGTTATTTAACTCTTCACTTCTTATGCCATGTTATCATGTGTAAATGTGCATGCACACCTTAGAAGCATGTGCTCAGCCTCACTGTTGGCAGCTCTTCATGGATGTGGGACTAAGACAGCCTTGCCTCTGCTAGACTTCCCATTTGACAAATCCTAATAATAAATCCAAACTGTTGTGAATAATTGGTTTTTCCATTACAGTTACATTTTTCTTAGCATGCTCAAAAACCAGCAGTCATACTGTGGATGTTCCAACTCTGGATGTCTTCAAGGCCAGGTAGAATAGGCATTTTATAGGACACAATTTCTAGTAATGTAGTTTATTTTTAATATGGATAAAGGTCTTCTGAAAGTTTTGTATTATTACTTGGAGGAGGGTATGTTAAACTTTTATATTAAACATAAAGAAATTAATATATCCCCCAAAATTCTCACTTTTTATTGGTTATTTTAGTTGTTGTATTTGTTTTCTCATGGATCATGATCACAGTGTATTTTTAATTACTTCTACTATGGAGGTTAGTGTCCTTTAACAGGAAAAGTTCATTTTATGCATTCAAAAAGTACATAAATTTTCAGCAACTAAAATATATTTTAAAATCCTCAAGCATCACAGTACTGGCAACAAATTTTACCTATGTTGGATAAGTTTAATCCAAGTTCTTTAAAGATAATTTTGGTGCATTGAGTACAGATGAAAAGACAGAGAAATATATTAAATTATGTATATCATCAGTCTGTTCTCCTGACTTATACATCCTCCTGTACTTCTCTAAATGAAACCTTGGGCCTAATTTCCTGACACTTGGTAGAAGATGGCAGGAGAAAGCAGTGCAGAAATTGTGAGGTGTAGCAAATTTGACATTTGAACTCAGACACAGTAATTAATTCTGGGATGTGGCAGTTTCTGTTCTAGTTTTTCCTTTTCATTTTAATTGTTTTTGTTGTTTGTTTGTTTGTTTGTTTGTGTTTTTTGGTTTTTGTTTTAAAGATTTTCAATTTGCATCTTTTTTTCAATTTTTTCCTTTTGAATGAGAGATTCTGCTTTGTGATTTGCAAAGCAGCAACTGGAAACATGATTCTATCCATTTTCTTATCTTATCTTGGCTCTGACTGCATTTAAATTATCGACAGTGTTCAAATAGGCTGTGGTAATGCAGCACCAGCCTCTTGCAATGGGAGAGGGATAAATGTTAATTCAGCTTGTTGGAGAAGGAGAATCAGCTTATCTATTGTCTGCTTGACATACAGTGTTCAGTATAACGATAGGAAATATTGAAATTGCACTCATTTACTATGATGTGTCTAAACATTACTGGAAAACAGCTCATTAGTTCTGAACCTCTCAGATCCTGAGACATGGTGCTGTGGTGAGGAGCTCTGCAGTGGCAATTCCGAGTTCTCCACTTGGACTTGGATGACATGCACCACAGTGAAACTTGAATCCCTGGTCTAGTGAGATCTTGTGGGAAGTGAGCTGTGACTTTAAGAGTTGGAAGACTATCAATTTACTTACTTGAGACAATTTATTAATTTTTATAATTTTGTATGTAAAACATTAGATGTGATATTTTTAAGGACATGAGTCCTTAAAAATTTTCTCCTTAAAAATGAGTCCTTAAAAATGTTTCTCCTCTACCACATCCATCCATGCAGGAACAAGTAGCAGTGACAGGAAATATGATGTTACAATCACTTTTTCTCCCCCTAATTACCTAGGAAATAGAAATTATTTGCTAAAGAGCGAAATTAATAGAATGCAGTCTGTTTGTAACCTGATAGGAAATTGTTTTGGAAAATTATCTATCCATGCCCAATAATAACAGCTGAAAGTCCACTCTGTGGTACAAAATGAAACTGTATTATAGAAGCACTGAGTTCTTTGGACTGGAAGGGACC
This sequence comes from Rhadina sibilatrix, assembly GCA_013400275.1. Taxonomy (NCBI): domain Eukaryota; kingdom Metazoa; phylum Chordata; class Aves; order Passeriformes; family Phylloscopidae; genus Rhadina; species Rhadina sibilatrix. Next base: position 21,732 of record VWYO01008645.1, read on the forward strand.
TTAAAGATTTTCAAATTCCATGCCCCCTGCCATGGGCAGGGACATCTTCCACTAGACCAGGCTGCTCAAAGCCCTGTTCAACCTGGCCTTTATTTCTTCCAGGGATGGGACATCTACAGCTTATCAGGGCAACATGTTCCAGTGCCTCATCACCCTCACAATAAAGAATTTCTCCCTAATATCTAATTTAAACCTCCTATCTTTCAATTTAAAATAATTCCCCCTTATCTTACCATTACATGTCCTTATGAAAATTCCTTTCTAGACCTTTTAGGCCCTCTTTAGGTACTGGACGGCTTCTATAAGATCTCCTAGGGCCTTGTCTTCTCCAGACTGATTATTATGTTATTACCCCAAGCAAAGTATTTGTTGCAACCAAATCCAGTGTTGAAATTTCCTTTGTGCTGTCAGCAGGCCTGTGGGCCAGTTTCTCTGTTTGCTGAACAAGCCTAGACAGGTCAAAGCAGACATTAACTTAGATCCAGCATGGTTAACCATCAGGTGCAGAACTCAGAGCATGTCAGGATTTGTGTTCTGCTCTTCTATTGAGAGCGAGCTCCCACCTAGATCTTGCACAGTGTTATCAGGGTTTCTATGACCAAAGCATTTTATGTGCGGATGGGAACATCATCACTGAAAGGTGTAATTTGGCCAGAGTATGACCTGCCCACACTAAATCCTGAGGACTACATAAAAGCTTAGCTGGGAGTATGTGTCCTTTCCAAAGCCTCTGCATAAGGCATTACCGTGCTCTGCAGCAATAGCTTCCATGACAGTAGCTTCTCATCTCAGTGACATGTATTAGCTTCAGCAATATATTATTAGCATTGCATCTTCTTTTTGGTCCAAACAATGCTGTGACTTAAACTGTTTAACCTAACTATTCAAACAGTCAGTGCTGAACTGGAACTTCTGAGGGAAATGTGAGCAGGTCTCTTGGCAGATTGGCAGCAGTGGGAGCAAGCACAGAGGGCAGGCAGAGGGCAGAGGAATCCAAAAAGGGCATCATCCACATCCATAGCCAGTAGGAGTTTAAAAACTCCAGCTGATGAGGTCTAACTGAGTTAAATGTAAAAGTAATTTTACACAGTAAATAATAAATTCCATATGCTTCCTACTTCATGTTATTTTCTTTGCCTTAGCTAAATCATGTCTTACTTTAAAAAGCAAACAGAGTAAAGCTAAATGTCAGATGAATATTTCCAGATGAGTGATAGAATTATTAACAAGCAAGTAATCAAGCCATCAGATAATATACAATTCAGTGCATACCTTTGACATTTTGACTAAGAGTATGAAAAGTGCAATTAAATCAATTCACTTCCCTAATAGAGTTCTTGTTTCAAAATTCTGCATGGCTAAGGTTAACTCGTAATGATTTAATTAGAATTTTTCTAAATTATGCTTGATCACTGCTATCTGTTTCTGCAGAAAGTCATTAATACTTTTTAGTGAAACTGGCTATTTATCACAAAGATTGTCCTAGCTTTTCAATACAACTCTTACTGGAAATTTGTATGTATTATAAATTTCAGAGGCAAAATTATATAAAGATGTAGTACAAAAAATATAAGATATAGAGCCATTTTAAAGATGTCTAGATGTTAAATAGCCTCAAGTATATTTTATTCTCAAGATAAATAGAGGAATTTTTGGTTCAGGTCCATAAACACAATTTATATCTCTCCTTTATGTAGAGAAGTCACAAAATATAAATCACTAAGAACTAAATGTGTTTGGTAACATGCCTTGACTTCACCAATCATAAAGATTAAACTAAATTGCAAAACTCTTGTAGCATTCACGAAATTCAGATTTAACAATAACGCATTGTCTTAAAATGTCAGAATAATAATACAGTCCAAGGGATTTAAATACCCATTTCAGTTTCTCCTCTCCATATCTTCAGTCTTATTTTTCTATCATCTGGGAATTGAACAGATGTACATCAGAAAAATGTCATTCATGTACAGTTACTCTTATGCAGTATCACTATAAGCCATAGGTCCAGATAGTCAGATGCAATCCACTGAAATCATATATCAAATTCATTAATTCAGCATTTTAGAATAAAATTGTTCAATAAAGCTATTGTTAAATAAGCTGGTTTTGAAATGATGAGCTGGTATTTTCCTTCTCAACTAGAGCTTGCACCACCTTAGTGGAGATGGCTTAATCTTACTCTCTTGAGTAGCTGGATACATTCAATCTTCCTGATGTTTCTCAAGTGAAGCCTCTCAAGGAAATTTTATTGTAAGTCTGAGTGGATTGATGGGAAACAGAAAACAATAACAGAAAAAAAATGGCTATGAGACACGGTAAGTTGAGAAAGTGAAAATATTTCACTGTTTCCCAAATACTTTAAAAACACATAATTTCAAAATAAGTATGCCTAGAAACTGCAATTAAATGAAACCAAAACACGATTAAACCTCAAGCAGGGTGGAGTCTTTGTCTTCAATACTCTTTAGAACAGTTTGATAGTGTTACAATTACTGAAACATGATTTCCCTGTAGGAAGAATATGCTGTATGTAGTCAGGTAAGTCCCATGGCTCTTTTTACCCAGCTATCTTTTTCTTCTGGCAGCTCCTGTGCGCACCATCTCAATACACTCCTCTGCCTGTTCAGTTTTATGTAAAAAAAACCAATCACAAACTCAGACTCAAGAATCCTATGGGACCAGGATAGGGTTATTTGTTGAAAAATATTCAGGGTCTGCATATGTCAGTTCTGTAGTGACAACAACTAATTAATAATTGAGGCTGATGACCAGGAGGATATGAGCAAACATTTGAAATGGACTTGGGTTTTGAGGTTCATGTCAGTGATCAATGTGCTGTTCATCACACTAGGGTAACAACATTGCTGATGTTGTGCTCAGATGCTACAATAATTACAATGCCACAAATAAACTGATACAATAAACAAGGTGGTGCAGACACATCAGATCCCTTTTTGATGAGTAAAATTGATATTTGCTTGTTAAAGGGAAAGGGGAACATCCTTACTAAAAAAAGGAAACATGGAGTATTTTTTTGAAGCTTCCTTTAAAAAAAGTTTAGTAAAAGACACTGGGTTTTTTATCCCCATGTTTTCCCATGTTCTCTATTAACATGTATTTCAGTAAGGATGTAGGTAATACAGTATGAGCCTCTCATCAAAAAAGGAAATTATTTTAGATGAAAATCACCTCAATGCTGATGCTGTGTTTGATCTCTGTGTAGATTCAACAATTTTGGGGAAGAACTCCAATACATTAAAGGGACACACAAACTCTGACACCATAATAGCAGCCTGAAAGAGGATTCTGAGGACCCTAAAAGGGTGTGTGATGTTGGCATTAGGTAGCATTGGCCAGTAGACCAAGGTAGAGGATAGACATCTATTTGTTCTGCAGTGCTGATATAGTGCTATAGATGATACACCAGTCCAGAATGCAACTTGTAATTCAATGACCTACATGACTGTTTTGAATGGTTTTAGGGATCACTGCTATATCTTTGTAGTCCAACCATAGGTAGCCTAAAGCTATTTCAGCACTCTGATACATGTTCAATTGTTTTGTTCTTTATTATGCCTGTGGGTACACAATACAGATTGTCTCCTTTTTTTCTGAGGGAGAAAGGGGATCTAAATTTAATGCAGACTGGCTATATTTCAATTATGGGCAGACTTCTTTTCAGCTGAAGCAAATCACTCTTCTTGACATGCCATCAGAGTCATAGACAACTGACCTTCAGGGTACAGTGCAAGAGATATCTGTTGTATTGAGCAGCTGATTGACTAGTTATGGATTTTTTTTCCTTGGTTTTGTTTTTGCCAACAGCATATCTAATTTGAGTTTTAATCCTTTTATTCAATGCCCAGCTGCCTTAGCAGTCCACTTGAAGAACTAACATATGAAACATATATATGTTAGGTCTGTTGTTTGTAATTAATCATCAGTGATTATGATGTGTAATTATTCCATTTAATCCAGTATTGGTAATGGATGTATATTAAAGTTACTTCAGCCATCTGCATACTTTTCCTGCCAACTGCTATTCAGAGACCAGCTTTTGAAGGCATTTTTGAGCAGAGAAAGATGGCCATCTGCTAATCTTGACCTTACACGTATTTTAAGATATGTTGGTTAGATTATGTAATGGAATTGTAAATAGGGAACCTGATTTATGCAGTTGAAGACTGTGTTAACAGTTTGCTGATCAATAACTACTTCAGTAATTTCTTACCATTTTCCCTTTCTAAAAGGAAAAAGGTTTCTTTTTTGGAGATTTCCCGTTTCTTATTTAGATATTTTTGAAACATCTGAAACTGTTTACTGTTCAAGGCAGGATGTTTTAGAAAGAGTACACTGTACCCTGGTAAGCAGAGTGATTATTCCTCTGTTTATTATTCTAAACTCTTTAACAGTTTATTACTTTCAATTAAAAAAATGTTGTATGTATTTATGGCTAAGAGTGTATTTTCACATAATTTTCATTTTCCATTTGAGTAGTAGTAACCAGTCAGCATGTAAGGAATTCACTTTGAAATCTATGTTAGATATCATTATTCATCTTTAGACCCCACTTTCCTCCCGAGCCTCGAAAGAGTCCATGTGAGTAAGGATCTGGCTTCATAGCATATAAAAAAGGGTAGTGGGAACAATCTGTATATCCTCTACCATTTCCCTGCACTGTCTGAACATCATAGAAAAAAAATCTTTTCTGTCACATGACGCAAACCTAGTAAATTCATTTTTCTTCAAAACAATACTAATCTGACCTTTTACAATTTCTTCTTCTCACTGTGACTCCCTTTCAGTCTTGTTCTTAAAGTCTCTAACCATTCAGGCAAGACCTACAAATTTTATTCATGGAAAACTCTTTATGAGGGGATTTGGTGCAGCCAGTAATGGATTCCCAACCTGCTTTATTAGTTTTGTTTTGTTTTTACATGAAACTAATTTATTTATCTCTTCATTTACTGAAATCTGAACTGATTCAATTTTGAAATTGAATTTTCACTACACTGAGTACAGTGGGTCTTTCTTCTGACTATACATTCTGATTAAATGTGGACTCTACATAGAAATATCTGGCTATTTCCACCTACTAGAAAAAAACAGAATTAAATGTATAAATAAAATTTACTTGTAACCCATTTATAAATCTAGTAAAAAGTAGTTTTTTCAAATAACTGATTCATCCTTGTGGAAAGAAAAACACAAAAAACATTCTTAAAGAAATAATGGTTTTTAAAATTAAGACTTAGAAAGAAATTGAATAATTTAAAAATGTTTATGCAAAGTGATTCTGTATTTCTGAATTAACTACTAGGGTTTTTTACATTAAAAAAAAAATCCCTCCTTTTGGCAAAAACTTTCCATTTAAACATTCGACCCAACATTTTTTCCTGCAGTAGTGAAAATTAATAATTACAAAAATCTTATAGGTAACTATCACAGATACTCTAATACTTGATTCCTGAAATATCATCCAATAATCAAAGAAGTTACTCTTCATTTTCTAATGTATTAATCAAGTGTTAGTAAAATCCGTCAATTGCAAGAGTCACAATATAATGCTAGACTTTTTAATTCAGGAAATACAGAAAATTAGATAAAACTATGATCTCAAAACACTTTTATGTTTGCTTTATTTTTTACTTATAGGATGGGAGTGTGAAATATTCTCTAATATTTGGAATTATTTTCTAACTAAATCAACCTTATCAAGCAGCTAGAATTCTGTCAAGTCAAGATTCTTCCCCTATCTCTCCCAATTCTCTGAGTTATAAACTACAGGTGCTGTTAGAGATTTACTGTGTCTGTTCAGTGTAATCATGTGTCACTGTGGTTTGTCTTACTGTACTCATCTCTTTTATTGAAATCAGTGATGCAAACACAGCTTTCCATGGATGATCATGCACACTAATTTTAATTATTTATCCTTTCATTTTACTCAGATATATTCACTTTTTTCTTCTTTCTTTTTTGGCCTATAATTAAGTGCTGTAACTTTGTAATTTTTATAAAATTACAAAAAATTAAAAAAAAGTGAGCAAAAAATTAAAAAAATTTTAAAAAGTGGGCAAAACACCAATAAAAGGATTTTTTTAAAGAATGCTTGAGCGTAAATATTGGACTGTTAATGGTACACAGTTATTTTTCTTTTTTCCTTTCCAGTGTGTTACAATGTTTTCCTTTCACTTGGCTTTGACTAATCTTTTTGTAGTATAGCATACATAGAGCTGCCCATGCAATCTAAAACAGCATGTGACAAGTAGCAAACAGCCCAACTAATTTTAAACTTCTCTGCCTGCATACATGTTTTTTGTCCTTGTAGCATTAGAATTGCTCATCTGCCTGCAGCTGAGACCTGAACTAAGCACTGTAGTCATGTAAATATGTAAGAAAGCATGTTCAGTTTTTAAAGCTAAACTGAAACAGCTTGGATGTGGGGGTAAAAATAAACTTAATAAGGCTTTTATGGAAGCATGGTTAGACAATAGGAATTTTCCTCCTCATTCAGTATGTTGTTCCTCATATCAAGGGCATTTAAAGGAAGATTTAGTTTCTGGTGATATTTCTGTTCTCAGTTATGATACTCATGTTTCTGTTGGTCTCTGCTCTTCAGCACAAATATTCTATCTGTTTTATGAGAATACCTAAAATCAGAGATAAAATGCAATGCCAAGAAAAGCAAAAATTCCCTTGGCAGTATTGCCATGTTTTCAGGAAAATGCATTTAAAGGAAAATCAGGAAGGGGAGAGAATAACAAATCTGAAGGGTGTAAAAGGGAAATGAAACAGTGAAGAAAGGACATCATTTTATGAGAAGCATTTATACTAGAAATATTGCCTTCTAGTTGCCAATTATTCTCTGGAAGTCAAATCATGCAAAAAAATCAAGACTAAGAAACTGACAAAGCCACATTTTTTAAACACTAAAAAAAAAAAAAAAAAAAAAAAAAAAAAAAAAAAAAAAAAAAAAAAAAAAAAAAAAATTATAAAAAAAAAAAAAAANAAAAAAGCTAAGTTTGGACTATGAAAACTACTGATGTATGAGAAATCAGAGCTCAGAGCCACAGAAGAACTTCTCATGATGCAGCTTTTAATAATATCTGATGTAAGATAAAGACGTGATTCTAGTAAATATCTTCTGTACCTGCACACTGGGATGGGATTTAGATGGAAAGACTGCTAGCAGGCAGATCCAAGCAGTTTTAGGTAATGAGAAGCCCACTTTAGTCCACAAAAAATAACAACTGTAGGAGCCCCAAGAATTGTTCTGATAAAAACCGACATGCCCTAAGACTTTAGGACAAATAAAAGCATTGGTGGGGATTAGCTACACCTTGATTTTAATTCTCCAAACTCTTCATTAACCCCACTTTCAGCCTGTAGGTATTTATGTATATCCTAAAAACAGGACTGAAAGAAACCAGCAAACTAAGAAAGAGGCCACCTGGACTAGGAGGACAGGTAGCAAGACTTAGGAAAAAACTACTGGGGTTTGGAAGGACTTTCAGATGAGTCATGCATTAAGACAGATAGAGGACAGACTCTTGTGAGTCTTACTGAGTTTTAAATGTGGAGTACCACAGGGGGTCGTATGAAGATCTTTAGGATGGAAATTTAGGCACTCATGGATTCCAGCAGAAAAGTTAGTCTTTTAGGCACAGAACACACTGAAGCAAAGGTTCAGATGGTACTGTTGAGTGAGTTTTCATCTAAAGCATCTAAAACCCCTTCATATTTCAGATCCAAATCCCCATTCCTTTACTGCTCTGTTCTTCATTTCAAGCTTTTGGAAAACTTGAAATACAGTAATTTCAAGTTTTCCAAATGGCTTATTAATTTCTAGCAGTGCCTTGGAGCCAACACAGTTGGTTCTTATAAATCAAAATTAGTATAAAATTGAAAGAACACTGTTAGGTCAATTGCTTTACTTTTTTGCATACTTTAAACTGCAGGGACACATTATTACTCTGATGGATCTCCTTAGTTTGATATTGTGGGCTGGCTTGTAAAAACAACAAACCAAAACACAAACCACTTCTTCACTACCACTAGAACAGCCTGGAGCTTTCAAGGGGTTTTTTTTTNCTACCACTAGAACAGCCTGGAGCTTTCAAGGGGGTTTTTTTTGTGGTTTGTTTTTTTTTTTGTTGTTGTTTTGTTTTGTTTTGTTTTGTTTTGTATGCCTGGAGCTTTTAATATAGAAGGAATTTTTTTTGTATTCTTGAGACCATTAATGTTCTCCTTACCATGCTTAGTTTCATTGTAGTAACAGCTCAAAAATTTTTCTACAAATGGATGAAAAGGAAAGAAGCCAGCTGGTGTTTCAGATATACCATCTATATGAAAGGTAACAAGCCTAATAACAGTTGAAAGTAATTTTAGGTAATATTTTGCCTACTGGGTGTGGTACTACAGCAACTTAAACGGACATCAGGTTTGGGCTGTTATGTTCCTACTCTCCTCTCCCAAATTCTTAAAATATCCTTCACCTCACACCTGCAGGGCTAGCTCCTTCTGCTTCCATGGGAGGGTCATCCCAGGAAATAAATGATCATGGAATGTCTCTTACTAAATATAAAGAAAATAGTTTTCTATTGGTTCCTTTTACCACTTTGTACAATTTTTATCCAATGAGTGGTTTGCCAGGGCAGCAGAGGCTGAGAGGAAAGCCCTGAGCAGGTGAGGCTGAAGATTATGCAAACTGGCATGAAAAGAACATGCTTTCTGCTTTAGCAGTTCTCAGATTTTGCACCGTCATTTTGGACCTGCTGCAAAGGTGATCCACGTTATCATCCACAAGCTGGTGAGAACCTTGGGTTTTGTAATGCCTGGTGGTGTTGAAGCAAGTGGAGTTAGTTACTCATGTCTTAAAATTAAACAAGTGTCAGCTTGACCTGGCCTTACTAGGGAAAAGAAGTCAGCTAAATATTCTCAACCCGACTGAAGTAAAAGCAAAAAAAGAGGAGACTTTTACTCATCTTCTTCACAGTCAGAAATCTGGCACAATATACACAGGAATAATGTGTAAAATTTTCAAGTCACTAGTGCCCTTTTTTCTTTTTTTATCAGCTTAAAAGATGCATTCTGATTACCAAAGAAGATGTGTCCAATTTCATTTTCTTGTTGGAAATCATGTGTTTAGTTTCTTTTAAAGGAGTTTATGTAACACCCATCAAAAGAATATCTGCATTTGTCACAAAGACTTCATGATCTGGTAGAACAAACACATAGAATTTCTGGGGAGAACCAGACCTCTTTTCAGGCACAAAGAGTATTTAGATAATTTTCTCTGGTTACCAAATGCTGTTTATCATTATCAACCACATTTGGTTGATAGTCAAGTGAAAACTCAGTGATCTCTGAAAGTGTGGCATAGATGAACCGACCACTACAAACACAAGGAGCATCAGAGGTGAGTATAAGCATATGAACACTTTACAGACGGTCTTGTTCAGTAGGACAGACCAAAAGCAATGATTATTCTGGAAAACACTGACATCATATCAGCAACTTCGTGTCTTGTCTTCATTTGGAAGCTCCAAGTCAGTGGAACTGTCCTACTAAAGAGTAGAGGAAAGGGGCCCTTATGAGTGATATATACAGCCAGCTAACACAGAGAAGCTGGCTCTACTGGAAATTTAAGGCATCCTAGCAAAGGAAAACTTTCAACTGACTTTGATCAGGTTTTGGGTCTATAACTTGCTTAAACAGTCTGAATTATAGAAAATACTGCTAGTCACACTGAGCATTGGGTTCAGACTCTGGATGCTACCTCGTCTATACCTCTACAGTGTTAGTTTTGGCCAGCACCAAAACTACAGCAGAATTTTAAATGCTCTATACAACACCCTAATACCAACAGCCAGAGATTCGGGGTTATTCTTACTTTCTTATTTTGTTTAATAATTGACTTGTGTAGTGAAGAGTATAATTTTATGGAATCCTTTATAAATTTATTTCCTGATAAGTAATTGATGAGTATCAAGATTATGTCTCTGGGGGCATTCAGTCAGTGTTCAAGTCAGTCTGCAAGGTAAACTTGGCCCTTGGCTCTACTGCCATAGGGAGAGCACCATCCCAGCCAAGATGCTTCACACTATCCTCACTCTTTCAAATGGATGAGCTAATGGAGCGCATCATCATTTTGGCACTTTCTGGGATCAGCAGATTTACTATTCATGCATGTTCTTGGTCCTGGACAGGCACAGCAGGATCAGTCTTCCCTGGAAATGTCTGGCTCTCTGAGCAACGTGAAACACATGGAATCCAAGGTGAAAAACAGATGAGGGTTTTAGGAAGCAAGGATTGTCCCACTTCAGAGTAGCAGCAGAGAACCAAATACCCAACATGTGCTGGTGCAGGCTGAGGGTCCAGGCACTAGGATGTCATGTGCATCCTGACATCTGCCTCTCATCTTCACCACCTCCTGCCCAGGTGACACGGACATGGTGCCAATGTCTCATTGTCAGCCTCCAGTGAGCAACACCAGCATAAGCTCTGCTGATCCAACCCTGGAAAATTATGGATATAGGGCTCCTGCCTCAGTACTTGGAAGAAGAATTAGAATATTAATCCTGCAAGGAGGACAAGAAGGCTAGAAATCCACCTTACTTCTACCTCACACATCTTCAGGTAATCCATATTCTGGATCAAATATAAATGAATATTCACCTTGAGTTTCATAACATGAATGCAGATTGATCCTCTGCTCCCAAGGCATATGTGCACTTTGGCATTATTTAGGATAATGATTTCTGGAAAATAGTTGTAGCAATGAGCCTTTGTCTCCTTGGCTCTTCCAGGAGAATCCACAGGTTGGGCTGGTGTCCCCCAGCTCTGTGCATAGTGAGTGATGAGATCTGGGGTGCATCAGTATGAGAAAGTAGAAAAAGATGTGGGTGAACATACGTTACAGTTTCAGTAGCCTCAATAATAATAAATACAATACCTATCTAACACTCTGGAAATAATTGCTTCATACTTTTCTTAAGAGCACATAGGAAAAATCTTGTTGGTCAGTCTCAGATACCCACTGCAGCTGACAAAGATATACACTTTCGTTTTTCTTTTTTGAGATTTTCATTTCAAAGACAGCCATTAATACATCTGATGATAATCCATTTCGAGCTCTGCTGTACACATCTTTGATCTTTACCAAAGCACATCCAGGGGTGAAAGACTGGACTTACCAATACTCATTTATTAAACAGCTAACATTTATGCCTTAAGACCTGCAATGGGAATCCAAATGAGGCATCTCTAGGCTGACTGGCAGTTAACCCCCCGCCCCTTGGTACAAGCGCAGGGGATTCAGAAGGCTGACTGCTACATCCATGTGTCTTTTAGCTCAGATACAGACTTGACTTGCAGCTACAAGCTTACATTGTGAAAGTATCTGGATTTTGTAACATTTTGCAACCCACTTATTCTATGTATCTTTTAAAGAAATTACATCTGACACATTCATAAATTGCTGTCAGTCTTGGGAATGGGATGGTTAGATTGAAAGGCTTCCTTTACACCTCCAGGACTGTTGGGGTTAGGGTCAACGTGACAGAACAGAGCCAAAAGCAGAATGCAAGTCTGGCCAGTGGGCACTTGGGTGGGAGAGACAATTTCTCTGTTATGCTCTCATCTCAAAGGTGGAGTAGTTCCAAACAGAGGCACTGAGTCACCACACATCACTTATGAAAAATTAATCCTCCCAATTTCTGGCCCTTACTTAAACGCTACCTGTGTAGCTTTCACAGTGACATGTCCTCCTCCTGCTCAGTCTGTGAGATGTGAGGAGGTGATGAAAAGCAGAATGCATGGTTAAAGAGATTTACAGTTCATAGGGTGAAAAACCTTCATGCCATAAACATAGACAATAAGAGAGCTGAAAGGTGATTTTGTGTTATCTCATGATTCATGTGATTTGGTTTCTATGGATTTTTCCAATCTTTGTTAGAAAATGCTTTGGATTTTTTTTTTTTATAAGTTTTGTCATGATTTTTTTTTTTCATTTTACACAGCAGTCAAAGCAGTAAATGAGAGGATTAATTTGTGTTTGACTTATGATGTTGTAACAAAGCATAAAATGTGCATGATTCTACCAATCAGTGACTTAATAGCTTTTATGAGCACAGGTCTTGTATCTCTACTATGGCATATTAGAACATATTAGGTATATAAAAACACATTAGGTATATTAGAATACAAGATATATCAGAATAAAAGACCTACAAGAATAAAATCAAATAGATGACTAATGAAGATAAAATAGTTAAGCAATTTGAATTTTTAATAATAAAATAGTTAAGATGACTACTAGAGGCATGTTACTTGTTGGATTACTTACCATATTTTACTTACACAGGCTGATGACATGTTACTTTACCTGTACCTCTGTACACAAAGGAAGCAGGAAAGACTCTTAGATAATTGGTTGTAAGAAATAAATATGAGAAATCTAGGAGAAGAAACATTTTAGATGAGTATTTTAATTTTTTTAAAAATTATTGTTGTTGATGAGTCTGGAAGACAAAGAAGATATATTTTTGACTTGTGCACATCAAAGCTATTCAAAATAGCTGTTGCTAATATCTATATATTTTATAACCAAAAAGCTTGTATATAACAAGTTAATAGTTTGAAAATGTTTAAGCAGGTAATCTAGCATGATCAGGAGTCAGCTTGGTTGAAAGCAGAGCATATAACTGAGGCTGAAGTGTACATAAGGTGGTAGAGGGGCCAGGTTACATGGGAGGAGTGCAGAGGTATTGCCCAGGCATGCAGGGAAAAGCCAAAGCTCAGCTGGATTTAAACCTGGTGAGAAATGTACAAAACATTTGCTGTAGGTACCTTGTCAGCAAGACTGACTGCTGAATTGGTAGTTGAAAAAGAACAAGAAAACCATGAATATGTACCTTCTTCACCTCAGTCTTTACTGAGCAGGTATTTCCCCAGACATCTCTAGGTCTCTGCTGACTGATTGAGTTTGAGGGAGAGACACACTACCGCACTAAAAGAGGATCTAGTTATGGGCTACTTAAGCACTTTGGATGTGAAGATATCCATGAGTGCAGCTTGTACTCTGAGGGAACTGGCTGACTGTATTGCAGAACCAGTCTCCACCAGCTTTGAAAGACAGTGATGGTTAGAGCAGTTTCCCAGTGATGAGCAAGAGGCACTTTCATAAGTGCACTAAGGAAGATCCACCTACAGGACACTTGACCCCAGGTCAGTTCATGGGAAAGTTTACAGAGCAAATTAACTTGGAAGCCATTTCCAAGTGCATGAAGGCCCAGAAAGGGACTGTGAATGGCCCCAATGGATTTATGAAGAAATCATGCCTAGCTAGTATGAGTATTTTCTGTGATGAAACAGCCGGCCTTGTGAACAATGGGTATCATTGACTTTAGCAAGATTTTTGCTACATTCTCTGATAGCATCTTAACAGACAAGCCAAGGAGGTTCTTCCGCATGGGTGGATTCTAACATGGGTGCAGAAATGAGCTCATGCTCAATGTTCATAGTAAAGTTGGTAGCTAGTTATTAATGGTGTTTCCCAGGGACTGATGCTGGGGTCAAAACTGTTCAACATTGACATCCATAGACGGCTGGGATGATAGAGTGGAACACACCCTCAACAAATTGGCAGCACCAAAGTGAGAGGAACAGTCTGTGTGCTGGAGGACAGGGTTGCCTTGAAGGAGAGTGTTATTAGGCTGGAAACCTCATAAAGAGAAACCCCAAGAAGCTCACCAAAAATGAATGCAGTGCCTTGCACCCAGGATGTGAAAATATTGCACAACCTTGAAACTGGGACACTGACAGGGTGGAAAATAGGTTTGCAGAAGGGGACCTCACTGACAAGAGGTTGAGCTGTGGTCAGAAGTTAACCCATGGGATGAAAATATGCTGTGTGGCACTAGCACGAGCATGGAGAGCAACTGTGGGATCACATCCTTCCACTCCTTCTGAGGCTGCTTCTGGGGCACTGGGTGTTGTTCTATTTTACAGTTTTTACTTGCTTCCACTTTCCCTGTAGTTCTTTCTAATCTGTGTTAGAAGCAACAGGAAAGCCTTGAACATTGTGATTCATTTGACATACCTACTGGGAGTTTTCTGTTGGAAGTCAAAAATACATTAATAACCACAGATTGTGAAGGTAGCTGGTATTGGTCAGGAAACAGTCACAAAATCTGACAGCTGGTCTTCCTCTGATTGAGGGGAAGGATGAGGAAAACCTCTGCCTTTCCAGCATTGGCAGAGGTAAAGCATATAAATGCTCTTTACATCAGAAAGGCAAGCTTTCTAATGTGTTCGTGTTTTAAACACAAATTGGTTGATTAAAAATAAAAGCACTGTGAAGAAATCCGGCCAAGGGATGTAGGTGTATGCTTTTGCAGAACTGAAAGCAGCCCTGTGTTGCAGCCATCCTATTCCAGCACCCGGGCAGTTCTTGGGAATGGAGTGGCAGGGAGTCCCCAGGGGTCTGTCAGGGAAGGTTCTGGCAGCCAATGCCCACCCCACTGCCCCGGCCAGGAGCAGCAGGAGCTGAGGCAGCCCCAGCTGGGCTGTGGCCAGACCAGGATGTGGGGCCCAGCTCAGCAGGGCCCATGGCCAGGCCAGCCAGGGCTGTGGCGGGCTGGAGACCATCTCTGCTACAGCATCTCTGGAGCAGGGAATAGTGGCTCCAGGGGGCTGGCATGGGCTGCTGGGCAGGAACACTCAGGGAGGTGGGCAGGGGCAGTCAAGCCCATTACTGCTCTCAGGATCATGACTCTTTCATTGCACCAATTTTCCATTTTTAGAAGGTTCATGAAGTTTCTTACTGGAAACTTTCTTCCTGCTGGCAATATTTTGAATACTTTCATCTCGAAACAAGCTTTGACCATTTAAATTTTTTTGCCGAGGTTGTTTGTATAATTTGTCTTCTCTTTCTTGGACAAAAATCTTGTTTATTCAAATGTTTGAGACAGTATATCTCTTGTCAGATTACATGTGAAAGACTGTATATCTTAACACACTCTAGGGTAGTAATTTTTTGGTACCCTTATTATCTGAGTGCATATTATGAACTCTATAGCAAGGTGGTTTTTTTTTTTTTTTTACTTTTTACTTTTTTTTTTTTTAACTAAGAATAGTAGCTATTTGTGTTATTTATATTAATTGGGAAGTAAATTTGGCTGGCTGTCATACACAAGTCTTTTGCTTATGCAACTCAAAAAGAAATGACTCACATGACACCCACTTTTCTAACTTTTCACTTTTTTCTAGAAAAAAGACATTAAACCCCAGATAATGCACTCTTGAATAGCTACTTAAAAGTAAGAAAATCTTCATTAATTTAGTAAGATGAAAGGTTTTCATGAGCAATGTTATTTGGATTTATTTGAAACACATTTTGAACATTGAAAATATAAAATGTTACTCTTTTGAATACAGTTTAAATGGAGCAAGTTTATTAAAAATTTATCCTCACAACTTCTCTTAGCTACCACTTTCATAGATAATATACACAGATAATAAACAATATAGAGGTAATAAACTGCATCAATTATCTGTAATATAGCAAAGATGATCTATCTTTCCACAGTCCTTCTACACATATTTTCAGGTGCTTCTGATATATTCAAATTAGACTTTTCTATTTATTAAGGGAAAAAAGAGATTAGAAGTCTGGAGTAGCCAATAAATGGATTTCTGCCCTACCCTCAGCTTTACAGCTTTTATCTAACTTCATGTGAGACTAAGATGTTTTAGGCTCCTCCAAGAACAAACTCATTTACAAAGTCGCCAGCAGCATCATAAACTTTCTACAGAGGGGTAAGGAAAGCTAATCATAAGGACTTCTTAATGAATTTTTTTATTTTGCATTTTTTTATTTCCTGATTCTCAAAATCTCAAATCAGTACTCCCTAAGCAAAGACCACAAAGTCAGAGTTACTTGCAAAACAACAATACCAGTTTTATTTTATCTAATGACTGAAAAAAATCATTTATCTTTCAGAGTAATAATGGAAATCTATTACCCCAAAATGTATTTAATCACTTAAATACTAACAAGACAATATTACCAAACCTTTTCTATTTCCAATATGTTATTTGGTGAGTATTAAATTTTTTTACTTAAATGATTGTGTCAAGGTTTATACATTTCTATGAATTCCATGCATTTTAAAGAGGAAAATGGGGAGCTGCCATGATAAACTCACTTAGGAAGAACCTGGCTGCATGTCAATTTTGGCTTAAATAGCCAACAGGAATGTGACACTCCTGACAGAGAAAGGAACAGATGCTGAAGATCCACAAAAATCTGGTCGACAGCGACAGACTCCATCCTGGCACACAGGAACATTACAAGAGCAGCAACAGGCCAAGGAGGAAGTGCAGTACCCTCCAGCCTGGGAATGAGACTTCCCTCCCTTGCAACAACATCAGCTTTGATCCTCTGCTGCACAGGGCATGCCTGGAAATGCTCGATTCATTAGGCAGTGCTGACAGAACACTTTGACAACTTGCACTCTCCTGAGGGCTACCAGCTCCCCAAAGCACACTTCACTTCATCCCTCGCTGTGCCAGGACAAATCTAAAGACACACGGCTATGTTCCCAGTTAACTCAGGTAGCTTAGTTAACTCTGTGCTTTATTTGTTTGCTGTGGGAAGCTGTGGTGGAATTTTCAGCCAAGGCAGTGAATTCAAATAATAACTGTCGTAGTGTTGCAGGGATAAAATGGGCAATTGAATAACAGAATCAATACGATTTTCAACAGAAGCTGATTTATTGTTTACATTAAACCCCAGTTATAGTTTCTAGCACTACTGTCCACGCCTATAGGTGTCTCTCAATTGGCTAAGCCACTTGTCCATGAGGCAGGCACACATCCTTCAGGACATCTCATTGGTCAAGCACCCATTATCACGTTCTGTGTCCTCTGTCTAGGTTTTGCATTCTTGGTACACAGTTTCTCAGGCTCTTTGCCCTTATTTTTATCCTGATGTTTTCTCAGTAGCCTTGATGAATTCCTGAGAACTCTGAAAACAAGACTGCAGGTGGCTTGTTATCTACAAACAGTTTGGTTGGCACACAGAATGGCCTAAGTTATTCAGATACATCACTACATAGTGAGGCACATTCCATTGAATAAACTTGTGCATCTTGACTGTGACTCATAGCCAGCCCTCTTGTACGTCATGCATAAATCATCTTTTCATAGTTTTGCAAAATCACCATGCAAGGGAGAGCAAGAAAATGTGAGCAGACAGGTTTTTGTGTGCAGATTATCACACCCAGAATGGACAGGGCTCCAGAGCCAGGGAAAGGTCAAGCTTTGCATGAAACTGCACAGTCTGACCTTCTCATTTCTGCTTCTGCTTGTCTCAGAGTACATGTTCCTTCTTTAGCTGGCAGCATGTATCAGAGAAAGACATAGCAGGACAGCTTATTCCTAATGAAGCTAATATATCAGGCTGTACACCAAAAAGCAGGTAGCTTGTTATATTTTTAAGGTTTTCTTCATATCCAGACAGAATGGAAAGCGTTTTCTTTTAAAATAAACACTGGTAGTTTGATCTCATTGTGTGGCCTTCGGCCTTGCCCAAGATTTTGAAGTGGCACCTCCCTTCTCCCCACCCCAGGTGATTGCTGCTGCATCACCTCTTGGCAATACCTGTGCCAGCTCTGAGCTCGTCTCCTTGTCTGCGTGACTCAACAGTAATTACTCTGAGTTATGATATGGAGCTTTGGTACATGAATGAATCATGACTTAATAGATGAGCTGTCTGCTTCTTACATATGGCTTTAGTGAGCCATTGTTTCCTGTTGTCCTAGATTTCTAAATGTGTCTCCTTTCACCCACACAAACCTGCCATTGCTATCAACACAATTGTCCTACTTCATATTAGTTGCTTCCTGCACATCTATGCAGCCACACCTATTCCTGTGCATGCATCTGTGTGTGATGTGGTGTGGCCTGGTAGCCTGATAGAGACAGAGGAGGTGTGGACATCGTGGAAGAACTAAAAATGCTAGTGGTGTAGGGATGAGGAGTTGTGCTCACCTCCTTCATATACCTATTTTTGCACACCTGCTTTTCTGTGGTGCATTTTATTAAACAGTGTCACACACAGAAGAGTATTTTAAAGAGATAAGAAAAATGCTGATATAAAAGGGTTTCTCTACTTTGTTTGCATGAATATAATAACTGAACTGGAACATCCTCATCGAGGACTTCTAAAGTAACAGTTCAGGCCAGAAAGGTCTTTTTTCTTGGGGAAACAAAGCTCAGTTTTTGACTTTTATAGTACATTGAAAGTGTTCTAATGTTACTGCCTCAGTTTTTCATATATTCCATATGAAATATGTCATTCATACATTCCAATGTCATTCCATTCCATTCTCAAATGTCATTCATATATTCCAAGTGAAAATAACAACTGATTGCATGAAAATATCAGCACTAACAGTAAAAAAATAGAAAATAGTTACGTCCATATTGTCTCTCAAGGAGAGCAATAGACTTGAAACATGTGACACAGAAAACCTTAGCTCAGGTGCATCCATTGCCAGTCATCCCTTGCCATATCCACTGTGAAATCCTTATAGGGAAGGTCAACATGCTTACCCACATAACTACCAGCCACATGCCACTAACTCTGCAGCTATTGGAGATGAACTGTGGGGGATTTTCCCTGGCAGAGGGAGCAGTGCCCATGCCAGCATATCAGGAAGTAGGGTCCTTGGGCTCCTTCCAGACTGGGTAAGCTGGGACTCACTTCTGCCTTTGTCTGCTTCTGTTTTCTCAATGGCATCACCTTCAAGTGCAGTTGAAGGAGAAGGAGGGGAGAGAGGCTTTTACAAGGCTGCGGTCACTTGTCAGGTAGGTTAGATGTAGACTGCAGGCTCTGCCAAACACTTCTGAGAGGTCTCAGTGGTTCTCCCTGACTATAATGGTGAACTTTTAAAGCATGGAAAATGTTTATGAAGGGGGTAAAAAGGTGTTTCCAGATTTTGTGGGGTAAAATGTGCAGACTCTGTATGCATTTTGAATTAAAGAGACTTAGGCAAATTTTGGACTGACACAGCAGAGTTAAACAACTGAACATTTTTTTCCAGTTTCTGAGGTCCAACAGAGATCTTCAAGAGTAGGAAAGGTGATAGAATCCCCACAGCTTGCAGTTGGAAAATATCCTATCCTTAGAAGTCTATTTCTTCATGTCTCTTCTTATTCGTGTCCTTTAGAATTTCAACTTTTCAATTCTTACTCACATGGAAGCCTTTTCTTGAGTCTAGTTACTTTTGTCACTTTTCTCTGAACTATTTTAATTTCTTGATTAAAATGCAGCCAGTCATTTTATGCAGAAAGATAGCCTTGTGTTACTGACAGTGTGCAGTTGTTGCCATCAGGTTCATTAAAAAAAAAAGTAGGTCTATAATTATTTAAATGAGTTTCTCTATGTAGCAGTTTTATTCAATACACTGCCAAATAAAATGGTAGTTTACCACTGCATAAGGCACGCTAAACATTTCAGCTAGAAATTCTATAATAATTTGGTCAGCAATTTCAAGAAATTCAGACCCACTGTCTCAGAATTTATTATTGAGATTAATTGATCTCTCATTATTATGGATAAACTTGGAAACTAGACACTTCACAAGCAAACTTGGGGGGAAAAGTATCTTTTTTAAAACAGAAGTGTGCTGTGAATTTTCTCATCTCACTATAAAGAAAATTACCTCAACTTCTTGGCTCAGGTAAAAAATGCAATGCCAGCTTCATTATAGCAGTAACAAGATCATCAGCTCAATAATCATTTGTTTTCTAACATCTTTGTGCTGAGTATCCTTTTTGGCTCAAGCAGATAATCCCACCCTTTCTTTGAGTGAGAAAAAACAATTAAACCTGTGGGAGCCATCTATCTGAAACATATTATGGAATATGAGCAAACATGACAACAGATCTTTCAAACCCCTTAACAGCCTGCTACGAGTGCCAGCATCAAGATTATAAATGCCAGCTTCACAGAGAACAAGCTTGGTAATGGTGGGAAATGACTCCAAGTCTCTTCCAATAAACCAGCCATTTTTCAGTTTTTCCCTGTTTGCCTTGTGATTTACACAAACATCCATTTCAGTATGAAAACAAATATGTCCCTTCACACTTTGCACAGGCTCCAAAGTTCATGTCCCTGCTCAACAGCTGACTACTTTGTAGGGAATTCTCCGGGCCTGCAATGAGCTGACAGATAAAAGGTTGAGCTTGTCAAAAATTAGTATGCATGGCAGTGCCTGGCATGAATTTTCCCTGACCAGTTGCATAATGCAGTAAACATTTCTGAAAGATATTATATAGGATCTGGAGTGCCAACCAAATCTCAATTCTAAAAACAGGGAGAAATGTTCTACCAAAGGTTAAGAGCAGTACAGCTCCAGTGGATGACCACTATGGTATAACAACAGTATCATGTGGTATCCCACCTTAAAGGAAAGGAGGAAAATATCAGTGCCACGAGTTGTGCATGTAAAATACTGGTATAATGAAGCTGTAAAGTCAACTGAATTGGAAGGTTAAAAGAGGATCCAGCAAGAGTCAACTGGTTGGCAATCCTCAGGACAGATCCTGTATGTATGAATATTACACCATGCAAGAACAGTAATAAAAAGGACATTTGAACCTAAAACTCCCTCAGTTATGGTTGTTTCTTTTTTTAAATAACATTGTACTTAAAGGAAAAAACCCCTGTTTCAATAGCAGAACTATGATTATGGTAATATAGAAAAAATAACAGTAATACCAATATGTCACATTCTAAGGTTTGACAGGTGGTTTTCAGAAAAACATAAAAATCAGAATTTTCAACATACTCTGAAGATCTTTTTGCATTGTCAGTTTAAAAGTTCAGCTCCTCTATACCTCCAATAAACTAAGAGATTGGGAGGCCCAGAGTGTGTCTGTGTGTGTGGTTACCACACAGGATAAGGCTGTGCTATCTCATCACACTGTTTTTAAGATTTTATAAGTTGAGTGCAGTGCTACTAACAAAAAATCCTAAATACAATTATATTCAATATAAACAAAGGGGAACTAGCATATGGACTCTAGTTTATCTTCTATGTTTTGAGTATTACAGATGTGCACATTTTATATATCAGTGTTCACAAAAAACCTCTTGAGTTGTTCACAACTAGTATGACTTTTCCTCAAAGTACTGCAAGCCACCCGAATGCCTAAGACTTTAGCAGTTTTGAAAACTCAGTGTGGTAATGGTTTCATTTTCAGCCAGAAAGCATGATATATGTGCAGAGATTTTAAGTATCTCTCGAAATGCCTGAAAGGCAAACTGGATTGAACAGGTATCAAGCTCTATTTGAGACAGCAAAGGCATTAAATGCAGTCTCCCAGTAACCTGCAGGGTAAGTGAAGTCTACATCATATTGTTTAATTTTTACAAGGGATGGGTGTATAGGACTTTTTGTTAATGTTTTAGTAATAGACAGTTGTATTTTACAGTCTAAATTTTATTGCATACTTGCAGCTATTATGTTAATATTTTCTGGCATTAAAGAATGTGCATATTAAAACAAGCACTGCAAAGACATATTGCCTTCACATTGTCACAGTATATGGATTTTATATAATTGATACACTATTTCCTTACCATGTAAACAAAGAATTTGACTTTGAAAAAAATCTGTATTTAAAATGAGTGGAAGGAAATCCGAAGTTAGAATCAGGACTACTAAAATACGACATATTCCTTAATTTTTTAAAAAATAATTTGTTATTTAATGTTTTAAAATTATAATTAGTTAATATATACAACATAGAGTGGTGAGGTCCTTCCCCAAACACATTTGTGCATCTCCTCACTCTGAAAGACTGCTTGCACAACAAATATACTATTTATATTATATTTTCTATTTGCTTCTATGGTTCTCCTCCCCAGCTGGGAAACAAATACTGACATTCAGAAACTACTAACTGTAAATAACTCCGAATAAAAAGTTTTGATTGTACAATGTATTTTTCAAAAATTTAATACCAACACATTATGAAAAAATCACACATTTTTTATTTGTCTTTGAAAGTCACAGTATTTAGTTTATGTAAAAATGAACACTTGGCCTCAGTTGTTGGTTTGAGTAGAGGGAAGCAAAACTGTTATGTGTTGTCTTGCCATAACTCAAGTCATATGTGTTCAGTGACTTGATGGACATGGAACAGCAATATCTCTGATTTCTTTCTTTTGTGTACATACATATATATGTTTAGGGGGAAAAGCAATGAAGGCTAAAACTCTGGTCCTGCTGAGGACTGGAGGAGTTAGCAAGTTTCAGTAAAACCAGGATTTTATCCAAAGGACTGTTACAGCACTGGAAACAGAATGGTCCCAGACCTGGGATAAACTGAAACTTTAAGAACAAGTCAGGGTTCTGTCTATCCTGGGGACCTTGGGATATTCCATGGGTTGTGGGTCACCTCCATGTCAGAATGAGGTCTCATTGTTCGCCACACCTTCCCTCATCCCACACATTCTTTATATACTCATGGAAAACCTCATTTTTCCTGAGGAAACTACACTCTAAGATCTAGAAGAGAGCCAAGGAATTCCAAAATGAGGTCCCTGTTCTGAACAACCTAAGAATTAGCAGCTTGAGGTGCACCTCTGTCTTGGTTTGGAAAGACAGGTGTTTGCTAGGGAAAACTGGAGTTTTTTTAGAATGGTGTATGTAGACTCTTCACTCTCCACCAAATTATAACTTTGCAATTAAGGGCTTTCAGGCAAAGATTTGGGAACAGGAATAAGAGTTCTTTACTAGGAATATTAACAATATAAATGTAGTAGGAAACAAAACCAACTTGCAACTAAAGTTTACTTGCAACTAAACAAGCAAACAAACAAATAACAGTTTTGGAGAACCCTGACAGAGTCAGAGCTACAACCTGACACTTTATTGGTCAGGGTGTTGGAAGCAGTCTAAAAGTGAGTTCTCCTGGAGTGGCAGATGTGGTTTTGTTGAAGTAGAGATGATTTTGTAGCAAAAAGGGTCTAGGGGTGGTGAGAAGAGGTCTAGTGATGGTGAGAAGGGTTCTGGTGATGGTGAGATGGGGTTTTTGTGTTTTTGTGTCTCAGTTTTATCCAAGTAGGAATGCTTGGCTCCCCTCACTGCCAGGGGGTATATGATGCATTTTATAATAGGATGATGGAATGTGGATGTACTGCTTTGGGAAGGGTATAGTTTGGGGAGGTGTTAATGGCCCATTATCAGAAGGCATCTGGCTCTTTTCCCCCTTGAGTTACAAGAGATAAAGAAAAAAAATTCTCCCCAACTGCTTTTAACACCTGAAATAGAATACACATCCATGGCTCCACAACCCAAGACAACCTCCTACCTCCCTTATCCATAAAATGACCTTGCCAAAAGCTGCATGCACAAAAGAAGAAAAAAAGGCAAAATGTGCTGGTCCTGTACCGAAAGGGAATCAATATGTTAGAGTATCCCAGGTTAGAGTGCTGGGGCTGTGTGCTTAACCAGCAAGGCAATTAGTACAGGCTAGGATTTCTGGCTCTATACCAGATCTGAGCACGAGATAATTTCATGAAACAACCAGTGAGAGCTGTATGAACCACTTATTTGCCACATTTTCTTGACACAGTAGATGTAGTGACCCATTTTTCCCATGGGCTGAATTTATGACATATGCAACAGCATGAAAACTTCAGCTGATGGTATTCTTTCATTGTATGTTCTTATCTAAAACTAAACAGGAATTGGTCCATATCTGTACACTCTGAATTCAGGATTGCTTAATAATTCTGTTTCGCAACACTTCTTCTTTAGCTACCAAAACCTACTTTGTAACCACAAACACAGAGTATGACAAAACAGACTTCATAATCTACCAAATACAAACTTTGCAAGCATATCTTATCTTGTAGACAAATCATTAGTTTTCTGCATAATACTGAAGATATTTATCAGCTGGGCTATGCATTCAGTGATAATCTGAGAAGCTGGAGTAGGAAGCAGCTGCAGAATATTGTGTGACAGCTGCCACAAAGGTAACCTGAACTCTGGCTTGGGCTTTGCCATCTGCACCCTGCAGCAGCTGGCTCTTGCTCCATGGTTTCTCTTAAAATGCCCATCTACAGCTGTGCTGTATGTTCTGTAGCCTGTGCTTTTTTTCGTGCTTTTTATGTTATAAATCTGCACCCAATAAGCAATTTGAAACCCACCAGGAGTGTGGCTGTTGTGCTGTCTGTGAGGCAGTGTGCAGGAGATGGAAGAAAAAAAGTGTCTGAGCTCAGCCCTGGAGGAAGTGGACAGATTCAGAATTCTTATATTAGATGTCCTTTCACTACAGCATTTGAAGACACATTACATAACATACATACATACACATCACATAAAGAAAGATCTTATCCTTTTTTATTGATTTATTTAATTTATTGCTATTGGTGGATAATACCTTCTTTCTGAGCTGCATGGAAACTGAAATAAGAAGCAAAGCAACAATGAACTTGGAGGAACACTGCTAATGAACACTGTTGGAAATTCTACCTTCACCAATTAACACACAATGTACAGGTGTTCAGTGTCAATACTCACATTTTCTTTGCCCTTTTCAACATCTACTTGCATCCCCTAAATTACTTGATCACATATTATGAAAGGCATCAACAAATATTAAACAATTATCACATACCTATATTTATGAATAACACATTCCATGATCATTAGGTGGCTAAAAGTTTCTGTCCCACTCTGGTAAGCAGTGAGCTGGACTCAATTCACACCCTCATCACCATTTAACTGGAGCAGTGTCTATGACAGGAGGTTGCCTTTAGTTATCTCTAATATGATCTTTATATTCTAAGGATTGCATTGTTGAACACCAACAACAGGAAGAGCATATTGCAGTGTATTAGAGGCCACTCTGGATGGCCTTTCATCACCAAATGCCGTCATCATGCAAACCACCTTAGGAAACACTCCTATTTTCTTAAATTTTTACAAACAAAAGAGAGAGAGAAACCATTAGAGGAAAGGGTAAATCCTACAAGCATAAGAACTCTGATAAAATACCCTGCTACTTCCACAATTTTCAATTCCTTTTCCATGAAGTAAGTAAGTGGAAGAATTTTTCAGTTCCTGAGGCTGACTTTTTAAAAAGAGAATTAATGGACAGAGAGATACATACATGGAAAAAAAGTTGAGGAAATAGGCCAGAGGAGAGGAAGATAACAAAGAAGTAAAAATGCTGAGAGCAGCTGAACTGAGGTGGTTTAAGAAAATGTGAAGAAAGTATCTGGAAAGCTTTATAGTTAACAGCCAGTATAAATTAAAATGGAAACAGTAAAAATCAAAAATATTGAATGCCATTCCCAGTGTCTGTTGGAAAGGAGGCTGCTCTATGTATTTACTCACACATGGTTGACTTTCTCTCACCTGTGGACACTGCCTTTTTTGCAATAGAAGCCCATGCCCATGTAGCACATACCTCCTCTCCCAGAGCTGGATGTGCCTGCTGGGTAGGATTGCCTGCTCCTGCCTGCACCCAGCTGTTCCCAGGGCACTTTCAGGTCAAGTCCAATACTGAGGCTGCAGGAAGGCCAAACTCCATGACAGAAGGAAGGTGATGATCATGAGAACAAGGCCGTGAGGCTGTGCAGTAAGACCGTGTAGAAGAGATAGAGAAAAAAATGTAAAGTTAAAATGTGGATTAAGAGACATCTATCTCTCTTTAAGCATCTATGATCACATGAGGCTGTGAGACACATCACAGCTGCTGAGAATGTAGTTTGCAGTATAAGACAATAGCACAGGAACAAATGCTCGTGTTTAAAGATAATCTAAACCCACATACTTTCTGAGAACATAATTCAGAGGTCTTCCGTATGTCATTTACTTGCATTTGATGTATTCCAAACATCATTGAATGTTTGAAACCACTTCTGTAGAAGCAACAAACTACTCTTACCGCCTCATTGTTTCTCATCTCTACTTAACACGTACACAGGCTATAGGAGCTATGAGTTTCTACAAAGGAGCTACCCTGGTCTTTTGGCAAAATTTACACAGAATAACAAGCAAATGTTTGCTTCATCCATCTATTCCATTGTCTCAAGTCTCAGTCCATAGTGTCTATTCAATCATGAGGAGCCACAACTGAATTTTATCAGCCTTACTCTACTTGACAGAAGTGGTTTTTCTTCTCAGAGACAAATATTTGGTAGAATGAGTTTTGCTTGAGGTAGGTTTTATTACAAGATTATCAAAATTTTTAAGGAGAAATATCAGTATGAGTTTTAACTGAATAGCTCAGCACTGAAATCTGTCATCTTTTTACTTGTAAGTTTGTTCAAGATTTCAGTTATTTTCCTTGCATGCTGTAATGTGTCAGTGTATCATTCAGCAACTTGTTATAAGTTTTAAGTTTTGTCACTCATGCCTTGGATTTTTTTTTTTCAGTACAATGTTTGCAAATCACCAACAAATTTACTCAATTACAATCTCTAAGTATCACTGTTACAAATATCCTTCTAGTAGCAGTTTTAGAGAAGTGCTGATCCTCCAGGTTAGGCTTCAGACACCCACAAGCAATTTCTGTTTCTGGGACCTGAAGTCCTAAACAGGCATGATGGAGAGAAGATGAGAAAACCATTTGCAACATATGAATAGAAGTATCTGGATGTGAATAAAGAAGATTTAATGTGAAAATAAGAAGCAGTTTTATTTCTGCATGAATGAGGATAAAAGGAAAGGACAATGGAGGGATGAGAGAGGATGAGAATGGCAGAGTAATTAATGACTTAGCAGAGAGGGAGGTAGAGAAAAGCATCTACAATCTAGACTGGATGTAGAGTCTTGACACACCTTGTAATTGCTGGTGTGCAAAGCACATGCAAGAACTCTTGGGGCTAAAGTGGGAAGAGGAAGTTTACTAGTGTGGAGTGAAGGGTTGTGTGGAAGTTACTGCATTTGGGATGTGTGAGAAGCTGCTTGCCTCCTCTGACATGCTCTGATAATGCAGCCTTACCTTCCTTCACACCCCACCTTCACACCCCACCTGCCCTGGAGCAGTCAGCCCAAGCTTCCCACCCTTGCTTGGAATGAGCATCACAAGAGCTGCAGGCTGAAATGTTGAGGTTTAAATGCCCTGTGATGGCATTCTGTGGTAAGAGTTACTAAATGCTATCTGGGACATAACTGTTTCTTGATCAGAGAATTGCTCAGACGTTTGAGGGTTCAATAGTGTCTACCCAGACAGTGAAAAAAATACCTGAATCTAAGTAGTTGAGCTTATAGCTAAAGACATTAAGAGCAGAAACATATACTAACATTCAAATTGGCATTGGCAACAGCATAGCTGCTTGTCAAAAGATAAGGAGATAAAGATGATGTCCTCCAAGTGGATTCACTTTGGTCCCAGTTCACAAAAACTCTCTGATACTGTAGCTACAGTTAATGCAGCATAACATGATTTCCATTGACATCTTCCTTCCTTCCATTCCCTCCTCTAGCAAAGTGATTCCAAACCAAATCAAACTACAAACAAACAAAGCCCCCAAATTGCCTCCAAAATTCCAAGGCCCACAGAGAAAAAATTATGAAACCATTAAGAAAAAGACTAGGGAAGTAAATAAAATAGCTGTCATAGAGGAAATACTGCATGTGCTTCCTTTTTCAACTTCCCTTTGGAAGTTGATCCTTTGGATCAAACGAAAAATTATGGGAGAAGGACTTTTCTTCACCTGTTACTTTTCTTTTGCATCATGAATCCAGATGCAGGCTGAAGCACAGACACATGAGAAAAGACAAAAAACAATGTTCACATTCCTTAAAAAGAGTTTTATGTCCATGAGCTACTAGGATATCTCCTGACACATTCTTTGGTGGTTTTTTCACTTTAAAAATCTTTCAAACTATTCAGGAAGTCAGTGTCTCTAGCATAAAAGCCAAATATCCTAATACCTTGTTCCAAAAATGTAGTAAATTGCATCTTCATAGCATTATTCAGCAAGTCAGCTTCACATCCTACATGGGCACGATGAGAATATGAAAATTTAATTTCTCTGATCTTTCATTTCTCTGAAGATTACACTTCAGGACTCTGGGCTTCTGTACTGGTTTTATTGCTGTTGCAATGTCTGATCTTCGGTACACTAGTTTCCCTGTTTATTCACCTGTAAAACCAAATGAAATACACCTTCCTGTCATATAATTGTACTGTTATGATTTGCTATTACTTGGAACATCTCTTCATGGTGTTGGATGGAATTTATTAGGAGTGTGCTATACATTGCTGCTTTTGTCAAAAGACTCACTGAGTCACACTCCTTCACTGGAAAGTTAATAGCAAACAAATCAAGCGTGACCCTTGTGAAGTCAGGATTCAGGCTTCTGCATGCTAGTCACTCTTCTTTTCTAAAAAGAACTTCATAAAGTTTATACATTTATTATGCATTTAAAATAGTGCATTTTCAGCTAGATGATTGAAATTGTAACATTATGGTTAAGAGGGCAACTGACCTGAATGAGGACTTTTCATCCTTCTAAAAGGACACATAATATGTTTATCATCTCACAAAGCTCTTGCATCTCTGTTTGGGGTAGGAAATGGGTTTTAATTATAAGAAAGAGATGACGATATTGATGTGTGTCCTGTTTTTATTGCATTTGATGTCATCATCAGCCAATGGACTGAAAAACAGCTGTATAAAGACATCCTATATGCAGGATACCAAATGCTTTCAGAACAGTGAGCTCATTTTCAAATCAGGTGGGATGTATATTAAAAGCGATAAAGAATTTAGTTTTCCATTTTTAATGACCTTTGTCCATTAACATAAAGGTGAACACAGCGGTTCCATATTCTGCAGCAGATGTTCCCTACAGATGATTTGTTTTCTTACATTTCATTGTTGAAAGAGAAGGTGGAAGTGGTGTTGTAATGCCATTAGTTAAAAGCTGGTAAGCATCCCCTATGGAAAGACCCTGGGGAGTTCAGTCAGCAAGAAATCAATAAAGAAGTATCTTATCAGGAAGAGATAATCTTCTGAAATTGATAGAGGATTATCTCTTGTGTTATTTCTTAATGGACTCTAGTGAGTTCTGCACTACAGATATTTATTTATTTTATATAAAAAGGATTTACAATCATTCTGATTATAATTCATACAATAAAAAGTAATTACAAAGTAATGTAAGCTGGGATCAAAACCATAAAAAAAACCAAAGGAAAAAACCCTCTTCATTTCTTGATTTAGTCATAATATTTATATTTATTGCAATAATACTTATATAGACATTGTTTTATCTGCTTGCAATGCAATTACTTTATACCAAAAGTAGCCATTGGAAACAGGTTATGTGGTCTCCCATGTATAAATGTAGAATAAAAGAGAGAGAGATTAAATGAACTCTCTAAAACAGCCAGAAAATACCAGGGACAGAAGTCGGACATGCAACAATTTTAATCTAGATTTAAAGCACTGCAGCAACAGCCAAGTCCAGAGGGATGGTAAAAGGCAAAACAGTTTAGGCAACCTTATCTATAACTAGTGCAGTGGAAACATAAAGGATAATCTTTGTGACCTTTACATTGGTTAAGTAATTTTTTTCTGCTTATAATATCCTAGAATATATTTTTGAATATATTTCAATATAAAGTGAAGGCAGGAAAAACACAGACCTAACCATTTGATACAATCAATACAGAAAGAATAAACATGCACTAAAATGGTACCCTGTGATAACCTACATCTGGAAGAGTTCTACCTGCCTTTGCTAGTAGGACTTCTCCTTCTCTCTCCCATTTTTTGCTGGTGTGTCTCTGTTGCTTATCTTTAGTCTGGCCTTACTAAAATGTCACCGAAAACAACACATATTTATGGCCACTGAGTAATACATTAATGTGTTCTATTTGCATTTTTATTTCAGCAGACGATTTTAGTTCAGATCAGTATGAAAAAGTTTATTGAAACATTTATTATTAAGACATCATTTCAAAATTCCAGTTGCCTGTTTGCCTCAGAAAAGTCACTTCTTACAAGGATAAGTAAAACCAACATTATTCTTTTTAATGCTTCTCCTTAGCATGATCATGGTGGACAAGATAACTTTTTTACAAGAAGTGGTAATTTTTAAATGGAAATTTTGCAATTTTGTTTTTATTCTGTTATCCCGGCTGACAATAGCAGAGCATGATTTTCTTTCTATTTTGCAGGACATTCACCCAGGACCATTTCATCCATTCTGTTGTGGGTGAAACCACATCATTTTCTGAAATGCATAGATACTGGCGATTTAGAGATCTGTAATATTCGTAACCTCTAACTAGCATTTCACCTAAAAACAGGCACTATTTCCCTGTGTGGATTTCTTTGTGGAAGTTTTATATGTGCATGCTGAGGTGCAGGGGTTTCCATGGCAACTAAGGGTTTGCAGAGTATTCAAGAAACTCTGTAAGTTAAAATTAGCTTAGATAGTCATGCATAGATGATAAGGGCCCTGGGCTATGCAAGTCTGTGCAAATTGTTTTTGTGAAATTTAGTGGAGGATTTTACAATCTAAACCCAATGTATGGGATATGTCAATAGATAGAGCCATGGCAGATCTGGAGTGGATACCAAGAGCTGGCAGACTCTGGGCACCTGAGATAAATATATTGGATTTTAAAACACATTTAAAAAGAAAACATAACTTTTAAATGTGTTAGAGAATGATAAAAAATCCATTCTGATTAATTAGAGTTAATGGAAATTAAATGGCTCAGGAACTTTCTTGTTTTCATTAAATGTATTGTTCTTAAAAGAATCCCAGTTTATTTCTGAATACCTTCTCCTTTCCTGGACACTGTAGGTTGACTTATTCCATAGAGATGCCTCCAAGAAAGCAGAGATTTGTGTCCCCCGGGTCTTTTTTTAGAGTAAACATTTGTTTAAATAAATTCCTCTTATAATACTGTGGGATCTGGGGCAATTGGAGTAACACTGTAATTAACTTGTTTGATCTGTGTCTGATCCTGTCTTATGTCCCAGTAAAAAGGAGTATTTAAAGGTAGCACAATGGTGATGCTATATTTATCAAATAGAACAGTCTGTAATTATATATCTTTGTCTTATCTTGCATGATGAGTTGTGCATCCTAATGTGGGACATGGTTTCATGTTTTGTGGACACTGTATCCTGAGGAAATTAGAGATACTCTTGGGTGTTTCTCTGAAATAGGAGGTATAAAAAGGATATATTCGTACTTCTACTACAGTCAGGAAGAGATATAACAAAGGTGTGCATTTTCTGGCCATTGATTTAGAAGAATAAAATGTACAGTCAGTTATGTGTCATTGCCTGCTTTCTGTTTAAGCTACATTTTTAAAAATTAGGTGTTTAATTTATTACCATTTCAAAAAGAGTATAGGATAATGAATATGCTCTTTCACTAAATCAGCACTTGACTGAAGATGCATAGGAGGAGGTACATGAAATGCTGGGAGAAGAGATGTTTCTTATTCTGATTCTATTATTTTGATAATTTCAATAAAGCATAAATTCCAAAAAACAACGTCCTCTCAAAAATATTTTTTCTTCCACTGAGATGACTTCTATATTGCTACAAAAATATACTCAGTCAGTGAATGCTAGAAAAAATTACATCTGACAATACGTCCACTGACAATTAAGTGGGCATTGTCAATATGGATTCTTGTCTGTAGCTGGAGGTTGAAAAGTGTTCTCACTCACAGACCTGCCCCCTGCTTCCTATAAACCCAGGAAAAGAGCCCAACATCTCG
The DNA here is from genome assembly GCA_013400275.1 of Rhadina sibilatrix. Lineage (NCBI taxonomy): Eukaryota > Metazoa > Chordata > Aves > Passeriformes > Phylloscopidae > Rhadina > Rhadina sibilatrix. Next base: position 53,526 of record VWYO01008645.1, read on the forward strand.
TGTGAGAAGAACAAATTGTAGCAAGAGTTGTGTGATGCTCACGCAACTGAAAAAAAGGCATTGAAAAACAAAGCCATGCAGGAGGAAAAAGATTCAAACAAGAAGAGAAGGCAGCTATTAGCCAAATGAGTGCTGCAGCTTCACATGCATATTCTGTATGATGCAGATCAATCTAAGTCAGAGAGTTTGTACCTTACATAAGAATGAGAAAAATGAGAAAAGTGAAGCAGTGTCTCTGCACTGAAAAGAGGCTGAAAATACTGGCACTGCATATTTTAGCAAGAAGACAAGGGTACATGATAAAAAATATCTTAAAAGCACATGTAAAAGGGAGATGTGTCAGGACTACTCTTGCTGCAAGATAGTGAAAGAACAAGAAGATAATTTACTATTTAATTCCCCCCTTTCCACTCACCCCAGGAAAAGCAGCTTTGTGGGAGTTGCTGCCTAATTTCTTACTCCTTGCCTGTCAGTATCTCATGCTCTGCTCTGGGTGATAAGGAATTGTAACAGGCGAGTGACAACAGTGCATTGTCAATAAGCAGTGTTTTCTATTCTCTTAAAGGAGAATAGGGTAAACCCCTTTGTAGAAACTGGAGGGCATCAGTCCTGACCAAATCTCAGTCTGATCCATTAGGATTGCACAGATACACACTGACATGCTGTTTCTATATCTCAAATACAAATGTATAGCATTTTCTTCTATCTTATTACATATTTGGTATACAGAAACAAAGGGTGCTGTTTACTAGAAAGAACTGGGAAGGCCTGCAGCAAAAAGCTGTGTATTACAGTGAGCTGTTAGAGAAACAGCTGCTGTTGGAGAAAATAGGTGATTGCATTAGCTGGGCAGTGGTGCAGTATTTTTTCAATTTTAAGTACTCGTTCTAAAGAAAAAGATTGCTTTTGCAAAAAGTTATTTTCAGCAAGCTGTAACTTGGCCAGATCTAAACTGATTTTTATCAACACATTCATACAATTTTCCTCTCTGAGGGATATTTTTCTAAACTATTTTCTAGCCAAGCAATTGTAGAGCTGCATCTATTTAAAAGGATACATATGTAAATACACACACAAAAAATAATTATGATATGTTTCTTTATTTATTCAAGATCCAAAATTGTTTTATCTTGGGCTGCAGTGATCCAACAGGCAAAAATTTTCTGGAAGGAATAAAGGGAGAAAAGAAGAACATAAGAGGAGAACTTCAGCATCTCTCTGAAAATATTTACAGCTAGAATGTTGTTAGTCAAAATGAAGAAAAGCAAAACTCGCCTTTTTTTCACAAATACAGTTTTTTACAACACTAAGCAGCAAACTGACTTGTGGATTTTACCCTATAATAGGCCCATCTGAGTACAATTAATGACCTTTCACAAGTGTATAGGGGATCAGGACATTACAGATATTGGAATAAGATGCAATGCAAACCACATCCAATGCTATTTTAGACCATGGTACTTGAAACAGACTGCTTGCTTTGGCAAACAAAGCCCAAGAGGATCTTTTCCTTGCTATATTATATGCAGGAAGTGAATGACAGCTAAATCCTAACAATTATGGCAATTATATCTTTATCTTAAAGGATGACCATAGGAGTATGCAATCTGCAAGGCAGTCATAAGGCAACTGCCATCTACATTAATTAATAATAATAATAATAATAATAATAACTGAAGATGAAATAAGATGTGACCTGTAGCAAGAAAAATGTGAGTGACATAGGGAAAGTTTCCATGGGAACAATATAAAAAAATGTCTAAAATATCTCTGTGTTCTGTGAGAAAAAAATTGTTCAGACATAAGCTTGTCTCACAGCAGAGTGCCTTTCACAGCTAATGGGCTCACTGAATAGGTGCTGCCCAAACCCTGTTAGCATCACTGTTTATGTTTAACCTACATGTCTGCTCTCTCTGCCTTCCCTCCAGCAGCTCTTACAGCATCTGCTGTGCAAGCAGAACACACACAGACCAAGCAGGCACATCAAAGAATCCATTACTTATTCAGGGGGCTTTCATATCTGGTGTCAATCAGCTATTTTGAAATAAATGTTCTCGGGCAAGATCCTAGTCTTGTCTACATCTCTGAAAATTGAGATACTCCCGTTGATTTCTGTGAACATCATGGGGACTAACTTGGGAAGAGAATAAAAGAGAGCAGTAGTGAAATGTCTAGTTATATGCTTTGAAATGTATAAATCTGTGTAAATGTTGTAAACATACTCGGTTTTGACAAACCCCGGTATTTTTTCACAGAACAACGGCAGCAGAAACAGTGCAAAGAATGTGAACACCCATTTTCATGGCTGGGCTTCAAGCGCTTTATGTTGTCTTCCTTTCATACCTGTTGACTTTTAAATTTGGGGTGGATTTTTGGGATTTTTGTGATTTTCTGTCCCTGTATATTTCCCAGGCTGTTCACCTGGGTCTCCTCTTCCAACCCCAGCTATTCTTTCAATCTTTCTTAACATCCCTCTTAGTTTAATTTTTGTTTCCATTGTTTTGTAGACAGCTCATGGACATTAGTGCACAGTTCCATTAGTGTAGGTGCTCTTCTAAGACAGTGACCTTAGAATGTATAGAGGGGAAGTTTCCATCACAGTCTGGGTAGCACACAAACTTCTTAGACTCAAAACTTCACACAGAGTGAAGCCTTTTTCCAGGGCTCTGTTCACTAACATGAATCACGTCCTTGGAATCATCTAAATTTTCCCTCTCTTTTGCTTTGCTTATGTTTTTGCACTGACAAAAGTCCAGGTTTTTTTCTCTAGAAAAGGCAAAAAAAAGTTGCTCTTAAATCTACCATCTCCTGATCTCTCTACTCTTGTCATTTTGCTGTTCCAGCCTCCTAATCTTTTTGATATCAGAAATTACCCCACCCATCACCATCCATCTCAGATCCTTAAGCTGTGTGTTTTGATTCCAGAACACTAGCCCATTTTAGAGTGACTTCCCATGGCTACTTATTGAACTACATGTTGACTTAAATCTCTTTGTTTTGCAGTCTTTAAATAGAAAAAAGGCTACATACTCTCATGATGTACCAATTATTAAATGACTTGGCATAGCTGCAGCCAAAGTCACTCCCAGACAAGTATTCCCTGTGGGTAGAGTATCTTCCTTTGCATGTTAAAATTGTCCTGTGGGGTTTGGCACTAAGGTTTTTTCAGGGAGATCTGGTGACTCTGGATGTATCACCTAAAAATCTGAGGCCTCTAGTGAGGGCCATACTTCATCATCATCAAATTGTTTGGCTTGGAAGGGTCCTTGAAGGTCATCTAGTCCTAGCCAGTGGGCAAGGATACCTTCCACTAGCCCAGGTTGCTCAAAGCCCCGTCCAAACTGGCCTTGAACACTTGGGGCATCCACAACTTCTGTGGTAACCTGCTTTGGTGCCTCACTCTCTTCTCTATTTCATTTTAAAACCATTCACTCTTGTCCTATCACTGTCTGCCCATGTAAAAGGCTACTTATAAGTCCCCTTTAGGTGCTGGAAGGCAGCTCTAAGATGTCACTGGACCCTTCTCCAGGCGCAACAAACCCAGCTACCTCAGTTTGTCTTCACAGGTGAGTGCTCCAGCTTTCTGATCATCTTCAGGGTCCTGGTCTGGACTTTTCACATCCTGCACACAGATCCATATTCCTCTTATGCTGGGGCCACAGAGCAGATGTAGCCCTGCAAGTGAGGTCTCACCAGAGTGAAGAAGAGGGGAACAATACATTTCCTCAACCTGATAGTTATTTCTCTTCTCATACTGTCCCTGCCTGGCTTTCCTCACCCCTACCCTGGGTCAGGACCCCATGTCAGACCCTTGGGGCCATCAGGCCCTTCCCCAGTGATGCCACAGCAGTGCCAGGCCTGTCCTGGGAGACCTCCAGGGAGTTGTCAGTCCTTGCTACTCCAGGCAGTCTCCTTCAAAGGCCCTGTTCCCTAAACAGCATCAAGTATCTACCTTCTCCAAATCAACTGTCTAAAGTTGCAACCCATTAAAGACTTGCCACCATCAATATTTTCTTCCATTTTCATCTTAGCCTTTTGGAATAGAGTCACGTTTTTATTGCTCCTACAAAGCAGTTTAAATAATAGGTGTAAAATTTGTTCTAGCCCTGAGTGTTTAAAGGATAAGAGAAGGTACTACATTCCTCATTGCTGCTGGTACAGAGATGGGCAGGTTCCCTAAAGGAAGGTCACTTCTCTCTCTGGAGGCTGTAGTCTTTTCACCTGCATCTGGCATTCAGTGTTCTGGGCTGAGAACTGCAACCTAAGGTCACGATCCAACATTTAGCCCTTATCAGCTTCACTTCACTTCCAGAAGTATGTCCAGAGAAAGGGAAATCTCAGCTATGTCATGTTAATGTGGTGTGTGTTCTTTGGGACATCTATTTAAAGTGGCTGATAATACTGTAAGGAAAAATGTCCATTGAATTTACACAACTGTTCAATGCTTTTGGATGACTACATAGGTAGAAAATGGAGATGTACCAGTGCTTGGGGAGATTTACATGATGTGCCTACACTGTGCACTGAGAATATAAACTCTGGTCCAACCCTATGTACCAGCTGTACACAGTGTTCAGGCCTCAACCATATTTCACAATGGTATAGAAGTGACTTTCAGGAACTACTGGAACTACTTGTATTCGCACCAGTCCTGAGTGTGTGGCCTTTTGCAGTGTAATACTCCACATTTACCCAGCAAGAAAAATGTTATGGATCTGCATTTTAGAATGCTGGATGTCCATCAGTTATCAACATACTATTTCACTGAGTAAGTAATGATGAATTCCGCATCCCTGACATTTATTTTTGAGAGATTTTATAAATATTAATAAATGCAGCTATAGTTCAGTGAAGAAAACCTAATTCTATCTCCTTTTTACCACTTTCAAGCACATGTCAGACCATAGCATTTCAATGTGCATACAGCATGGTATCTACTCACACATTTCCTTAGACCTGCAGCATTTTACAGTATTTTCTTGGCCTCTTTGCTATGAGATACGTATTTCTATCCAAGTAATATCTTTGTATTTCTGAATGTCAGAGAAACTCTGAGATTATTACTACTCTGGAGCATGATAATTTACAGACATTTCTACCTTTGGCTTCCATCCAGTTCAATATACCTAAGAGAACAACCCCCAACAAAGAAAAAAACCTGTTAAAGCTACAGTGTCTCAACCCTGGTTGCAAAACAGAAAGATGTGGCCTATAATGGGTGAAGCCAGTCAATTAATTATTTTCTTTAGCTTTTTTTTTACCAGTTTATGATAGCCGGTTGAATAAATTTTTAGGATTAATTCAATAGAAAGCTTTGGGAAATTCTGGAGACTCTTGCACAACTGATGTGTTCCATCAAGCCCATTTCACTGTGTTTCCTTTTTTCATACTGGTTTGAAGCATTTGTACAAAATGTAGCATAAGATAACTCTCCCAGGAAATTCCTAGTGGCCTTAGAATGTACAGAGGGAAAGTTTCCATCACATCCGGGGTAAACGTTATGTAACAACTGAAATGCCCAACAAATTTTTAAAAAATAATAGAGACTAAACAAGAGATTTAACTGCATGTGTACCCAAAATTATAATTTTATAGCTCTCCTCCTCAAAAAGGGTTCAAGTTGGGGAATTATTCAGTGAGCATAAAGAGAGATAGACATACCTTAATGTCTGTTGGGAACCAACAAGAACACGCTTAAAATCCTCACCTAGAGCTCAAGTCTCTGACCCAAGACCTGAGGAAGTTTCCTCTCTACCTCTGGCATCCAGAAGATGGAGTCAACCCTGGTGATCAGGCCTTCACGTCTCATCTTGGGAGAGTGATCAGGTTCCAGCCTTTTCAAATCAACAGTCAGTATAGTTACAGGTGATGTTACCACCACACCTATTTTAAGTGTAACAGCACAGAAATCTGTCCAATGTCCAGCACATTTGAAATCAAGCTTCAATTCTTCCATCTGTAGGGAATGACTGAAGTCTAGCCATTCCTTGTGTGCTCCTGGATACACTGTATGCAGAGAGCGATGCAAGATTCATCAGGGCAGAAGGCAGAGATACCATAAAGGAGCATGACTTAAACATGAGAAATTGGAGCTAAACCTCAAAGAAATGGATCTTGTTTCTGGTAAGGCTGGGAATGACCATCAGTCCACAGCTCTTAATCCAGCTATCCCAGCTCAGTCCACAATCACTCTCCTGGCTGTTGCACTTGCATTTGTTTTTCAGAATTTTTCACTTCCGATAAAAAGATTATTGTGTTGCAAAGCAAATGAAAATTCTTCAAAATCCACGGTATTAGGCAAATAAGAGATGCCAGCTTATAGAAAATATGGATCACAATGAAGTTAATGAAATGTCTTTTTGTAACTAAAAGATGGAAAATCATTGATATATGTTTTATTATTTCTTCCAAGTATGAAGAGCGTGCAGATAAGAATGAAAGGTCATCTACATTAGATGTATAATAGTTAATACAAGAGTGTAAAGCTTACTAGTATTTGACAGAATGAATTATTCTGATATTTTTGCAATGAAACAGTCTTTAAGCGGTGTAGGTAATATTGGAGTATTAGTATAGAAAGCAAAAATTTAAAAATCACGTTTCTTGAATATCTCAGTAATATAACTAAAGATAGAAACTGACTTTGTGTGTCTTAACTACTTAAATACTCATAAAGATGAAAAAGGTCAATAATTAATTCATCTGTGCATATATCCATTTGGAATTATCAATATTAAGCAGTACTAATACGTGGCTAGAATTAATTTAATTTATAACAAATGAACAGCATAGTGTGAGGATCTGAGTGTTGGTGATTGTAAAACTCCATCTGTTGGACAGATAAGTCAGTTCACTAATCGGGTTGCTACAGGCGGGTTATTAAACTGAGAAAAAATTCTCAGTTTAGATTATTTCTTTGCAATGCTTTTCTTGGACTCACTTATGCTGGTTCTGATGAAAGCCCGTTTATCTGGTATAATTGTGTGTGTGTGTATATATATATATACACACTAAAACTTTTCCAGGATAAAAATGTCACAAGAAATCCCACACTCTGTCATTATTATGCCAGGAAAGGCTTCTCCAATATAGACCTGAACTCATCCTAAAAAAAGTTTTCCACAGGCGGCATTAAATGAGATCACAGAGGAGGCTTAAAGACATAGATAACTTGAAAATAGGAAATTTCCTGAAAAAACTATTGAAATTTCACAGAATCAGAGGACACTGTGTGTCAAATTTGAGCTGTGTTACCTTGAAAATTGTGTTCAGTGCCCTGGAGTATTATTCTCAATTACATCAAAGCATCTGCAATACTCTGAGAAGTGTCTTAGAGCTACAGAAGACAGCCTGACAGTGAATGTAGAAAATGTTCTCTCCCATATTTATATGCTGACTGTGTCAAGCAGTTTTTCTGGTATTTCTGTGCTCCAGAACTGTTAAGTAGTTAGCTGGAATGCTGGAACTAAGCATATTTATGAAGTATCCACATGAGATTGTATTTGAATGGTGGAACAAGTTGTCCATCCTTGGAGATAACAAAATTTGACAGGTCTTCTGCACCTGAGATTAGCCCTCCTCTGGGCAGGGGATGGACTGGAGGACCTCCAGAAACCCCTTCAAAGCTGAACTAGTGGATGAGTCTCTGTCACTCCTTTGGTAAACTCACTGTACTTCAACACAAGCAGGATGTTTGTGCTCTTCCGTCCAGTACCTTAACTATTATTTTAAGATTTGGCTCAAAAGAACTCAGACCTAAAATGATCCTTCAAATTGCTAACACAAATCTAAATAGTCTTAAAAATTCAGTCATAACCCTCTTTTTGAATACTGAGTATAGTACTGAATAGGGTGCTTCTCACATGTACCTGTGTTTTCCAGATGGGTTCACAAGGGCTTGAGTAATACTGTGCTCCTGTAAACTCATCTGATTATCCTCAAAACTCCTAATTCGAGGCAAGCAGCTGGTTGCTCACCCATCACCTGGTTTTATTCTTAGCCTGGAAAGACCTTGGTTAGAAGAGACAAGGTAGTTTATTTTCCATGCCCAATTAGTTTTGATTTTCTTGCAAAACTTCCAGAAAGGAGAGCGATTTTGCAGTTGGGTTTTTGTCTGCCAAAGATTGGCCTGGGATCATTAATTCATTTCACATGGACTAGCAGACAGGAGGTAGTAACAACTTCTATTTGGTTCTGAGTAAGGCTGAGTGCTGACCTGGAAGCAGCAGTAGTCCTCTCCCATGGCTAATCCTCTGCACCACTGCCTCCTCCTTGAACATGCATCTTCCCTTTCAACTATTTAAAGTATGCTGTAAGTCTGCAGCAACTGGCTGCTTTCCAGAGTGGCTGCAGCATGCAATACAGTCTGTATAACCCAGGCAAGATCTCAAGTTTTGTGAAGAAATGTGTTTGACATTTCAGAACATTGTAGTGAGGTTATTTTTATTCCCATCATTTTTGTGCATAGTTCCTGTGGATGGAGATGAGAATCCTGCACACAAGAGACATTCCTACATGGTTTTGTGGGGAGGCACCTGACTTGATTTGTAAGCCACGATAGCAGCTAGATTTGAATACCTTTGCTGGAGGGTTTTTTTTTTTAGATTAAATCTGGTCCAGAATAATTTCTCTGGTCAAGATAATAGTGGATGCCTAGAGAAGCAGGTAAATGTAGCAAGAGTACATAGGAACACTTCTCCCATGTATTTTCCCAGCCAGTATCTCTTTTTGATTCCATAAAAAATTCAGCATTTTCAATGATGAATACTAAAAGTGGCGGAAAAGAATTCCACCTCTCATCTACGAGTTGTATGGTTATGTAGAAGTGCTGTTTGTTGCTTGTTTTGAAACTTCTGGCTTCCATCTCTCTTTGGTAGACTTAGTCCTTGTTCTGCAAGAGAGTGACAACTGTTCTTTACTCACTTTCCCATAGGGCTTAGACTTCATTAGATCTCATTTTTTTAGGCTTGAAGAATCCTCATCCATTTAATTGTTTTCCCTACTGAAACCAATTCAAACCTTTGATCATCCCTGCTGACCATGGTTAATACCACAGCAGTTTGATGATTTCTGCTTTGTTCACTATTGTTTTCCTAATTTCTCCTAAGATGTAGTGTGCTTTTTGCCCACTACTGAGCACTAAGATATGTTTTCATAGCTCTGCCTATCGCAGCTGACACATAATTTTCTGGAACAGTAGAAACCACCATAAATTTAGGACTACTTGTTCACTAACTATTATTTCCTCTTTATTTTTATAGAATTTCATCTTCTATTTTGTGAACAGCTTACTAGGCATTTTGAGAACTTACAGCAATTTATTTCATCAGCTTTCACTGAATCACAGAATTACAGAACACCAGAATCACTGAACTACAGAATCACAGAACAGGGTTGGAAGGGATCTCTGAAGACCATCCAGTCCAACATCCCTTACAAAGCAAGGTCGCCTAGAGCAGGTGACACAGGAACACCTCCAGGTGGGTTTTGAATGTCTCCAGAGAGGGAGACTCCACAGCCTCCCTGGGCAGCCTGTTGAGTGCTATGCCACTCTCAATGTAAAGAAGTTCTTCCACATGTTGAGGTAGATCTCCTTGTGTTTTGGTTTATGGCCACTATTTATCATCCTGTAGTTGGGCACCATTGGAAAGAGTCTGGCACCAACTTCTGGCATCTGCATTTGAGCTGTATCTGTGTATCCATGGAATCCCCTCTCCTCTTGTCTCTCAACTAAAGAGGTGCAGCTCCTGCAGTGTCTTCTCAAAAAGGAGATGCTCCAGACTCCTTGTTGCCTTCTGGCCCTCCAATGGATCTTTTCCAGTAGCTCCTTGTTTTCCTTGAATTTTAGAGACCAGAACTGAGCACAATGCTCCAGCTGTAGCCTCACTAGGGCAGAGCAGAAGGGGATGATCACCTCCCTTGACCTGTTGGCCGCACTCTTCCTGATGCACTCCAGGATATCATTGGTTCTGCCAGCTCTGCCAGGATATCAAAGGCACACTGCCAGCTCAATTTTTATGGCTTGAGTAATTTCAAGTTTTCATTTTTATTACTCTGGTAACTCCCTTTATCTGCAGATGTTACCTCCCCATTATACACCTGCCTCCCAGATCACATTTATGAATATTTTGAATGGCACAGGCTTTTGTACAAGTCTCTGTGGGACTTCACTAATAAGCTTTCCCCTGCTTTGAAAATTATCATGAAATTTGCCCTTTGATTTCTTCTTTGTGGTTTTCATTTTGGCAGCACAGTGTTCAGAAATTGCCCATTGTGGCATAATGTTGGGTTCACTGGGAAAAAACAAAAGGAGCAATGTTAAAAAAAAATGTTGCTCTTAGCTTTTTCTCAATGAATTCCTGTCCAGAACATTTTTTGCAACTCAGTAGCTCTGTTGAGGTCAATAACCAGGTGTAATTGGAAGTGCAAAATCAGTGCGATGAAATTGCAGACTTTAATTATATAGATTTAAATACTTAGAAGCTTCTAATATTATACTTCGGGTATTTAATTCTTGTGCTATTGTTATATTTATGTCCTTTATATTTCTCATAAGATAGAAAATAGCAATTTTAAAAATTTGGAACAGTTTTTTTTAATACAGAACATGTCTTGAAGACGAAAATACATATTCTAAATGTCATCAATTCTATATAGAGATCTGTGCATGCCAGTTTTCTGTGGTCTTAACACCACACTTGGTTGAATCAGAGCTTTCATTTCAAAATGAACAGAGCACCTTACTGTTCCTATCCCAAAGCTTTTCAGGTAGTCCTTGAATAAGCATGAAACTATGTAGTGATGCCTGAGTCTGTGAAAATCCAGAAATTACTTTGGGAAAATCTGAGGACTTTGTCACTTAAGAAAAAAGTCTTACAGAATCCTCATGGTCATCAACAGTGTGAAATAGCTTTTTTTCCCCCTTATGCCACAAAAATCAGAATTTGTGCCATAAAATTTGTTATTTTGTATAACCAAGTAGCCATACATGCATATTTCTTTCCTTTTCCACCTGTCAGGATCTCTTATCCTCTGCTTTCTGGGTGGGGGGGGGAACTTGTTCCATCCTTGGGTCCAGGCAGCTGGAGCTCAGCTGGGCTGAGGACAGGAGGCAGGATGCTGAGTCTGGCCAGGGAAGGCAGGCAGAGAGGTGGGGAGTGATGGACAAAGCCTGGTTGCTATCTCAAGTACACTATACACTAATTATATTTTTATGAGTATTTTTACCCATGAACCAGTGTTGGGATGCACATATGCTGGTGTAAGAGAGGAAAAACCTGACCTCATTTAAATCAACAGATATTTTCTTACTGGTATCATAATCTCTTTCAAAGGGTATTTGCTGACAATAAAATAAATTATTTTATTGCTGCAGTATTAAGACGTAAATATCAACAGAACTAAGTACCATAATGTCAACAATTACAAAAACTTCGGTTAATGTAATTTTGGCTAGAAAAGGATCTTAATATATTTAGAGGTATTAGAAGAGAGAACAATATAAAAAATATTATCAAGATTCATTAAACTCTGACTGAAAATACTTCCAAATTTGGGGTGGTTTTTTGTATTGTTTTGTTTTTAGTTACATGAAATTTGGATCCAGCTCTTGGTAATAGTATTTGCCATTACAAACAAGAACATTTTCACATTTGTACTCAACAAATAATAAATAAAAGCGGAGCCTGTTTCTGATCTTATTTTAGTTTTTGAGAATGAGTGTGAACAGTAGATAGACACAGATGTATGCTAAGTGAGATCAGAGTCATAATCTCTGCTGAAACACAACAGTGTTCATGGCAATATTAGCATAGTAACACTTGAAATCTCCCTAACTTTTCACTTTCTCTACCATTCCACTAGAAAATAAATTCTCCTGTACCTAGGATAATCTGAAACACTGCCTGTAACATTTGGGGATAATTCTTGTCTGACACCCCTGGAGGCATCATACAAATCTTCTGACCTAGAAAGAAATAAAAATAGGAATGATATCACAATATAGACTTTCATGCAAAGGCAATGGGAGCTGCAAGCCTCATCCACAGGAAAAAAAAAAATATTATGGCAAGGGGACATAGAGCTAAGGTGGAAGTTTGTCTGGCTTTATATAGAGACTATCTCTATTTGTGCTCCAAGAATACTCCTGAGGGATTTGTTGAATTTTGTAGACTACATTGGACAGCCTAGGTGTTCACAAATTGGCTGCAGTGCCATTAAAGTGAGGTTCATCTGGAAAGAGAGTTGTGCTGAGGAGTTTCTTTGAGTGACCTCTACTAGAAAGAAACTGTTTGGTCTTTATGCAAACCAGCATCTGACAGCTTGGAAAGAAATGCTGTTTTTCTTCCCATGCCAAAATTAATAAAATTTTGGACAGAGAAGTACATTTTTATGATGAAGGTAAGAATTTATTGGATAATAGATTATTTGTTGAATACCAATGATGTGTTGGAACCTGACAAGGATTATAGTTTTGCTGTCAATTCAATTACCCTACACTTGAGGAAGCTGGTTTAATTATTTGTTGCTGGTTTAAAGGCGCTTAAGTCAGTGCAAGTTTTGCCCCTGATGCCAGTGAGATCAGTCCCAGGTCCAAGTTACCTTAACTCTTGGCATGACTAATAAAGAGCAGGTCTTTCAGAAATGCCATCTCACAGCCACACAGTTAATCTTGCTGAGAGAGCCCAACACAATGGAACAACAAACTCATGCATGTTGAGTGAGGTATGTGCTTATCCTGGGGTCTGGTAAACTCCAGGGAGAGGAGTGACCCTTACACTATAGGTAAGAATAAAGAAGATTGAAATGTATAAAGCAGATTTTTTGTTATTGAAACTGAATAGAAAATGTAGCCATAAGAGGCTAAAGTCATATGAAAAGATTAAAGGCACAATTTAGAGAAGACCACATGGGAGAGAAGTGGTCTCCAGGAAATAGGAGAGAGATAGGCAATAAATAAGAAGTAATGTCTTCCCCATGCTCCTCTCCTGTGTGTATAAGAGCTTGTAGGGCTGGGAGCATGAACCACTGGTCCTTTATAGGACCCCTCACACAGGCAGAGGCCCCACTTTAACAGACTTTGGTTCTTTCAGTTCCAAAGCTTGTTTTTGTATCTGCATATATGCCACAGATACCTTCCAGGGAAGAACAAACTTGCCTAGGTCCTTCTAAAAGTCATGCTCAAAAGTACAAGTGACATTGAGTTCCTTCAAGCCCATACAGAAAATAAACATCAGGAAAGGATTTACATTGAATTTAGTCATCCTAAATTGCTGTAAACCCAAGCTTGAACTGAGAAACCTTCTCTTCCACATGATCTTCTCTAAATCATACCTTTAGTAGTTTTTTAGTTTTTGCTGGATTTCACCTTCTGAAAGTCCAACTGCAGCCACCTTGCTGCAAATCTTTTCATCACTGAGAGCAAGCTTTACATTTGCAAGAGAAGCTGGGTCCAGCCATATGCTATTTCTCTCCAATTCAGCCACATTCTCAGAGACAGCTGTTTGAATACCTGTTCTCCAACTCAAACTACACAGAAGAACAGGAGTATAGAACGAATATGGAATCAGATATTTGAGGAGTGGAATGTGAAGTCAGGTGTGTAAGCACACCTCCACATGCTAGCGAGGTGATAACATTCCTATGTAGCTTATTTTCAGGAGATAGTTTTTGAGCAAAGTCACCACTGTTTAATTAATCCACTTTCAAAAGATGAGCAGTTAGCACTTAGAGGATGAATCCCTGAGCAAGTGGCTAAACAGCAATCACTGTGCACTGAGTTTTTCTGAAAAATCTATACTGGCCCAATTCATAAGAAGAGAAAACTATGAAATGACATAGAGTGACATCAAAATAGATCAGCTAAATATGAATATTAGTTGGATGGGGACTGTCTCTGTGACAACAAGGTATGCAAGATACATATTCCATCTATCCCAGTTTACATTTGCTTGAAATGGGAATAATATTGCCTAGATCATGGGGCTATTAAATCTGCTGCCACTAGTTCGTCAGTTAATATTTTTCTGGCTCTTTCAAGGTGGTGTGATAATTAGCAGAACATATAATCAGGAATTACGTCACAGACTGTGAATTTTCCTTCAAGATGAAGATATCAAAATGCACACAGAGCAACCAGAGGCTACTAGTCTTCTAAAGATTTTTTCTTTTGCCCAAAAAGAGAATAGTTAATGTGTTTTCCCAGCTTTAGTTACATACTGTCTCCCATGTTTTATTTTAGTAAAAATGTCTTTTGAAGATCCTGTATTGGGAAAATACTTCAGACATAAAAGAAATTCCACCCTTGAGAATTGCTGCAATGAAATGCAAGCAAAATCAAATTATAGATTGCCCAGAAATAGAGTACATGTTCTCTGAATTTGTTTGAACAAGACTCTCCCTCTAAGATGATGTGTGTGTGAACAGTCTCAGACCCAATGGATGGCAGAAGTCTTCACATCAAGTACCAAAAAATATTGCTAACTTACTGTAAGGTGGTACTAATTAGTTCTATATCTAACTACTGGAATGGCTTTTTCTTCCTTAATACTACCTCAAATAAACTGGCAATACCAAGCAATCTCAAAGGCAAAGGAAATGCCATAGCTTATAGACAACAAAAGAGAGGGTTTGGCACCTGACTCTTTTCTGTTCCTTCACAAAACTTCTGGTATTCTTTCTAAGCCCCTAAGCCTTTCTGAGTCATTCATTCACATGCCATGTTCCCCTTTGTTATAGCTTCAAGTGACTTCCCTGTGCTGCTCTTCCTCCAGCTCCTTAGAGACTCCTTTCATGCCCTTTGGGTAACACTGGAGGCACAAGGGAAATATCTGCATGGGGGAATAAGGCACTTGGGTGTGTGGTGACTTGGGCAAACTTCTTGTGAAAACAAGTTGATATTTCCCCTTTTTTGTTTTTTAATTGACAGAGGTTTCACCTGACAATCCCAATGCTGATGCATTATGTTTACAATAGTCCATAGGGTCCCTGGGTGTATCTTTCTCTTTGACGGGTGAAAAAATGGTATCACCAAGGCTTCACTGTCTTAGGCATCAAAATTAGACATTATTCATGGCAAACTGTTCATGCGTGTGATCCAGCCCTGCCCTTTCTAACAATAGATTTAAAACTGTAAACCTATTGTTTACAGAGAGTTTACTGGGAATGTGATTTAAATTGGGATCAAGGGAATAGTTCATTACCTGGTTATTTCTCCAGACACTTATCAGATAGCAGAGATTATTGCATTTCCTATATTCCACACTTTGTAAAATATGGAAATTTAGGGTGTTATTAACCAGAATAACCAGTAGTCTAGAGAAGATGAAACTTTACAAATGTGATGTGTAAGAATAACCTAGCATACTTTTGACTGTGGTTCCTATCAGGATATCCTGGGGTTTTTTTTAACCTTTTCCTTGATCTTTTCATGCACACAGATTTTAGTTTCTCTCTTTTTTAGATCCAGGTGTACAAATAAGTAAGTGTCTTTGAGTAAATGTCTTTGTGTGTCCAAGCATATGTTATTGTCCCTTTGGAAAGGGAGTGCTTTATCAATGACAACAGGAGTCTGCTTAATAATGCCTATATGTATGCCTTGGAGGTTAGAATCTAAGAAATGAAAACCCTTTTATATAACCTGTTTTATTCAGAAAAACCAACTGGGACCTCACCAGACAGGCTTCTCCTGAGGTCACCTGATGAGTAAATCAGTGAGAAATGGAAATACCTTCCTTATAGGACAGGGATTCCCTTCTTCTCAGAGCTTTTAGTCTTAACACCATATCGGTACCACCACCTTCCTCACACCTCCTGGTACATATAATTTGTTCCCTTCCCTGGCTGAACAGCAGATCCCACCATTCAGAGACTTTGGCTTTGCTAAACTCAGATTTTCTGAATCTCCCTGCCCTTATGCTGATGAAAGAAGCAGCTTCAGATTTGCTGTTTTGACTTCTTTATATTCAGCTGGCTCTTGAGGTCCGCCCTCAGAGCCCACCAGGACACACGTCTGTCCAGCCTCCACCTCCTTTCCTTAGAAAGAATAAAACCAGCCCAGCAGACTGCACCTCCCTCTCTGCTGGGTCCTGGTGGGGCAGGAGCAGCTGTCTGCACCCACTGCTGCACTCCTCAGTCGGACTAATGAGAGGGAAGCAGGCAGTGTGACGATATACCCTGCATATTCACATGAGAGAAGTGAAGAAATCCAGCAGTGAAGATGAAAAGCCACTGGTAAGAGAACAAGTGGGATTTAGAGACATCTGTAAATAAGAGATTAGAACAGTGAAAGCTGTCCTTGCCAGCATTATATGAGTGGACTACAATAGAAAGAGCTTTTTGACATGTTTTTTATTATAAGGCAAAAATAAAACCTTGTCATGTAAAGAAATTATCCTGTCAAAGAGATTGTCTTGTCAAATCTGTTAGCAAATCCTTAACTGGTATTTTATAAGTTTAATATGCATGGCTTGGAGTAGAAATTTAATAACAAAGCCTGTCAGAAACTATAGATTCATACCGAAGTTTTCATTCTGTTTACAGGAAAATTACAGCTTTCTTTTACCTGTGTAGTTTTCTGTGGTCTTTCATCTCAGCCACCATCCAGCACCAATCAAGTAAGGAGACAGATTTTATCTACATTTTATCTTTGTGTAATTTTGAATGTCAAAAGAATTATTCTGTGTTTATTCAAACCTAAATTCCTCTGTAACTAGCCATCACACAAAGTGAGAGCTGTCTATGTGCATTTATGTATGGATGAATGGATAGAGGGACATATATAAAAACAGGGAAAAAACAAGAGCTGTGTGTGTTGCTTTGAGTTTGTTATTAGATGTATTTTTAAGGTATGGATTAAAATCTGGATGTAGACGGTAAATACAGGACACAGACCTTCCCTGTCTTTCAGTGCTTCTGAAAGTGCTTCAGTTAGATATTCTTCTGCAACATGTGGCAATAAACTGGTTCTACTTTATTTGCTGGGCATAAAATGTAAATGGCTGGATGTCAGCCATGTGCCTCATCAAAGAATATAGAATGAGTTCTTTTCTAAGGTGTAACGTGTCAACCTGAATGTTCTCTTTAAGCCTGTGTTGTCAGAAGGAAACCCACATTTAGGGTTGAGCCTTTGCAGCACACAAGAGGCTCTCTGTAGGTTAGAAATATTTCTCCTTCTAACTTCCACTCTTCATTCTTCCCTACCCACACTCTGCTAACATTTTGCAGATTGACTTGGTACTGGATTTGTACATGGCTCTTAAATTCTTCAAATAAATGCTTTTTTTTTTCCTTCCTTCTTCCTTAATTCTGGTATCTTGTAGGTGTTACTGTCATGACAAGGTTTTTTGACAAATAATATTGTGAAAAATTTGGATTTTTTAGATTTGGTGTCCTTGAAAAAAAATTCTTCTTCGATCTCATTTGGGTAAAAAAAAAAAGAGGTCTGTAAAGTCTTCTTGCCACCACCCTGCATTTTCATGAATGTTCATTTTCTGATCAAAACCAACACAGAGGAAAGTGGGAAAACTTGGAATACCAGAGAGGATGGAAAAGATGCCAACTGATTTACAACAACTTCTTTAGTTGGCATGAGGTTTGTTTAAGTTTCCTTAGGAGTAGGGAGACTGTTGATTTAGGTAACTGGCCTTTTTTTTTTTTTTTTTTTTTTTTTTTTTTAAAGTTTGCTTGAACCACAAAAAGTTACAACCCAAAACCTCCTTACAGAGCAGGCCTTCTGAAACTATTTCTGAAAGCTATCTCTCAACAGCTCTGCTAGAGAAGAATTATTATAACATTTTAATTTAAAGGCTTAAAAAAAAATCAAATAGCACATCAAGTTACATTTTAAATTTGGAACTCTCTAGAAAAAGATGATTATTTTCTGATACATCTTACTATGTACAGTTTAAATTATTATATTACTCTAATTATTATTATTTATAGCTCTATTTAATTCAAAATAATTTTAGAGTTGCTTCAGTTAATTTTATAAGGTGATCTATGGCAATGTGCAGGCACATGCTGAGTAAATTCACTTTTTTTTTTTGCAGGACTGCCAGCTATTCTGGGTGCCAGCCACAGAATTGATATCTGCCCAACAATCAGAATTGGCCAAGATGACCTACCAGGCAAGTAGCATCCTGACTTTTTCAGGAAAAAGATGCAGTTCAAAAAATGTTTCAGGTTATATTCAGCTCTGCGACAGCACAATTGTCAAATGAAGAAGAAAGTTACATTATGGATATGTATATTTTTTTCTTGTAGGCTTTGACCTGATTTCTCAGTTTCAAATAGAAAAAGCTGCTTCCCAAGGAATTATTGAGAGAGTAGTGGGATCCACTTCTCTACAAGTAGCTTATAAATTGGGACCCAATGTAGACTTCAGGATACCAACCAGGTAATGCCTTCCTTGTTTGGCTTTAAAATATAGATATTTTGCAACCTTGTTTTTAAGTGGTAGATCTCCCACCAGCTAGATCACCCAATTTGAAAAGGTTTTGGAAAGGGAAAGAGGAATTGAACGTTTTTTTTTCATTGCCACCACCAGATCAGACTGATTCTCTAGCAGCAATTTCAGACTTCCATTTTCCTCTAACCAATGATATTGCTCAGAGGGCCTCAAGATTTGCTGATATTAGGGGATTCACCTCTAGAATGTAATGTCAGAAGTTGCTGATTACTTGAAATAAGGAGGCAAAGAAAATGTAACAGGAGGATAGGGAGGAAAGTTTTCTTAAAATATTGACACAAAGGGATCTTTCTGGTCATATGAGGATTGCAGAGATGAGGTAGGATAACAACTCATGGATTCTGAAGTAAGGTTTTTTTTTTTCATTGTGTGTTTGTTTTAGGTAACAGGTACATGAATGTTCCTGGCTGATTTATGGTCACTTAATCTATAAAAGTTGAAATTATTTAGCAGGCTACAGTGAATTAGTGATAGAAGTCAGGATTTAGGAATTTGATTGTGCTTGTGCTTTACAGGCCAGACGTGCTGCTGGTGAAGGAATAGAGACATTACAGCAGGATAGAGATGTCTTTGCCAAATTTAGGCAAGTCTGGATTCTGTTCCAGCACCTTATGTAATTAAGAATGCCTCAACTTAGCAATTGAGTGACAAGACCATTAACTGGACTACTGTTTCAGCTAAGAATAATTGGATTGTGAAGTGTTTCTGTCTTCCTCCACCTATCACTAACAACTTTTCTTGCTGCAATCCTCCCTGGCTCCTACCTTCATAGGCACCAGATTAAGCTACTTTAGAGTTTGTTTGGTTACATTGGGCTCATGACTACTTTCAGTCCCAGACACAAATCAGGGCTGCTAGTGCATGAATGTGAATCCAAACACAGACAGCAAATACGATCATCACTTCACTAAATTTGGAGTCTCAGACAAAAGCAGAAATATTTTCACTTTTAAGAGAGTTTAGTTTCATTGCTATAGATAGTTATAGTGAAATGTGCTTGATATACACAAGTTAACCCTGAACAAGCCTTACTACAGCATCTGAGCTGACCCCCATTGGGGTCGTTGGCCCAGGAAATGGGTTTAAGGTTTGAGTCCCGACCATGCTCCAGTGCCTCAGTGCTCCTCTGCCACGGAGCCTGAGCTCTGCTGCTCTGCTCCTGAGTTATTTTACAGCGTGGCCCTTTCAGTGGGAGGGAAGAGGAGAAAAGGGGAGGAGAGGGCAGACAGGGGAGGGCAGGGCCGGGCAGGGCAGGGTGGGGCAGAGCGGGGCAGGGCAGGGTG
>VWYO01008645.1:73301-132271 GCA_013400275.1 Rhadina sibilatrix
GCCGGGCTGAGGGGCCGGGGCTCACTCACACACAGGGGGTCATCCTCCGGCCCCCACCTCCGGCCCGTGTGCTCCTGCTGCATCCAGAGGTGCGGAACAAAAAAACAGAGTGAGTTTGGGAAAAACGGCCAGCGTGGCTTTCCTGAGCTGGATGGCTGATATAGCTCAAGAGCCATAGGTGTACTGGGGAGGGACACTCATCAAACATGTTGATGAGGACACGTTGGCAACAGGGAAATAATTTTTTAGGATAACATATGATGATTATACTAAGGCAGGGGAGCCCATTTTAGAGTGGCTATATGATATGGGAATGAGCGCTCAATCCGATGGGCATGGCTCATCATTCAGTCTTCAATGTAGCAGTAGCTTATGCCTTGAAAAACTCACAGAACTTCCTTAAAATGGTACTGAGTTGTAGCTTGGTCTTTGCATTACACACCAGAGGTTTATCCCAGAATGAACAGAAAGGACTGCACACAAGTCATAACTTAGCTTCTCCCATCATCCAAATAAATTCCTTTTTATTGACCAGTGTTTCTTCTAGAGTAAAATCTGCTGAAGGATCGACACAGTGTTCTCCATGTAATGGTGTGGTGTAATAATGGTGTAATAACTTTGTGTGGAACTGCCATGACACATAGCTGTTTTCGCTGGATATGCTGAACCCATCATTTTTCAATTTAATCTATGTACATGTTGTAGATGTTCACCAGTTAGTAAGTACAAAATCAATCCCCTTATTTTGGATAATAATTGTGTTTATTTTTCATGGAAATAAATATATATAGATAGGCACAAAAAATATCAAGACAATTTTTTTAATATGTGGTAAAAGGGTTAATTATCTTTGTGCATTGGATGGAACCTTAACCCTTTGACTTCACAAATTAAACTCTCATAACACATACACACACACACACACACACACACACACACTAACCTCCCAAACAAAATAAGGAGGAGTTTTATAAAGCTTTACCAGTAAACTTGAACTATCCAGAGAATTTCAAAGGCCAATTTTCTGGCTTTTTTTGTCCTTTGGCAATTTTGCTTTCCTGTGAAGCAGTGCTCCTCAAGTGCATCTGCTTGAAGCACATATTGAAGGTCTGGTTTTTCTACATTCAAAGCTCTTCAGGTGCTTTTCCTTTCACATTGTGAGTAAGCTGTCCCACCTAGATACTGATGATGATGCTGAAATAGAAAAGACAAAGTGCTTCTAGGAAGCTAATTAGGTCATAAGAGAATTAATTAGCTCAGAAGTGAAAGTTTATGAAGAATAAAGATCAACTGAGGGTAATGAGTCCTAACAAATGGCTTCTGGTTGATGACTTAGGACAGACGTTTTTAAAAGTGCTGAGATAAGTTTTATTGTTATTGCTTGTTCAATTGCTGCCAGGTAGTGTCTGTCAGGTCAGCTGTGATTCTAGGCAGCTTCAGGAGGTGCAGACGCAAGTGTCTCCAGATTGATCGAAGAACCCTCAACCCTGGGCAGATAATACTTCATTATCATGAGAATGGCCACAGCAACTGCCACAGCCACCAACAGTGGGTTGTGTTGACATTTCTGAAGTCCTTATTTAGCACAGACTAAGTTAAGTCAGTGAGCAATGGGGGTCACCTAAGAAATTAACTCAAAACCCCCCAAATTTAATAAAATAAACAGTTACTCTCTAGAATTTAAATAGGTATATTGTTGAGATTTTAACATACTCTTCTGTTCTTGATGAATCCTGGGGTCAGTGGGGTGGGTCACTGCTTTCCTCACCCTAGTTAGATGACTGACTTTGGTTGTATTGAAGCCTGGGTAGGACTTAGCTTTGAAATCTCAAAGAAATCTTCCTGGTAAATATTCAAAATACAGGATTGGTGAGAGTCTTAGGTATTTATGAAAAAGATGAAAAGAAATTGCAGTATTTCAGAAGTTCTCCTAGAGGAACTACAAATGTTTCAATCTTCCCACCCTGCAATACTTCAAAAATTTAGGCAAATATTGAAATATCTGATTAAAAAATTGACCTAACCTTGTTATCAAGTCATAAAACAACAAAAGCAGTTAATAATAGTATGAGTAAACAAGGAAATCAGGACTGGACTGCTTTCTTACAAACTGAAGAAAAAAACTAAATTAAATAAATAGGTCTGATGGCTTATATCCCTAACAATTTTAAGTTGATAGGAAATAGGTTGGGAATAAATCTGGATTTTGGCCTTTAAATACATTTCCATATAAATTCTTTCTTCTCTCATTTACCTGAATCAAAATTTATAATTGCTTGGTTCCCTTCCATAAATCAGTGGAACTAGAAAAAACTACGCTAAAAATAATTTCCAGAAATAATTTGAGTGCTTATACAGCTATCAGCTGTTCAATAAAGTTAGAGAGTCCATCACTCTTCACTTGGCAGTGAGATGGAGGAATAACTTCTCTAAAATTACTTATTTAAATATCGTGCTAAATTTGCCATGGCTTCCAAATATTTAGCATTTTAAGTTGCTGACTTCAGAAGGGTTTTACCTATATAAGGATTACAGGCTTTTGGATAGAAGTGTGTTCTGAAATACAGTTAAACCTCTAAAGGATCATTACTGCTGGAGTAGCTGAGAAGAGAATGTCTCTGCTTTGCCTGTAGAGTTATAGGTATAAATCTTATACAGTAACAGTCCCCTGTACAGTACCTTTCTGGTGATGGGTTATGCTTCACTGTGTTGAGTCATGTTGCTGATACTGAGCAGTCTAAAGACAGCAGTTCTTCTGATTGCTTATTATTATTTTTTTTTAAATGTGATACTTATCCATGTTTGTGCACTGAAATTTTTATCTTTAGTGTTTGATATAAATTTCTTATAATTTAGTTTTCTCTTACCAGAAGCTCTTGTCAGGAGCTCTTACATTATTTCTCCTCTTTGCATATCTTCTGAAAAAATGAACGTATTTCTTTCCTGTTTTAATGTCATAGCTAAATATGGTGCAAAGAATTCATGTGCCAATCTGGTATAAACAATATTCTGATCAAAAAGTATGTTCATGTACAAGGGGTTTTGTTTCTTTTGTTGTTTTGGTTTTTTTGGCAATATAGTTGTGTCAACTGAGGTCAGATGAGAATGTGTATGATGGTTAATGAGTATTGCCATGACAGCAAAACTTAGCAGTGCAGAGAAATACTGAAAACCTCTTCACAGACAATCTGGGATTAGTAGTGCTTCTTTTAGGCTTGGTGTATCAGACACCCTGGAGTCATTGAACTTAACAGAGAAAGCTGAATGTCACAAGGAGGCTATTTGAAGATTACCTAACAATACCACCTTTAGTGTGGTAGTAGAAAAACCAGCTCTTCTGCAAGAACGAATGAGATTCAGCAACTGAAGAGATAGATGACCCAACTGAGATAAAGTTTTAGCAGTAGAGGTGATTGAAATACTTTTAAAAGAGATATTACAGAGGGATAGAGGACAGTAAACACTGCAAAGTACTCAGAACCGAGGGAAAGCTACAATATCCACACGTTGATATTTGAGTCTGAGATGGCAAGATACAAACTGAAAACAAGTGATGACAGAGCACAAAGAATTAGATAAAAGCCTATCAAACAAAATCAGGTGGGGCAGACTACTTCATCCTCAGTCAAGAGACACAATTCAGAACAAAGCACAGACAGATTAAAGATACTGGCAAGGAACCCCTGCTTCCACATTTGTGTATCTCCACAGCTTATATAATGAGCTAAACTTTCCAGCTAAACATTCCCCTTCCTTATACCCCGGCTCTCAGGTGCAAGCAGAGGTTCGTAGGGAAAATGAGAAACACCAGCAGTGCGGATGCTTTATTTGTAAGATGAAGCTGCTGCTGCCAGGCTTGCCGTGTCCTCGCTGAACTCTGCTGAGGCTGTGTCGCTGCCTGCTGGAACACAGCTGCACTACAGGTCCGAGCACTAGAGACTTAAAGAGATTGCTTCTGGAAGTACTCTCTAAACCAGTAGTCATCAAGCATTCAGAATAAGAGCTGACTGGCATAATTTTTTTTGCCATCCCCCCACCCCAGCTCAAATCCTGAGATTCACTGATGCTGTCTAAATAGCTGCTGAGATAGGATTGATCTGCCACTCAAAAATCATATTTGTTCAAAAGGTCTACTTGTTTGAGAGGTTATTCTAATGCAAGCTGGGATGGTTTTCACTAGAATAATTTCTAATAGCTCTGCATGCCTTCATGCTTAAGAAATTTATTCAAACTAGTTCTTAAATGTGGGCAGTGGGCAAATAATGTATTGATGTCAATTGGATAGAGTTTTATGATCCATAAAATAAATATGGAAAGGTCTATTTTGTAAATATTGTACTGGATTGAAGTGATAAATTTGAAATAAAAATGACAATTACTGCTTTGCACAGTGACACAACCAGTTCTACCTGTGTTTCCAAAGCTCATCTTATAGGAGTTGCTAAAATATAAGATGTTTTATATATGACAAATCTGTGCCCTGCTACTTGTAGTCTTGTGGTTGAATGTCACAGGACATAATACACTTTGAGTGTGGGTTCTCACCACATATTTGTCAATGATTTCTGCTGAAGGGATAGCTTGTACCTTAACAAAAGGGTTATTGGAAGGCTGAACAAGAAAATGTATTTGCAAAAGACATTCTTATGCATTCAAAATCAAATCAGATCTGCACTTTTTCCTTGGTCATGGTAAAGTCATACTATATTGACTGATTTTGCAAGCCCAATAGTGAGAAATAGGATAACTGTACGATATACTTTCTGTATCTGAAGTAGGAATTAGTTGTTGCTCCATCCATTATTCTTAGAAAGGGTTATCATAAAAATTGTAAAGCATTGGAAGAACCCACACTTTTGAACCAGTTCTTTTGCCATTATAAACCCCTTGTTTTGGGGATCAGCATGCAGGAGTGCACTGATAAAAGAATGCTTGAGATGTGGTTCCACTGAGTAATGGTTTCTCATTACTCTGTGGTGATGCTTGGAGCTTTTCAGAGCAAATACAGAATAAATGTGCTGTATTTTTTTCCTACACAGTGCCATATATTCCAACGGATTGCCTGATGAGTATTCCTTTCTAACTACTTTTCGGATGACTGGGGCCACACTTCAGAAATACTGGACTATTTGGCAGATACAGGATTCTTCAGGGAAAGAACAAGTTGGAGTGAATCTCAATGGTCAAATGAAAAGTGTTGAGTTCTCTTATAAAGGAGCAGATGGAAGACACCAAACGGCATCATTTTTACATTTGCCTTTCTTGTTTGACTCCCAATGGCACAAGCTTATGATAATTGTGGAAGCCAACAGTGTCACACTTTTTATTGACTGTATTAAAATAGAATCCTTAAACATAAAACCCAAAGGGAAAATCAACACTGATGGCTTTGCTGTGCTTGGAAAACTTAAAAATAATCCTCAAATTTCAGTTCCGGTAAGTTTCAAAATATTTTATTTCTTCAAAAAGTGTTTTACATTAAATATGGGGTTTTGTTTTGTGGAATGCATGTTTAAATTATTTCTGAAAGCAGAAACGGCAGAATAACTCCTTGGCAGGTAATTACTAGCTGTATTTTTTCAATTTTGCACTTATACCTTGTAAGTTAAGAGATTACCCAGGTTGTGTCTAAATTTCAATAAGGAAAATTCTTAGACATCCCTGTACTTGTTACAACGAGTTTGAAGTAAAAAAGTGAAGTGAGACATACTTTTAAACTATACCTCACACTGCAAAAAAGGTGGACACAGGCTAACCAGTGTTGTGTAAATCTGAAAGGAAAACATTGCAACAAAAGGAGCATCTCATGTTTCATCAGGTCTGTATGCTTAGTTGCTGCTCTATTGCACTGGATGAAAGCAGAAAGCTGCCCCATGCGTCTGAAGGGATCTATCTGGCATGCTGTTACAGATGTGGATTAGGGAGTGCCAATAGATGAATAGTTATTCTAATTCTGTTGAAAACAAGAATTAGTCTTTGAAAATGTCATTAAAAAAAATCAGCTGGAGCTGATAATGTGGCAATTAGCATATTACAAATCAGCATATGTATCTCAGCTTTGCTAGATGCTCTGAGTGATGCTGATGGATGAATGGACAGGTGGGATGATGAAAACATTACACATTACATATATTCTATGCATGTTACAAGGATGAAAAAAATTCTGTGCAAATATTGTTTTCCTCTTCAGAAGGTTAGTTAGATTAAATGCAGAGAAAGGTGTAGGTATTAATGCAATAATTTTACAGCACCTGATATACAATGTTAGAGCAAACTGTGCCCTCAAGTTAGACACAGTCATCCCTTTAAAAATGAGGAGGGTTCTTTGCCTGTTGAAGTAGTGATTCCAAATGGCACCTGACAAATGAGGAGAGAGATGTGGTATCAAGGTCACTTTGGCCTTCTGTTGATACTCTGACTGACATTTGGCCAGTATTAAAGAAGTGAGAAAATGCAGAAAAGCAAAGTGGAATCTTATCCTCTTTCCTCTCCAGCCTGTGTTTTGCAGAGACTTGCTCTTTTCAGCAAGGTGTACAAGTGAGCAGCATTGATCACCCAGGGCCCTTCAGGCATTTGGTGGGGAAAAATGTCTGGCATTAAGTTCTGCCTTGCCAGTGTTTAAGACTGTACATCTTTAGGGACCAGTGTGTAGCTGTAGTACCTATAGGACAACCTCCTTTAAGAATGAAAGAAGAAAATGGAATTAAATAATTTTTATAATTCACCACTTATAATGCAAAATATTTGTTTATGACTTTAGCATGTTTCTGGGAAGATTTGGTCATATGAAGTATATTTTATGAAAAAAAGTAAAATTTTTGCATGAGTTATGCTTTAAAACAAGAGTATGAGACGCTTCTTAAAAAGAATAATGAAACACTGGAACAAATTATCATGGAAGACATAGAGTAAGCATGACATTATATTCTTAAACTGAGCTTGGATGTCTAAAAATACAGTTTATTTTTCAATCAGTTCAGACAGAACTGACTTAGGACTCACTAGATTGAATCCCATGACCTGTGCTGGGAAGCCCAAAAAAACAATGGTAGTGGTTCAACCTGATATTACAATGATGCAGATTTAGGAACCCCATATCCCCTGAAATGATGATAAAGGAATTACATAGTCAGATGGAATAGTAATTTTAAAAGGTCCATTTATATTGCAGAAATTTCTGTTTTAGCCTATGTACTTTATTTTTCTTTAAATTGACTAAATACATCTGTGTTTGGGGCTAGTCTAGTCTTTAACTTGCTTGACTATAAGCTTAAATAGCTCAACAATCTCAATTATTTAACATGCCCTAGGCACAGCTTTTAATTTACTCCCAGACATTGTTAAAGTAGATTACTTCCAGTGGTATAATTTTAAAAGGATATAAATTATGTGTTTCTTATTCTTTTTTGCAGCATTCTGGTGAGGGCCCTATTTATCTTGCAGAATAGGTCAACTTCTCAGAGGTGCACTGTAATAGATATAATTTTAAAAGGGATTCCTTATTGCTTGTTATTTACTATGACTACCTAGGAGAAAAATAGATGAATAATAGATACAGTTCCATCAGAAACTGCCTCTTGCCTTTCAGCTGTTACAAAGATTTATTCCAGGACTTCTGGAATGCTTTATGGAGGGCAAATTTGTACATGGAATTCACAGCTGCATTTTATCTTTTCTTTTTTAGATAAAAATATCTAAAAGTTTTATCTTTTTTTATCTGAGAGTAATTAATATATTTCATTATAAACTCTAAGCAATACAGGATTTAGCAAAATTCCAAAACTGAAAAGGAATTTACTTCCTAAATTACATGTTTTTTATAGGAAGGTAAGGGAATTCATTTCTTACTGCTCACATGATAACTTCTGTGAGGTTATATAATTGCCTTAATTCCTGTGATTTCAGAGGCATTACCATGGTTCTTTCATAATAGATGCTGAACACTTTGCTAGAAGTGACTTTTGGTCATTATTTAATTGACATTTAATGCTGCTAACTAGCTCAGGGAAGCTACCTGACTTGTAGCATCTAAGAGGATGCTGCTTGTCAATTTTTGTTTAAGAGGGATTAATTTGCACCACAGAACAGATTGTGTCTGTGTACTATAAAAAGTCACATCTTGGTTTTTTTTCACCCTTTGAAATCTCACATTCAGAAGGCTGAACCCCAGCTATGGAAAGCCAAATAACACCAGAACTGGCTGTAATGGTCAAAGGCTTTAAAAAAAGGTCCAAGGAAAATGAAGCTCTAGGAAGCTATTTCATAGATGTTGAAAATGGATAAAACATGTTTAAAATAGCTCTGGAACGAGATGCGTGTAAATATATGTAGTTTATTCTTGGTCACGTAACAAATGTACTAACAGCTGACAGAAGACCTCTCTTAAAAGAAATATAGATATCCTTGACAAAATGTTGTAGAAAATCTTCACATGAAAAATTGCTTAGCTGAGTTGTACTTCCCCCAGAGAGATGACTTCCCCTGGATCATCACCAAGCCAGCAATAGCCCAATGAGGTACAGGGAGCCAGATCTCCAAGAGGAGACCTACAACTGTTCTCTGAAGGTCATGGTTTTCCTTAAAGCTATGGTACTGCTAAATGCATCCCTGTGACTGATTTTATACCGAAAATACTACCCTACATATTTAGGTGTCATTTGCATTTTACCTAACCTTCTCCCCTCTCAACTGAAGCACTAATAAGACAATTGAATTACATGGTTGATACTGAGATGTAGAAAGATAGTAGGCACTTGCAGGAATTTCTGTAGAACTTAAGAAGACAAAACAGTGAACAGTCAGACGCAGTTAATTATACCTGTGCTGACTAAGAAATTAAGATGAAGCAGAAATCCTGTAGCAAACCTGCAAAATGTGTGTCAGGAATATTACGGGTCTTACACATTCTTTGTAGTTTAATTTCAAATAGTAACTAAGCCCCACACAGCCACTTGCTCACTCTACACCACGGTGGGATGAGAACTGAAAAAGTAAAAGTAAGGAAACTTCTGGATTGAGATAACAACACTTTAATAGGTAAGGCTCAAGCCATGCACACAAAGGAAAACAAGGAATTAATTCACCACTTTCCAATGGCAGGCAGGTGTTCACCCATCTTTAGGAAAACAGGGCTCCATCACATGTAACAGGTACTTGGGAAGACAAAGAGCATCCCTTCAAATTCCCTCTGCCCTTTCCTTCTTCTTCCAGCTTTATATTCTGAGCGTGATGTCATATGGTCTTGGATATCCCTTCAGCCAGTTGGGATCAGCTATCCTGGCTGTGTCCCCTCCCAAATCCTTGTGCACACCCAAGCCTCCTTGCTGATGGGGTGGGGTCAGGAGCAGAAAAGGCCTTGACTCTGTCCAAGCTCTGCTTAACAAAAACAAAATTATCCCTGTGCTATCAACTCTGCTCACAGCACAAATACAAAATATGGCTCCATACCAGCTACTGTGAAGAAAATAAGCCCTACCTCAGGCAAAACCAGCACACCACCTTTGGGTTAAAAAGGTTACTTTTTAATATCTTTGCTTTGTGATTTCCCCTAAATTATCTGAGGTTCATTTCTGAGAACTTTGTGACTGTATTTAATCCTTAAAAACACCATGTAACAATTGAATACCTACATGAGACACCTTCAAAATAGTGGCATCCTTTAAATCAGCTTAACATAACCAACAAGATCATTGTGAAACACTGGCAAGGGAGAAGATACCTTGACAGCAAGGCTAGAACATATTAGCCCTTATCTCCCAAATCAATGGGAAGCCAGTCACATCTTTTACTACCTTGCCAACAGAAGAGTGTTATTTTTTTCATTTTTAAAAAGTTACAGAGGTTTGTTTCCTATCAGCTTTTGTTTTATATAGCCTCAAGGCAGATAGAATTAACTTTCTTCTTTCCATAGCTGGTACAGTGCTGTGTTTTGGATTTAGTGTGAGGATAATGTTGACAACTTGCTCTTGTTTGGGGTGTTGCTCTTGTATGGCTGCCTTGTAGTATTAAATTAGTATTAGTTCTTTTATATGTATATTATGGCACTCAGTTGGCTATTATTATGAAGGTTTGTAAATGAGAAGTGGGTAAAAGAGGAAAAGAATTGGCTCACAGATGGTGGTGTCAATTAACAGGTAAAAGAAACAAGGGTACTGCTTCTGTTGTGCTCCAGTCTCAGCACTCTGGAAAATGTGATGACTGCAAAGCAAACAAAACAGTAGAGATCTGATAAAGTGGATTTCAGGAGTGGCAGTGCCTCGGCCGGTTTATGCCCCCTCTTTAAAAGACATCCAGAATTAGGAGTGGGGGAATGCAGGGGGAAGCAATGCTCCACCTGTAGCTATTGACATTAAATACCTAGCGTTTAACCCAATGTGTACCGTGCCCTTATTCAACCTTCTACACGCTCAGCCAGCGTGACCCCTGACCAGAATTAACATGCTCTTTTCTCCTTTGCTAGTTCGAGATCCAGTGGATGGTGATCCACTGCGACCCCCTGAGACCCCAGCGCGAAGGCTGCGACGAGCTGCCCGCTCGGGTGAGACATCTGTCCTGTCCTGTCCTGTCCTGTCCTGTCCGCCGCTGCAGCCCACGGAAGTCTCATTTTTTCTCCCCATTCCTGGCCGGCGATGTTCTTTTTTACCATACCTGCCTTGTACTCGGTGCTTTTAGAAATCCAACCCCCAGAACAGCAGCAGCCGCCGCGGCCTCATTTTAACCCTTGGGTGACCTGCTGTGTGCCTGGCCCCCGGCGGGCTGCTTGGCCGGGCGCTGTGGGCGCTGTGGGCGCTGTGGATGCTGTGGGCGCTGTGGGCGCTGTGGGCGCTGTGGNGGATGCTGTGGATGCTGTGGGTGCTGTGGATGCTGTGGATGCTGTGGGTGCTGTGGGTGATGTGGGTGCTGTGGATGCTGTGGTTGCTGTGCCTCCAGGCAGCGCGGCTGTCGCGGCCGCCCCCGGCACAGCCGCCGCACCCGGAGCCCGGCGGCGGGAGACCCGCGGGAAAGGCGGGATCCGTGTCCCACCTGAGAACAGCAGGGCAAAGGGTTAATGCGCTGCTGGCAGTCCGTCCTCCCCTGCCCGGCCGCCAGCCTTCCTCCAATCCCCGCCACCCTGCCCAGGGCCG
Source organism: Rhadina sibilatrix (assembly GCA_013400275.1). NCBI lineage: Eukaryota > Metazoa > Chordata > Aves > Passeriformes > Phylloscopidae > Rhadina > Rhadina sibilatrix. The sequence continues at coordinate 84,425 of VWYO01008645.1, forward strand.
GGACGCCGCCGGGAGGGGCTCCGGCCGCGCTCACCTTTCTCCCGCCCGCCCGGCAGCCGCAGGCTGCTCCCTCCATCCATGGCCCGGCGCCTCCTGCCCCTGGGGCTTTTCCTGCAGGCGCTTTGCCTCGGCCTGGCTCAAGTGAGTTTGTTCTGACTTCGGCTCTGCTTTGTCGTTTTTTGTTTTTTCTCCCCCGCAGGTAACCCAGACGGGGATCGAGGTAAGTGCGAGGGAGCGGACGGAGCTCGGGGCGCAGGTGCAGAGGGACCCAAGGCTGCTCTGCCGTGCCCTGGCGCCGACCCGCCGGAGGGGGCTTGTCCCGTGTCCCCCCAGTAGCTGTGGGTGAGGCGGCAGGGGCCAGCTGACCGCAGGGCAGCGGTACCTGTGTGTGCCCACCTGTGAGCACAGGGCAGGTAACACCGGCGGGGCTTGAGCTCCACATGCAACTGCTGCTGGATGGAACATTGCTGGGAACTCTGGTGTGTGGAGGAAACGCGTCCAGAGCAGCAGTGCTGCGGGGACCAAGGGACCGGGCTCAGGGCCCGGGGCAGCCTCCTGCTCACAGAGCCCCGTTGTGGGGCTGCGGGCAGAGCTCACTCCAAGAACAGAGCTCCCCATTATGGGCACGGAGACCTGTAACAGCCTTTCCCTGAGCTTCCACAGGCTGGCGGCGCCTGCTACCTCCCCTCGGGAGCCCGGGGCTTTAAAGTGCCTCTGTAGATGTTAATGTAATCCTGAAGAACCAGGGGAAGCTGCTGAGCCTGTCAGTGAAGCAGGGAAAGGGTTGTTTAAATCTTCATTGCTAGCATGAACTCTCAGGAAGACTGTCTCGTTTGTGTTGTCAGAAAGAGTAATTAGTGTAGTAAATTTTGGTGTTTGATTTGCAAAGATCACTTTTATTTCTGCCACCCTGTCATTGCCATGTGGCATTCAGATCCTGCTGGGTGGGGAGTGGAGCTCACCTGGCCCTGCCAGCGTTGTGGGCGCAGAAGAGTGGCTGGGCCCAGGGTGGGGGTTAACACCTTCCCCACTCCTTTGGTGGGGGCAGTGCTGCCAGTCCTCACAGTCACAGTCAAAATACGATATAGGGCCTGTGATATATGTGGGGTGAGGATGCAGGTCCTTGTCACAGCTGTGGTCTCCTGACTAACCCATAGCCTCTAACTCTGCTGGTCCCTCCAGAATGGCTCTGTGGTTTGTCAGGCTTTAATTGCTCCTTTTTTTCACTCCTTGTCAGAGAGGCCCCCCTGGTCCACCAGGCCCCCCAGGTCCACCAGGGCCACCAGGAGTTCCCGGTATTGATGGCATTGATGTAAGTGTTTTTCATGCCTGCCTAGGAAATAGGAAAAGCCTTGAGGTGTATCTACATTGTCTGTCAGCCTTTGATCTGCAGGAGTTTGAATCTGGATGCAGATGCATGAAGGAATCAATGGGTCTCATGCTCTGTAATGGGCTGGAGTGAGGGGAGAAAGCAGATTTTCAGATTATCTTTGGTATAGAAAACTCAGGATTATTTATTTCATGTAATAATCAGCATCATATGCTGTGATTATCTGCCATTAATGGGGTGTAGGGGTTTTAGAAATCTAATCTCAAAAGGGACTACATAGAACCATTCATACTAAATCATGTTAAGGATTTGTGGCATTACTCCTGATAGGAGTAGCTATGTGTGTTCCCTTGATTCCTGTCAGAAGTTTCTGTGATGATTTCTGTTAGTCTGCAATAGAAATGATGTGGATTTAATATTTGTTTTCTACAATAAGGGTCAGCTCAGGATTATTTCTGATAATCTGTACTCAGTGATTTTCATGAAGGACCATAAAAGGTTGTTGTAGTTCTGACTAACATCTTCTTTTTCATATCTTGGTAGGGGGAGAGAGGCCCGAAGGGCCCCCCTGGTCCACTGGTAAGTCATTTCAACTTCTTTTTATTTGTTTCTGTGAGAGAAGAAGTTTTGAGTTTTGCTTCTGCTTCCCTTTTTGAAACATGCTGAACTGTCCATTTAAATCCTGAAGGGTCCGGATGGGGATGCAGGCAAACCAGGATCCCCTGGCTTGCCTGGAGAGCCGGGAGCTGATGTGAGTACACTGATCACTTGATTTTCTAGAATCTCTCTTTTTTTTTTTTTTTTGGTCCCCAAGAATAAGTAGATAAAGCACAAAGGCTGTCGGTGCTGCCACCTGGCCGTGGAGAGGGTGCTGGGCAGTGGTCTCAGGGAGGACTCCTGCTGAGCCTCTGGAAGCCACCTCTGGTGGCAGAGCAGGGCAGAGAGGTCATGGGGAGGGTTGGCTGATGCATCTTCTTGTCCTGTGGAAAACAATAGAGAAAATCAAAGTTTCAACATCATCTAGTGTTGATGGCCTTTTAGGTCATACCTCTTGAATAAATTTGTGCCTTTAAAAATGCCTTCAAACATTTTTGGGAAACTTCATTTTTTCTCTCTTGAGAGCACTGTTTGGAAGCTTTTCTTGTTATGAAGCGAGCTGGTTGCATTAGTACTTAGATGTCATGCCAGGAGGTAGGCAAGCTTATGTTTAATTTACATAAGCTTTTAAAATTTTATAAGTCTAAAATATCAAAAATAAAGATTATATACCACAAACCAGTGTGTTAGAGGTTATTGCAAATTATATAAGTGAAAAGGCCTAGTATCTATTTAATGAAATGCTGTTGGAGGTTAATATTTAATTTGCTTTTGGGAAAAGATTTAGTGGATGTGGAGCTGGAAGAGTCTTTAATTAAACTGTGCTAATTTCATATCTGTAAGAGGAATTAGGCTTTGTGAGTGACATCTAATACTCCTTCACTTTTTCCTAAAAACAGACCCACAACTCACTTGTACATGTCAAAACTTGTATATTCCCTTGTATTAGTGGATGAGTGGAAATGTAATACTGGAGTACAGTCTCTTGAAATATTGAACCTTTTTTATTTTCACTTGAAGAAAAAAAGAGATGTTATTGTACTTCCATAGTGTATTCAACTTTTAACTGGTGTTTTCGATTTATAATACCTTCTGTGTTTAATTGGTGATGCAGTTTTGACTTTTTAAATCTCATTTTATTTCAAAAATTATTTCAGTGTCAGGTTTAATAGACTGCAAAAAGGTACTGTACAGTAATTGCTTGTAATGATCATGTAAGCTTTCAAAATCAAATTGTCAGAACAATTGTGTGAACACTTAATTGCTGGAAGTGTACCAAAAAAAGTGGAAGTGTACAAAGAAAAAACCAAACTAGATAAACGTAAAAGAAAAACTCCTCTGGATAGCTGCAAATTTCTAAGCCTTATGACTTGACTATAAAATTGGAAATAAAAGGAAAAATAAGAACTCCAAATTAATTCCTGGTTATAATATCATAGTTGGTTTCTAATTTTAGCCAGATAGACAAGTTCAAAGGGCAGATTTCAATCCAGCCCGGTAGCTTTCTAGGTTTTTGTTTTGTGTTGTTGTTGTTAATGAAACTTTTATTTGAAATGGACAACACTGAGAGTTTTGTTTAACCTTAGTCATGAAATAAATGCATCAATCTCCCATTAAGAGGAAATAAGATTATGTGAGGACTATATATGTATAATTTATATGTATATATATATACAAGTACATATATATAAAATATATATACATATATATAATATAAATGTATAATTTAATTTATTTAACTGAATAATTCTTGAAGATACATATCACAGACACTGATATTTGTCACCAGAAGCTAGTACATTGAACTTGTGCAGTTCTATCTCTACATGTAAATAAATATTTAGATTGCAAGTCTCTTGCAGTTACTGATTTTATTTAATAGCTTCATTTTCCAATGTTGTATAATGTTTTCTGTTGCGATTAAGAAAAGCACATAACCCTTGCATTAACATTGTATATCTTACTTCCAAAGGGATTCACAGGACCTGATGGCTCACGGGGAGCCCCAGGACCAAAAGGACAGAAGGTAGAAACAAAATTATGCATGAAATGATGTTGGTTTTTTTTTTTTTTTTTAAAGCAGCATTTTTGTTAATCTCCATGTGACTAATAAGATGCTACAGCCTTTTTACAATCCCAGCATGCCTTTGGAATACATATGTACTGGCCCCTTTTCACACAGCACAAAGAAGCTTCCATTCCCACAGCCTGCAGTAAGGAATGATGTCTGGCATTATGTTGTTGACATTAAGGTTGAGCATCTTCAGTAAAGTTGAGGCCCTTTCCATCTTGTATTACAATTGTGTCATTGTAATATGCACTGGGAACCAGAACAGTGAAACCTGACTTCATCATCAATCAAACAAATGAAATATAAATCAAAAGTCAGAGTAACAAGCATGCTTGAGTTTTTGGGGGTGGGGAATAAAAGGCCAGAGGCTGTATCTTTTCAACACTGAGAAAGTCTTTCCTCTCTATCAAGTTTTACTGAAACCAGCATAGCATTAATGAAGTGAATAATACTTGCAGACTATGTCCACTAAATGATGCCCTCCAAAAGGTGAGAGAACATCTTCCTGTATATTGTTAACAAAACTTAATCCTAGTGCCTGTTTAAAACTATTTTTTTGTCTTTTAAAGGGGGAGCCAGGACTGCCAGGTGCTCGTGGACTTCCAGTAAGTAATGTGTTCAGTACACAAAGAGGATTTTTACACCTTGAGTATTATTATGAGTATTGTTTTTGCTAAATGTAGAGAAGAAAACCCCAATACTATTTCTGAGCTTTCAAAGAACTCTTAAGCTACAAAAGTAGTACTTTTAGGAACTGTTTTATCTTTATATCTAAGTGTGGAAATATTACTGAAAGGTTATGTTTGGTTTGTATGCTGTAGAAAAGGAGCATGTGTCATGTAGTCCCAGGTTTCAGGCTTATACCATTCTTTTCCATCTCTTTGTGAAAATGCTATGGAGATGAGAGAGCCCATGTTTCATTTGCATATAGGAGTCTACAGTTATTCCTGTTTTCAGCTTCTTGCCATGTGTTTAAATGACATCACTGAAGTGTAAATTCTGTGAGACTCCTTGTGCTGTTTTGCAGTTCTTTATGAAAACAGGCCAAAATATGAGAAAGAACATGCAAAGAGTGCTGTTCCAGTTGGCATGCAGATGGATCTAACATCCATTTTTAGGGGCTGAAAATAATTGTGAACTTTAGGAGTTTTGCTGGTAGAAGAATAGAATGATAGTTGGCATGTAGGAATTTAGCTCAGGAAAAAACCTCAAGATGAGTAATGGAACAAGATGACTAGAATAAATTATGATAAGACTGAATATAATGAGAATTTAATTTAAACTTAGATTCAATTTGGAGAAATTATTTAAATTAAATAGAAGAGGTATAGTATTCCAGTACAACACTTGTGTATTTGTATTTTTGATCTTTTCCTATTAACTCTCATTAAATTTATATTTAACAATTATTTTGTTAATGCCTGGCCAGAGAAAAAAATAATAAAGTTATTCTTGAAGGTGTGACATTAGGTGTGACATTATAGACATATTCAAACACAAGATGAATCATTTTGTGAACATTTTAATTTACATGGATGCTCATTGTTACCTGAAAATTTGGAAAATAGGTAATCTAATGGCTGGCTGGTCTGTAGGCTTAATATAGGTGTTAAATTTAGTCACAGAAAATGGCAGAACTGGGGTAGGTTCTAGATAAACTGAAACCCATACATTTTTCTCTTAGAGGATTGAGGTGCTGTTCTTTTTTTTTTTTTTTTTCTTTTTCCCTTTTTCTTATTTTGTTTTGTTTTTGATGACAGCTAGATGGGAAATAATTTCTGGGTTGTATACTATGTATATTACAACATCTAGCTGCAAAGAAGAGGTAGTTAAACTCTATCAGTTATGTTCATTCAGGTGATAAGGGAATAATGATTAGAGGGATGGACCACCTCTCCTAGGCTGAGAAAATTGTGTTTCTTCAGCCTAGAAAAGACATGGCTTGGGGGTGACCTAATTGTAGCTTTCCAGTACCTGAAGGCTCCCTACAAGAGAGCTGGAGAGGGACTTTTTACAAGGGCATGTGATGGCAGAACAAGGGGAAATGGCTTCAAACTGAAAGAGAGTAAGTTTAGATTAGGTATTAGGAGGAAATTCTTTGCTGTGAGGGTGGTGAGGCACTGGAACAAGTTGTCCACAGAAGATTTGGATGTCCCATTCTTGGAAGTGTTTAATGCCAAATTGGATGGGGCTCTGAGCACCCTGGTCTATGAAAGGTGTCTCTACTCATGGCAATTTAAACTAGTTGATCTCTAATCTCCCTTCCAAACCTATGATAGGAAAAAATGGGGAAATAAAACAGAATTTCTGAAATACTTGGTTAAAGTACTCTGGCATTTTAGCTTGTCAACCAAAAGAAAAACTGGGTTGGGGAAAACATACATGATTTTAGCTCACCATTTACAAAATAATGCAAGAATGGTTGATTTAAGACCCTCCAGAATAAGTGGGTGCATTAAACATGTGCAAAGAGGGTTAATTTCAATTTGGAGGTAGACACGTTAATTTGGGAAAGCAGGAAACTGGACCAACTTGTCAGGGTAAAATGCTGATTCTTTTCAGAGCAACAGGACTTTTATCACTATATTTTGAGACTGTAGAAGCAAAACCTCTGATAAGATTTTGGACCATTGTTCAAAGCAGAGTGATTTTGTTTGCCCTGAGACTTTCAGTCTTAAGGTGATAACGCTCCAGTGAACCTCAGTAGGGATTGCCTTTGGAGTTGATCTTCCTCTGCTTAATAAGCAATTGAAACTTGTATTTTCAGGTGAATCCACAAGAATATTTATAATGAGGAAAGGAGAATTTCAAATTATTTAAAAGAAGAAAAAAAGATGGTTATATTTAGTCAACTCATGTCGTTTCCCTTGTACTTATTGAGATTTATCCTTAGACCTCACATGTTAGAAAGAAGCTTAGTGATTGATTTTGGAGCTCCATGGTTGTTAACTCATATATGCTGAGTCCATATAGAGAGATTAATGCCCAAAATAAACTTTCTAGGAAAGCCTGTACAAATGCAATTTTCCCTCTGATGAATGGCTCTATGCTACTGAAGTAGTTGTGCAGCTGCTGGAAGAGTCTCAAAATAGCTGGCACTGGTCATCTGACCTTTAGTGAGATTATACCTCCTAACAAAACCCACAAAAATGAAAAACCAAACCAACAACAACAAACTCCACAACCACGCTACCAAAACAAACAAAAGATCCCCTGAATAACCCCAACAGAACCCAGCTACCGTTAAAACAAAACAAACAAACAGAAAAACCAACTAGAAATGGTAGTGCTGGAGTGCAATGGTTCTAATTTTCAGATTCAGAGACTTTGGAGAAGCTCTTGCTACAAATATGAACTAATGGGATTGTTTAACCTTCATACTTCTTTGGTTTGATTCATGAAACCTCATTTACCAGAAATATAATGAGCACAATTATGAATCTACATACTGCCTACATGATTAATTGAGTGCTTAGGTGTAATTATCTACTGCTTTGAATACTGTCAGTGGCTTTGTGCAAGTGGCTTTGTGCAAGTGGAGCAGTCCCTGGATAGTTATCCAAAGACTTCATTTTTCACAAAACCTCTTGCTTAAGTTATTAAAATTCTCAGTGCAAACAGAAAATCAGAAGCCTTGGGTACAACACTAATTAGCTTTAAATTATTATCACTGTTTTTCATGCTCCTCTAGTGATATTTATCAGCCAAGTTAGGACTTCTGGGTATCTTCCAGAATGAATATTAAGGACATAAACTTTTACACAGAACATTTGCTTCTCTCTTCTGTCACCTTTTCTTTCCCAGAATGTACCCTGGCAATCTTCAGATACCACCCCCTCTTTTGTACATTTTTTTTCCTGCTTCATCATTTTGTTTTAATTTATTCTCTTTGTCTCATCTCTTTGGTGGATAATCTTTTAAATTACAGGCTTACACAGTTCTTAGAATTCTTGTGATTAATTCAAGTAATTTTTTTATTCAAGTAATTTAAATATGCTGATATCTTTGACCTGTCCTGGTAGAAGGACCTGGGGCTGCTACATTAAGTGCATGCATTGCACTCTTCAGTCCATTCTCTCTTTTAGTTACCTCTAACTTTTCTATGAGCTGATATTTTGCTAGTGGCTCACACATATGGCATATGGGGAGGACTGTGCATATTTAGTGACAGAGAATTTGAAAATATTTTAAGGTCCACTAAAACCCTGTCCAGCACAGAGTACACTTACAAACACTGGACTCTTTGTGGTGGATGGCAGGGGTACTTATCAGATTATAGGGTAGGTGCCTCTGCTGCAGGGGGTTACAGATTCTGGGTTGCTGCCCAGGCTTGTGCAGTCTATGCTCCATGGGTCAGATGAGCACCACCACAGCAGGCAGCAAGCACCTGGGCACCTAAGGCTGCAGCCCCAGGCTGTGTGGAGAGGTTTTCCCTTTAGGACACAGACAGAGCAAGGAACATGCACAGCTGGTTGGGACAGGAACTGCTCTGTTTATGTCCTTAATGATGATTAAGCCCTGGAGCTGCTCTCAGCTTTGCAACTTGGTCTGCTTGTGGGGAGTTCATGGCCAGAAGGATGGAGGAGCTGTGTGAGGAGGCATTGATTGCTGGGGGAGGGTCCCTGTTTTTTGCAGTTTTAATTAGGAAGGTGAGGAGATCCAGTGGAGTGGCCAGAGGAGGCCACAGCCTTCTCCTGGGCTGCTGTGTGGGCTGCACGCCGTAGCTGTAGCTGCTTCTTCTGGTATAGTCAAATATAGATATGTATAATATGATGATTTGCAGCAAGGAAGTGTGAAGCAATAGCAAAAGGATTATGTAGGTTATGCAGACTTACTTTCTGGTATGTATTAAATGGTTAAAATGGAATAAAAACTGAAATTTTCCTTCTGTTATACCAACTTTTCTAAACAGCCTTAAAAACATAACCTTGGATTGATATTCTATGGCTTTTTTACTCACATTCAGCTCAGGTGCCTTATGTCAAGTCTCCTGAATATTTAAGTATATTTGGGATTTTTTATTTTAGTTTTTCATACATATCACCAACACTGTTCTCCATAAAATTTTCCACTTGCTTTAATAATGTGAGACTGGAGGATCTGTGTTCTTAGAGGGAATAATGTATCATCCAAACAGGTAGAAACACATCTGTGTCTTGGACACGTCCTGTTAAAATGAGTCAGAACAGTACTGGTGGAAAATGTAAATAGAAGTTTGATGCTCTTTCTGATTACCAAAACCCATAAGTTGAATGGATTTAGGCCTCAGGAAAGCACTGTGGGGAAAAAGTTGACCTTTATTATAAATTACAATGTACCTTTAGAAGGAAATTATTATAGCATAGATACCTTTATCATGGTACTTGATAATTAGCTAAACACAAAACCTTTAATGTCTTCATTCCTTTGTGCAAGTATGTATATTTATAAATATGTGTAATGATACTGCAAGGCAAGTTAATCAGTAATTTAATTTTCTCTACTGATACTGATTACCTAATAATAAAATTGATTTCTAACAGTAGTTAAACAAGTTTTCAAAATGATTTTGCAGAATCAAATTAGGTTTTTTTAGACTTTTTTATCTGAAATACTTTATTCTTGGAAAACAGCTTTACTAAGTTTGGAAACCTCCCCATATTTCTGATCTTTTTTCATATTTCACAGGGCAAGGGGCTTCTTGGACCACCTGTAAGTATCAGTTTTACAATTCATAAATATACTGGTCAATGAATCTGTTTGAATATCTAATAAAGACATTATACTGTCATTAAAAGTAATCCAGTGAAAAAAGAGATGGTCTTAATCCTAATGTTCTGTGTCTATTATACACGTTTTCTTCAGCTGCCCCTGAGATCTGTGGTATATGGGGCAAGAATATTGGTGTCTGAAGGCGTTGTTGTTTGTGAGAATTACATGTTCTCAGTCCTTGGATGTTTGTTACATAGGTATTATTTGGTATAAAAATACTATTTTCCTTGGTTGTTGCAGGGTCCAGCTGGTGCAGCAGGACTTCCTGGGGAAGTAGGTCGTGCTGGTCCACCTGTAAGTACTACGGAGCTTCCTGAAAATTCAGGTTCATTCCATTGCTGGAAAGTACTTAAAGAAAAAATGGACCATCTAAACACTATTTGGGCTATCACAGCATTTTCAAAAGTTTTTTTTCCTCTACAGTGATCACTGGTAGAAGAAGGATTATGTTTGAAGCTTGTCAGAAATAAGAACAATGAGTAGCAGGGCCACCTGTCAGATTAGAATTAAATGTTTCAGTGTCCCGTACTCTACTTCTCTTATCCAAGAAAAACTGAAATCAAAAAACAGACCTGACAGAAATACAGGAAATGTAAACCTTAACTACCTAAACTAGTGATTTTCATTTGCATACCAGTGAGCATGGAAATTCAGAACTTCTTCTCAGTCTCACTTAAGGGTTGGCTCCATCTACTGACCTTACTGCTGAACTGTGCCCTCAGTTTCACCACACTGTCTTGTTTTGACACCACACTTAACTGAAATGGAAGCTGCAACCAATTGGTACTTTTCTACTTGAAATCTGAAATAGCATTAAAATTTTGTTTAATAAAACCTACTTTTTAATGCAATTATATAAATGAATTAAAAAAAAATATTAAAAACTGCCATTTTTTTTCCCCGAAGATGATCCATCTAGCTCACTGTCTTGTCTGTAGGAGGGGCAAGAATGGATACCAAGGGAAGTGTACAGGCTATTTGTAAAATGCTATTTTTCTGTCATTCTGTCACACATTCTGGCAGTTAGTTGATAGTTCAGAAACTGCCTGAATCAGAAATTGCCTCTGTGATGCCTTTTCAAAAGCTGCATGTGAGCCTATCCTCCATTAATGCAGTCAGTCTCTGAATCCATTTATATCCCAAGCCTCCATAACACATTGTAATAATGAATTCCACAATGTAATTATGCATTGCATGGAAAGGAATGACTCTACAGCTCTAATGTTTTGAGAATTAATTAATAATTTTCTTATATTCATCTTGTTTATTGCATTTATGACTTAATGAGATGTAAAAAGTAATATTGAAATTACAATATAAAGTTAAAAGGTGGTCTCTGCCCAATTATTTGATTTATTTTTGTTACAAATCTTCAGAAAAAATAATTCACAGAAGTTCCACATTGTCTTTACTTATGAGAGCACTCAGTCTCAAAGTTTCACAAAGAGGAAAAAATTCCAACTTGGTAAATTCATCTTGTGCTCTGAAAAAGTTTTAGATTTTCTCCTCTCTCTACTTTTGCCAGTTACTAGAATTCATTTTGTTCATAACTTAATAGCAGGTATAGAAGAGGAGTGCATAGATGATCCTGTGGTCAGATATTCTAGATTTCTAAAGCAGGCAAAAATGTTTTGGTTTTCTTTTGACTTCTATTTCACAACATGGATGCTGGTCTACTAAAAAAACCAAAAATTTTTCCATTTTGTTCTGGGATCCATGTTGTGGGCTGAGGTTTTAACGGCCTATCTAGTCTGTCCTTCTGCAGCCACTTAATTTCTCATTGTTTTGTGGTCTGAATATGTGACTACAGTTGTTATTGTTACTATCAGTCAACTAAATTATTTGTCCCTTTTTAAGGGAGATCCAGGAAAAAGAGGGCCACCAGGGCTACCAGGACCTCCAGGTCCTCCAGTAAGTGATTGTGTTTAGTATGTGCTTACATCTGTATTTTGTGTTGTTGCTGTTTGAACAAAACTTCTCCCTAAGTTCTACAGCTGAATACTGACTTTAGGATATCAGAAAGACTTTGATCTTCCATTTAGAAAGCAAGTTTCCACTCTTTCTACTCTTTTATGGTTATAAAAAGGCAGTTTGAAATGCAAATTGTGTAACTTCCGTCATGATGCCTTCCCATTACTGTAAACTGCAAATACGCAGGTTTTAAATTCCCCTGTGAATCATAATACTGCAAATGTAGTCTTTGTGTAGTCTTTGTGAGGGCCTCACTGGTATTACTTCAGTAGAGGCAGGCTTTTCTCTGTTAGGAGAAGAAAAAATATTTGCCTCATGAGACAGAAATATACACTTCCAGGTGGGTTGAGTTCTAATGTCTTTCTTGCAATTAGATCTTCTACTTGCAAGGAATGGAAGAAAGATTTACAGCAGTGCCTTATCTCTCCAGGGGAAGAGCTACTTTTTTTTTTAACCTCTTGAGAGGAGAGATGTGTAGTATGCCTTTGTCCTATGGCAATTTACCTGTCCAGAGAAACAAAATGGAGAGTTTGGCAAACACATCTCAGTCTGGTTGCTGGGAAATGCAAACTGCTGGAAAAGGTGTCATGCTATTGTCTTTTTAAAAGCTGTACCGTTCCTCTGCTGGGAACCTCTTCCCCCTACTCTTAGGGGAGACCCTAAATACATATGCTTTATTTATGGCATGTTTCTTGTTTTTGTGGAAGTTGCCAGAGAACTGGCAGAAGCATTTTAAAAAACATGAATGGCAAATTGGAGAAGTTTGGAAACAAGTGGAAATGAGTTCTCAGTAGTGTATAGTGCTTCTATTCCCTAAAGTTTTGTCTGTTTTAGGTTTCTGAAGTGCCACAGTCCCACTCCAGTTGATGACATTGCAGACCCAGATACTCTCGGCTTTTTAAAAATCCTTCCACATATAAGAGGATATTCTTTAAGGAACTCGTTCCTTTAAGTCTCCTCTGCTTTTCTCTGAAACAGTGTGCTCCCTCCCAGAGGGTTTCAGAGAATCCAGCTGCTGCTGTGAAATAATCTTTCTCCCTGTTGTGCCTCATAAAGCTCCTGTTAGCTTCCATCAAGTATTTGATTTAATATGAGAAAAGGCCTTCCCCCCACCAAGTCAGTCTCGTTGTACACTGATGTCTAGTTTATTGCAACTGTCATCTACCAATACTTTTGGGAAGATTGTTTTCCCTGTAAAAATAATTTTCTCTGTAAAAACCTGAATCTTTTGGTTAATGGCACTAAGTTGTTCTTACTATAGAAATTGTCTTGGTTTCTGTAGGAAACTAATGGGATTTGGACATACTTTTTCTATATTCAACAGAAAGTATATTTGAGCTAGTTTATAGAGCAAGAGAATATTTTGGGGCTGTTTGAAAAGTTGTTCTGAGTTAGAAGATAGGACCTGCAGTCCTATAATAAATCCTACAGTTAAGGTGCTTTTGATGTGAGAGATCCTTTGGTTGATTGTATTTCTGACTCCAGGTTTAGACAGTACTTTTTTTCCAATCACTGTGTTGCCTAATGAATCATGTCTGGTTATTTCTGTATTGCTGACTTTGATTAATTTAATTTAATTTAGGGAACGATTGGCCTTCAAGATGGTGATGTGTTGGTAAGATTATTGTCCATGTTTTTATTTCTTTTTAAGCAATCTCAGACAATCTTTTTCAGCCTCTGTGGTAATAACTATGTGAATGCTTTTCCAGTGTCCCAGTGCTTGTCCGCCTGGCCGCCCAGGACATGCTGGCTTAATGGGTATGAAGGTAAGAGAACTTGTTTGTTCCAGCATTCCTTCCAGACATGCTGTCTCAAGGCACTAGGGAGAATAATTACTGAAGTGAAAAAGGCATTTCACTGTTAATTTCAAAAAAGATTGCATCAGTGTGGTTGCTTGTGGTTGCTTATGATTATTCAACTCTTGACTGCCAAAATAACCTCTTGTTGAAATCTCTTGCTACTTCTCTAATCTTCACTGTAAAATTTTTATGTGGTCCTGAGAGGATTAGAGTATGTGAAGGATTGCTTCGTTCACTTCCTGGATCATTTGCGGCCTGACTCCAGAAACTCTAAATATTCCCTCAGATCCTTAATCTTTTAGACTTCTTTTTCTCTCCCTGGGAGACCTGTAACATACTAAATTGAAATGAACATGTTTTGAATTTCACTTTAAGTAAGTTTGGTTTTTTTTATTTTTATTTTTTTTCTGGTTTCTAGCAATACAGTTGGCCTCAGGAAATTTTTATGAGATCACATAAGAAAAAATACTAACCTGCCTAGAAATGCAGCCTTGTTAGATGCAGAAGCAGATATGCTGAGCATTGTACTTAATATGTAGTGCTTCCTAGACAGATGAGAAAGGAGTAGTGAATGGGCTTTGAGAGGGAACAGCGAGACACCTCTCAGCAATCTATGTGTCTATGTCTGTTTTGGAAAAATGTATTTTAATTTTGAATATCCTCTATTTATTTTTTTAATTTATTTTTTGGTTTTGTTTATTTTAGGGACAAAAAGGTTCAAAAGGAGAGTCTGGTGAACCAGGAAAACAAGGTTATAAGGTAAAATAAAAAAAAGAGGAAAAAACTTGCTGTTGTTTTTAGCAAACTAATAGTACTTTAGCCTCGTCTTCAAAAACAGTATTATATTTTGTAAGAAGTATTGTTTTAACAGAATGCATAAAGCGATATCACATATCATAGTGCTCCAGAGTAACCAAAGGCACATCTCTATTTTTCATTCACCTGTACTATGTATTTATTATGTTGCACAAATCTTGCTTTTTATTTTGATTGTTCAATTTAATTATTATAGAACTTACAGGGAAAATTGAAGCTAAGTTTGATAATTGAAAAACTTTCAAATATTTAAATGCAGGATAATTCCCTAAATTTACCAAATTAGCTGTTCTGCAGCACAGATGAGCACTTACATGAAGAATGAGAGGGAAAAATACGTTTGAAAGGGAAAGGACACAGCCTAAGTTCATAAACAGAGGCCAGGTCCAATTCATCTTGAAAACTGAAATGTTAATTCCCTCAAGGTGTTTCATTTGAATTAATCTTGTTATATAACCTCTTTAATATTGAAATATTTGCAAAAAATTTTCTGATTTGCACTGCCTTGGTCCACGTTTCAGTGTTGCACACACACAAAAAAAATTAGAGAAAACTTTTTGCAGTTTTAGTCTGGAAGAACAAGAAATCATAGAATGTTAAGAGGCTGGCATAGACCTTAAAGATCATCCTGTCCCAACCCCACTGCCATGGGCAGAGTAACCTCCCACTAGACCAGGTTCCTCAAGGCCACAACTCCCTGGGCAATCTGTTTCAGTATCTCACTACCCTCACAGTCAAAAATTTCATCCTAAGGGTTAACCTAAATTTCCCCTCTTGCAGTCTGTACCCTTTATTCCTTGCAGTATCACTCCAGTATCTGATGAAATCCTAAAGACATTAACGTCAAGAAAAAATGGAATGACAGATGAAGCATAAAATATCATTATTCTCTATACTGAGGTTTCTTTAAAATTACCCTTTTAACTAATAATTGAATGGAAAGTGAACCTGTATCTGTCTGAGGAAGTGGTGTGACTTCATCTGGATTTTTTCCAGGCAGGACATGGTGACAGGAAACATTAAATAGGAAATGTACCTCAAATGATGACAGAGCAATATGCATGGTATGGATTGGCTACAGATGTATTCCTTTTGCTTTCCCAGGGTGAAGAAGGGGATCAAGGACCCACTGGTGAAGTGGGAGCTCAAGGCCCTCCAGTAAAGTATTTCCTTTTAAAGTGTTATTTATTTCCTTCATAATGATACATCTTTTTTTCTTATTATTGCAAGAAATCAGATATTCTAAAACCTCCATGCACCTTTCTCTTTATTCTGACATATTGTCTATGAATCAAGGAAGAATTACTTAAGTCCCTCCAAAACCTGCATTATGGCTTGGCACAAAACCCCATATAGTTCTAGGGAAACTTTAAAACCTGTTTTATGTCCTAAATTTTGTGTTGTGCTTAGATTGTGAAAATAGTTGGATTTTTTTCCCTTCACCTTCCTTTTCATCATTTTGATGACTCTGACTTCATTGTGTTTGAAACACAATCAGCTGTGAAATTCAGACTTAGCTAAGATTTGGGGATGAAGTCGCAACCACTGAAGAACATGTTTGTTTTTTCTTCCTGAAGTTTTTTGGCTTGCAAAAGAAGTATCCTTCAATCATACCTAGCTGTTTTCTTGTCCTTATGCACTGTGCTTTCCCTCTGACACATACCTCCTCAGCTTGTTCCTCAGCTTGTGAGGAGCTCTTATGGTTACCATGTCTGAAAAGGACTAGTGAATAGAAAAAAAGGAGTCATTCTAAGCAGGATAAACTGGCATAAGACCTTTAATTTCTACAGTTTATTTTCTGGTGGGGTCTCATGCTTTTTTCTTAGGTGTAAAAATATTTATTTAATGCCATTGGTGTCCAGACTTGATACTATACAGGAGCTTACCTTAATGCATATGACACCTAAATACTAAATTACAAAATTCTCTATAATCATAAATGTATGACAGCATAAACCTCTGGATTATGACTAGAAAAAGACAAAGAACAGACTAAGTAAAGAAAGGGTGCATTTCTTCTGATGCTTGATCCTGAAAAATTATCTGAGGCCCTGGTGCAGACAAAGTACTTGTGTAAGAGGCAGCTTCTGCTGTCTGAAAGACCTGTGGGGACCAATTAATTTTACTCACCTTGGTAAAGTTTTTCAATCATTGTGAAATAACAGTGGAATTAGAAAAACCATTTAAATATTCACTTTTCTTTCCTTTTTTTCCTTATATGTGTTACTCATAACATTTCACTGTATCACCAATTGGTCACCATACAAACAGACTCTAAAATAATGTTTTTTAAATTAAAATTTGGGATTCATAATATGCATAAAGGGATATCAGATAGATAACTCATGTGAAAAAGGACAGACAAGGCTTCAGAGGCACGGATGGAGAGCCTGTAGACTCTGCTGTATCTTCTTACATGCTTCTTACATAAACGAATGGAAGGGGTTAAGTATCCAGCCTCCACCACAGCACCTGCAGTCCAACCAATGTATTCCACTGACAAGATTTGCATAAGATAGCCACTCCTGGGAGAGATGTTGCTTTTGATAGAAAGTATTGGATACCACAGCGTGCCTTCTTCCAATTTTAATCTTAGAAACAGGATTACACTGTGTTCATCTCCCTTGTGGGGCTGCTGTAGTGATTGTTGCCTTACCATGATTTCCCCCACCTTTTAGGCTGACAAGGCTTCAAATGTTCTGTGCAAGATTCCACTTAACTTTGTGAAGAGCAAGTAGAGGCTGCTCATGTAGAATCTGCTCAAGGAGTGGGCTGCCTAAGCTATGGGGAAGTGCCTGGAGCTGTTTCAAGCATATTAGAGCTGAGGGTTTGTTCTCTGCAGGGAGGAGACATCTCAGGTAGTGTCAGTCTCTTGAGATGAGGAAGACAATGAAGCCAAATTTCCCACAAGACTATTTTGAAGGAAAATGACAACAGCTGTGATGGTAGTTATGATGCATCCTGCTGCATTAGGATGTCTATTCAGTTTAGCCTCTTAGTGGACATATAAATTTAGCACTTGTACTCTCAAAAACATTGCCCTCTTCTATCTGCCTCTGGAACTCTGTAAAATTTCCTTCATCTGTCTAATCCCCCACTTGAGACAACTTAGCACTTTTGCAAATTTGGCCATCACACATTCCTTTCACACAAGCTGCATATGAGAATGCTGCAACTCTGAGGCAACCAAGAAGAAAAATCAGTGTGGTGTATTTGTGGTTTTATAATACTGCCTGATAGTTTTATTATTCTTTTTAAAATTCTAAAATTAATAAAGTAGCAAATTACCATATAAATTAGGAATTCTAATACAGCAGTAGTTGGATTTCTCCTTTAATACTAAGAAAATACTAAAATAATCATAAAGGAAGAGAAAGAACTCTTAAGTCTTCTGTCTGAAAACAGAAGTTTTCAGGACAGTTCTGTTGAGGATTCTTTTAGGACAGTTGTGATGAGAAGCATTAGGCATAATTTAAATATGCTTTTCTATTTCAGGGTATTCTAGGTATCAGAGGTATAACTGGTATAATGGGACCTAAAGGTACCAAAGTGAGTATTAACCTTTATTTCTATAAAATAACCTATATTAAAAAAATGTAGAGCTCTGAATGTTTTAAAAGCTTATTTAAGCTTCTTCTTTATTTCCCCTGTATTTTCTCTCTCCTGCCAGCTGTATTTCCATAGCTACTTCCTGTTAGGAAGAAGAGTAGCTCTGCAGTCCCAATTGATGAAGGACATGTTCTCTTCACTCTTTTCCCCCAGTCCTTGCATTTATGGTAGTTTTGCATGTATGCAAGTCTGCAGTTAGCAAGATAGTAAGTTATAACAATTATAAACTATATCACATTTTAATTGAAGCTAACATTTAAAGTAGCTAACATTTACATTTAAGTTTTAAAACTTTTTTTTTCTATCTTCCTAAAGCCTTTTACTTCCATAATCATCTCAGTTTTTGTCAGGAATTTTTATTGAAAGTTTGTTCTTTTTCCCATTCTCTGTGTCTTAGATTGCTGCCAGTGGGACTACTATTTATGTGGGCTCTTAATTTGTTGGACAAATTTCCTTCTGTTTGTTTAAGTGTTTCTATCTGTTATTTCAAACCTGGTTGCTACATTTCCAGTCTTGTGATCTTGTTAAATCTATATGGTAAAAATTTCTGAAAGGAATAGAATGTAGCATTTTTTTCCTTTTTCAGAAGTCAAATCACATAAATCTTGTGATCTTTTGTTTTCAGAGACAACATCCAATTTCTCCTGGTTATGAATCTTCTCATGAATGTTCCATCCTAAGCTCTTGGGCATGTTTGCTAAGCTATTATTGTCTTACTTAGTTTTTCTGGCCTTTGTGCGTTCTAATTCTTTGTAGTTTTTTGCCTACATTTTTGTAATATTTTGTCTACTTGAAATATTTACTACATCTGTTTGTCAAAGGAGTTTCATATTCTCTCTAAATCTTTTTTAAAACTTTTTTTTTTCCTCTTCATTTACATTTATTTACAGGGTAGTGATTGCATTGTTTCCTTGAAACATATGTGATAAAAACAGCAGCCTGCACTTGATGATTTCTCTGCATATTTTAATGTTATTCTATTATGTGGTGAAGGATATAGTGTATTTAAAGAAGATAGAGAGATTTTTTGAAGTAGTATGTTAAGGTCTACCTCCTTCCAAGATTTTTTAGAGAATGATCTGAATGTTGTTTTACGATTGATATTTTTTCATATTTAAATATATTTGCTTTCATATCTCCATTAAAAAATCCAAGATAAACAAAGATAATTGATTGCCCCCTTTTCCCCTTTTTTTTTTTTTTTCAGTTGGAGCTATAAAGCCCCCTCATCTGTAAAGACTTTGTAGCTCCTAGCAAAGCAGGAGGATACATGTTGTTACTGTTCCAGCAGTTCACTTTAATGGCTTGTGTTACCTATTTGTTTTGTAGGGAGCTCGTGGTCTTGATGGTGATCCTGGTCCCCAAGGTCTTCCTGGTGCACCTGTAAGTAGAGTGTGGGGTATCCAAACACTTCCCAGTTAGTGAAACTTTGCAGCTGTGAATCAAAAAAGCCTCTGATTAATACAATTCTATTGATTCCCCACAGCTGAATAAATGATATTACAGTAATATCCAGTTAATAATGTTGTCTTAATGTTCCCAAGGAATTTGAGGTAGATGAACCCATTTTAACTTCTTAGTATGTAGTGGTTTCCTCTTCCTTCTGAATT
This sequence comes from Rhadina sibilatrix, assembly GCA_013400275.1. Lineage (NCBI taxonomy): Eukaryota > Metazoa > Chordata > Aves > Passeriformes > Phylloscopidae > Rhadina > Rhadina sibilatrix. The sequence continues at coordinate 103,979 of VWYO01008645.1, forward strand.
CTACTGTGCATTAGGGTGGCTTGGAATTTTTTAGGTATTAAACTGGAACAAAACCCATACACAGGGAGATTTGGGCAATTTTTGTTGGAGGTTTTTATTGTGTGTGTGTTTTGTTTGTTTGAGATGTTTGGTTGGTTTTTGTTTTTTTTTTTTTTTTTTTTTTTTTTTTTTTTTTTTTTTTTTTTTTTTTTTTTTTTTTTTTTTTTTTTTCTTAAATTCTTCCTTGCTCTCTGCTTCCATAGCTGGAATTTGTGCTTGGAATAGCCAGTAACTCTGTGTTAAACAAACAAGTGCAACATCCTTTGTTTAGACAATCCTGAAATCTCAGCTGATGGCTTGAGCTGTGTTTCTTAAAATAGACCTGTCAGCTGCAGTTTTAAGAAACTGCATTTTTAAATACAGTGTGATTTTGAGATGTCTACTTTCACCACATATAAATTATACTTGTTGATTTTCTGAGAGTTTTAGCTGAAAAATGCAAGGAAGTTTATTATGGTTTTAGTTCTAATTTTTTTTTCTTTTTTCTTTTTTCCTTTTTTTTTTTCTGTAGGGGGATCAAGGACAGACAGGCCCACTAGGAGAGGCAGGTCCAAAGGGAGAAAGGGTGAGTGCAGACAAATTTTGACTCTTGTTGACTTACAAACATTAGTTACTTAATAGCATATAAACAGTGCATAACTGGTGCTCTCAAAGTAATGAGTATGTGTTGACATTCTTTTAATCTGTCATTTCAATGTCTTCAGCTTAATTTTTAAGTATTGTTATTATTCTCAGGGCCCTCAAGGTACAAGAGGAATAAATGGCCTCCCTGGGCCTAAAGGAGAGCCTGTATGTATATTTGATTTCTTTATTTGCTTCATTTGATGTTACTTTGTATATTAGTGCTTGGGCAAAATCTTTTCAGTGTTATGATAATTTGTTTTTTCTTTTTTTTCAAGGGCTTACCAGGAGTAGATGGCCGTGAAGGGATCCCTGGAATGCCTGGAGCTAAAGTAAGGCACAATTGGCATATTTCTGAGCTTTGGTAGTGCCCTAGATTTGTTCATCAATTTGTGGCTGCTGCACATGGCTTTATGCACACTATGAGGGTAATTGAATTAACATTTCTGTGCTACAGACCCGAAAGTATGTCACCTTGGTGTTCCAGAAAGAAATTTTTCCCTCATGTTTGATTTGCATAAATTACAACTTAAAATGTTTTACAGGGTGAACCAGGAAAACCTGGAGCTCCAGGTGATACAGGGCTCCAGGGATTGCCAGTAAGTATCAAGTATTTTACCTTTGAAAGGTAATCTCTGTTCAAATCATAGAAAGGCTGTGTATAGGTTGATTTGATATTGGAGTATTTCTAGTGAAAACATAAGCAAAAGGCTCAGGGGAGAGTATGTGTAATCCAAGGGGAAATTCTGCTATGTGTATGCAAAACCTTTGCACAAAAGTCTAGATCTCCTTATGATGCCATTGTGTAGAACTTGTGGCAACAAGTTTGTGGTAACAAAACATTTGTGGCCATGATATGAGTCTTCTCATGTTTCTCCTACCTGAGACCCCGTGGATACTATGATGTGACCCCACAATTAGGGCTGGTCTCATTCTATTGACTAGGGCCAAAATATTTCCAAGCTGAGCAGGAAAAGCTGAGCTGCTAGTCTAACAAAACTTCCATGAACAATCATCCTTTGATATTCTGCTGGCTCAGAACATCTGGCATGCATCATGCTCATACTTCTTTCTGTGGGTCTCCAGAGTATCCCCTGTGGTGAACTTGCAGGGAATCACTAGTGCTTTATGGGCTCTTTCAGAAGGTAATTCTCGTGCATTAACTAAGTTTGCAAACTGTAGCAACTGTCAAAAGCTAAATAGAAACCTCTTTAAATTACTTGGCTATAGAAGTAATTGCTGTGAGGAATGGTGAAGGAGATATTTTAAAACAGAACTGGACATAAATTTGTAATACTTAGTGAAGTCTTAAGCTTGGAAAACAATTTGGTAAAAGCATACTTGCAATGAGCTGTTGCAGAGAAGTGAGGAGGGAATGAAAAATGTCCAAAGATATTTATTAAAGTCTGCACCTCCAGTCTCAACATACTGGGACAAGGATGTATTTCTAGTGTAAGACAGAAAAAGTCACAACTCCTCACTTATCTATGCTCCTTTTGCAATTTATGATATAAGAATAATACTCCTTATCTGTAAACAGATACTCCTTCTTTGTAAACAGAAAGAATTCAAGCTTGGTCTCTTATTGAATGAAAGTGCTTCAATATCAAGTAAAAGGATTAGAAATACTCAAGCATGAGAAAGATTTTTTTTTTTTTACACCTTTTCCAATCCCCTTAACAACAAATAAACTTAGATTTTTTTTTTTTTCAGGGTTTCCCAGGCTCTCCAGGTATGAAAGGCATTCCTGGCCCAAAGGTAAAACATCTTGAGTATTGTCTTTCTTATCTAAAGCACAAATGAAGTGCTAAAGTATCTGAAGTTCTAAAATACTCAATGAAATTTTACTAACCACCTCTTGTGTTAAGTGACAAGTCTTAGGCTGGAGGAACTAAATATAATTTTTAATAATTTTCATGATTCTTGTGCTACACGATGTAGTTTTCATTATTCTAGGCATTAAATAATAGCTAAAAAAGGCCATTTCCTTTTAAACTTGTGGAAATCATTGCTAGAGGAAGCTTTTGACGTGCCTACCTCACTACATCTTAAAATGAACCATCTTGTAATAAGAATACTATTTATAGCCACCCTAAGCTAATTCAATCACAGAGGTTGTTATCTCTATTTAGGTAGTGCCAAATTGCAGCATCAATTCCAATTTAGTTTAAAAAAAATTGTTATAAGATTGAAACTGTGGAATGTTTCAGACAATGATGTTTGAGTTTAGCTGTAAGTAATTGAAAACTAGACTGAGACATGATTTTTGTCTGAAATTACATGGAGTGATATTGCTCTCTGTGATTTGAAAGCAACAATCAAATCTTTTTGGGATTTGTCAGCACATAAACAGCAAAGGAACTGAAATCTGACTTTTCAAAAATTAGATAGAAAGGTTAGGTCAAAGTTAAAAGAATGCCAAAAATAAGGCAGAAGTTAAAAAATTAACACAGGCTGATTTTGTTTAGACATTATTGCTTTCCTTATTTTAATTTTTTTATTTTAAAATGGAATCACAAACCATTGGCTTGGCTAATATTTTTCATCTTCTGCCCAACAGGGTAATAGAGGTCCTCCTGGGGTGCCAGGGTTAATGGGAAATCCTGGTAAACAGGTAAAGCCATTAGTCTTATACAGAAGATCTACAAAAATGTGTAAAAAAATCACTTTTAAAATTTGTTGCATTTCAAATTTGTTCCCACAACAGGGTCAACAGGGCCCAGAGGGAGAAGCAGGTCCAACAGGACCCCGGGGACCACCAGTAAGTATGGAATAAATTTCTAATTGAGAATATGTAAAATGGCAGTGTCTCAAGATAGGGTTGCTGAAGCTAGCCACAAGGTAAAATTATTATTTATCATAAGTTCTAATTTTTGAGGTAAATACCAGTTCTTTACCTTCTGTACCAGAACATCATCACATAGAGAAACACAATCCAATATATGTCCAATAATGTCCTATGGTTGCTTTTAGCTTCGGTGAAAAGTTAATTTTTTAAACTTTGTTCATATTGTTCTTGTCTTTGTATTTAAATATGCTGAGTAAAAGCTGAAACAGAGAGAATGAGTGTGGTTTGTGAAAAAAGCTGGGACCAAACTCCTGTTCTTCCATTGCAACAGTCTGGCTGGCATTATTAACATAGATATAGTGGTGTGAAGAAGAGGATTTATCTTTCATTGGAGGCACTGCTGTTATAATTGCTTTCCCTGGAGATTTTCCTGAACACTAGGAAGATTTGGAAGACTGGAGAAATTGCTGCTGGGCAGGTAGCCTGCTGCAGGAAATAAATCTGCTAAGAAAAGTGAACTGATGGTATTTGTTAAGGCTCAGTTTTGAAGACAAAGGACAACTGGATACTGGACAGTGTTGGATACTGCTTTCTGATCTTCTCTAGAGGGGACCTGACATGATTTGAAGCTGCATAAAGCTGATCTAATTTTCCTTTCCCTTTCCCTCCTTTCCCTCCTTTCCCTCAGTCCTTCAGGATGGAGAGAGGTGAGAGGATCAGTGATTTGAAGAAAATTTTCATGCACAAATATTCACTCTGATGACATTAACCAGGCTTCAGGCTCTGTAAGCAATTGGTTTTTCAGGCTTTCCTTTTGCCACTGATACCCTGGAGATGATTTCCTGGAATTTTCTGAGCTTCTGCTATAATACCATGACACAAGTTTTGCTTATGAAGTTGTACAGTTATTCTCATACAAGGTTTAGTGAGGTACTGTCTGTGATTTATTTGTAAGGGTCAGGAATATCTTGTCTAAATTAGCTCCTGAACATACACCAGCAGTTAGCCAAGCAGCAGATTCCATTTTCTTCTGGTTTTTTTCCTGTGGTTTATGCCATCAAGTGCTAGATGTATTAATTCATGAGATCATGTTTATTTTGGACAGACTTTGCATTGCTGCTGTGTCCACAGCTGCCTTAGGATGATACAAAAAGGGGATTATAAGAGCATTTACTAGGATGGAGTACAGGTATCTTCAGCCTCCCAAATAACCAACTTGCAAACAAGTTTTTGTTTTTGTCTTGATTTTTGTTCTTTGTATTTAAAAGTGCTGGGTACACTCAAAAAGGTTTTCAGCCCTGTTCTTAGGCTGGTCCCGTACACTTGTGACAGGAATAAGAATTATAATTGAATCAGACCAAAGTAATTGCCCACTCTGATTATGCACTGTAATCTGCTGAACTATTCTTTTAATCCTTTCAATGTGAACATGAATTTACAAAATCAGCAGTCCGTAGAACAGGGGTTGACACACAAGGTTAATTATTAGTAACCCTGTAGATGGACAGAAATACTTAAAGCAGATTAAATACAGCGATTTTTCCTTTTGTCGCTATGGAGACCAGAAAGACATCTGGATTCCTTGCCTTTATTTTCTCTGTGTTTACAAAGTGCACTCATTTTGGAAAACATGTAACCGTTAGAACCAAAGCATAGAAAGAAAAATTTTGGTCAATACATCATGTAGAAAGGAAGTAAATTATTGATTATGAAGTGAGTTTGTATGGGGTACATCAAACAGTAAACTACTTCTCTTCTATAATTCCCTTAGAGCTGTAAAGAGCTTTGGATAATAACTATGTTGGCTTTCATCAGCTTGAGACTACAGGCAGCATATGACTGGAATAGCTTTCTATTTATATATATATATTTTTTTTTTTAATTTTTTTTTTTGAGGAGCACTTTACATCTGCACAAAAAAGGGGGATGATGTGGGTTTTTTGTTTCAGAAGGACACACTGTTGTACTATTGAACTTCAGAGAGCTTTGGTCTAAGCTGAGTCAATATTTGCTTCCAGGGCAGAATAAAGAATGTTTTCTCTTCCTTCTGCAGCATGCCCATGTAGCAGATACATTTGAACTTCAGCTTTAGGATTCTACCCTTCCATTTCTAAGCAAAAAATAATGTGCTGGTTAAATAATTCTACATGGCATGATTTTCAAACTTTTAAATCTAGACAATTTGGAAATAAGTTGGGAAAAGCAATTATAATGCAATTATAATTGTTCTAAAGAGATTTTTTTTCTTCTTTCCTAATTTGAAATTTGATTGAAATCACAGCTTGCATAAGTTGCAAATTGCATAACCAAACACTTTCAAAACCTGAGGAATTTATGGTTACTATTCAGGTATTTTTCTTGGCCCATTTCTTCTTATTTTGAATTATCCGCTTTATAGCTCACTTCAGTTCTTTTCTTTCTCCTTTACCTCTTTTTTCCATTTTATTCTTGCTATAGAAGACTCAGATAGAAGTCAGGAGGAGTTGGGCTTATTCCTTGGAGAAAGAAAAAAAACTTGATATTTTGCAGGATATGGGGAATTTCAGTCCCCTAATATATTGCTTGCACAGCAACAGCCATGTGAAATCCTCTTCACTCCCCTATTTCACTTACCCCTGTTCTTTGTGCTGCAACTGGGTGAGACAGCATGGCTGGTGGCTCCAGGAGGGCCAGAAGTCCAGAGGAAAGGACATCTGCTGAAGGTCTGCAGGGGGATAACAAGGCTGACTCTGCTAATATGGCCAGCAGGCTGGTATTTGCATCAGGGAAAACCTACATGCCTACATTTGTGTTATATTTAAAAATTATGGGGTTTTTCAGCTTTACCCACCTCCACAAGACATTTTTGAGACACAATTTTTTCACTCCAACTAGTGTGTAGTTTTTTGAAGTTACACAAGAGAGCACTATCATCAGTGGCTCTGTGGAACAAACAATACTTTTGTACTGTTTGCCACATAACTTGTAGAGTCCTCTGCCATAAACCATCTTATTTCAGTGCATTTTGATGTCAAACAGCTGTTGGAATGCAGTTGGAAAGATATGGTTACTAAATGGCAGATTCGAATTTTGATCTTTTGTGAGTGTGTGAACTTTTACAGTTTCACAGGGAAGACACTAAATATTTGAAAGATTACTAGCTCTAGTTAAAAGCTCATGGCAAACTCGTGTTAGGAGATTTTTTCCTCTCCTCTGACAAATATCCCTAGGAGAAACTTGCTTTAAAAAGTTATCATTTTAGTCTGTTATTGCTTTCCCTTAAAAAAGCTTCAACAGGTGTCTGAGTGGGTAGGGAAAAAACCAAACCCTTTTGCTATTCAGGTGTTCAGTTAACTGGAAAAACAACTGGAGTAACATGGAAATTTTGCCTTTTATTTCTAAATGAAAAGTATTGTCCACCCCGCTCTAATTGTTTTGTTGATTAATCTTATGTTTGCTTCACATTGTTCTAACCAATCCAAGTAATTACCAAACTCATTTGTGATTTAAACATTTCTAAGTCAGTCATCATGGCAGGTGGGCCAAAGGAAGGAATTCTCAAATGTGGGAGTGTCATTCCTAATCAGCAGAATTTAGTCATGCTTCCTAAGCTGCTTAACCATTTTCTTTTATATTTGCTGAGATTTAGTAATCTAATTTAGTTTCTGCAGAAAATACTGACCCCTGCCTCTGCTTTTTCATCCCTTGCTTTTCTTCAACTACTTAACCTATAAATTGCTAACATTTTGAGAGCCTATATTGCACCCTGTGGTTTTGCAGAGAGCTTGTAATATTGAAGTAATCACTTGAAGTTCAATATGTATTTAGCAAATTGAGCAAACTTGATGCACATGCAGGCCAACATTTGTATATGTTATTTTGTAATTAGGAAGTAATACATTTTTTCCCAACATTAGCAACACAGACTAAGTATCCAGCTGCCTAAAATTTGATACCATAGCTCCTCTGAGAGATTTCTGAGGGGCTCTGCTCAGTTGGGCTGACTTCCTTTCTGGAAGTGCCTTTGTCTCACTACAAAGAGAAAAACTGGAGGAGTACCTTGGATTTAGCACTCAAAAGTCACACAACCTAAAATTAGAGGAGAATGCTGTTTTCAGCATCTTAAGTTACTTTCAGCTAAAGGATTTTCTGGTCTTTAAAGATATTTCTGTCCTGCCTATGCTGAAATGTGACTTTGGTTACCCTAAGTAGTTTATTTAAAGTAATTAAAATGTTTTCTATCATATTCCTTTTACATGACTGCAAATGAAATAATGTGTCACTTTCAGTAGTTGATAATGGTAGGATGAAATGTCCTTGTCTCAGTTTATATGCTATGTTTAGGAACTAGTGGACGTTTTTTATATATAATTTCAGGCATGTTCCACAAGTGGTGTCATAGTTTATGTTCAAGGTAGAGCTAAAGGGGTTTGTTAGCCTTAGAGTGTTTAAAACAGAGTCAAAAGGACAAAGTGCATTTCTATCTCAGCAGGTACTTTTTATCCAGTAAACCTAAGCCTCTAGACGAGTGTGGCAAAACTTGTTGACCCTGCCCAGTTCTGCAGCATGGTTTGTACAGGGTAGCACTTCTTCTGTCACGCTTGCAGATGACGTATCCCAGTCAAGCTTTATAAGCTCTAGAAGCCTCTTCACTTCTCCTAGTTACCACCCCTGTCTTCCTAAACAACATGGCCAGATTCTCATCTGATACCTCCTTGTTTACCTCTCCACCTCCAACAACAACTTTCTTTGACTTTTGGGCATGATCTCTGAATGTCAGCAGATATCACAATGTTGGCTTCTCCTAAGCAGTGTAGAGAGTAACCTGGGTAAAAAATGGATTTGTTATGGAGCTGGTGTACCAAAGCTGTCCTGGACATCAGGTAATGCTGTGGATACAGTCAGAATGAAAGGTCTCTGCCCTCTAGACTTGGCCACAGTATCACTTATGAAGAGAATGACAGCTAGTGGGTTGTCGCTTCTGCCAAAAGCATGGCATAGTAAAGAGGAGGGAACATTTCATTCTGCATCTACCTCTTACCATTATCCTGAGCAGTACAATTTAATTATTACACTGGCAAAGTTGCAAAGTTACATTTAAAATCTCAGAGAAAATTACTTGTATATTTACTCTTCTATCAAATATTAGTTTACATACTTGGATGATTTCAATACTCTGTTCAGGGTCAAATAGTCCTGCTGATGCCTCTGTGGATAAATCCTTGAATTTAAATGAGTATTTCCTCTGAGATTGTGCATGACAAAAATTTGGTAAGTTTAAGTCTCATAAGTATATAGTTGATAAATGGGTTACATTTTGCAAAAAACTTTGAATATGAAGTTTTAAAAAATCCATAACGTACTTTGTTTATTCTTCTTTATTCCACACAGATTTAATTCTCTATGGCAGTCCTATGACATGTATTTAATATTATATATTAAAAATTAGTTATAATTAATAACAAATGTTTTAAGTAGTAAAGGGTTATTACAGTATATGGTGTGGATTACCTCTTAAGTGATTCTAATTAGTGTTTCAATTATCTGGGCAACTAAGTGAGATGCAAATTACTTGGGATATATTCTCATTCTTATTATTGCTCCACTCAATTGATGAACAGGAAATCAATAAGGCAGTGAAACTCTCTTAGCATGGGATGCATTCTGTAACTGTTTTTTTATGAAAATTCTACAAAAGGATCAAGTTTTCAAAATTTCAGTGAGGATGAAAACCTTCCCAGACAACCTAAAGGAAGGTCAGCTGTAAATTCTCTAAGGTCTTCTTATGTGTGTTACACTAAAATGCTGAATATAACAGATCTGTGGGAAAGACATTAAATCTTTAAATGCATTGAGTGGTTCAGGCATTGTGCCTTGAAACAAAGGGAAGGTAGATCTTGTGGTAACCACTGTCTAGCAGAGGAGCTGTGGAAGGGCTGCATCCCTGTGGTGCTCAGACTTGCAGTGCTGTGCTACCATTTCACCCTTACCATTTTGCCTTTCCCTAGAGGCATGGAATGTTCACCAGTGTGGATGCAAGCTGGTCTGTCTCAGCTCACTCCGAACTAGAGCAGCCACTTTCCCTCCTTAAGTGTTTCACCTCTAGGAAAAGTATGGATTCTGAAGTGTGTCAAAAATGCATAAAACCATACAGATTCTGGTAGACTTTTTGTTAAATCCAGTGCAGCATGCCTGTTGGTTTGTGGATGGCCTGAAGCTATGCACTGTTATACAGAGTGCTGCTGTGTAAGAAGGTAGGCTGAGGACATGGCCAAACTGCCTTCTGCTGTAATTACTGCCTGTAGTGATGTACAGCACAGAGAAACATTTCATCTGACCAAGAACACATGTCAGCACCTGAACCAGCTATTAAAGAAACCCTCCTATAGGCTGTGGGGAAAATATAGGTTCCTCTAGGACATGACTTATGTTGCATTTTAAATGTTTGCATGAGGACATTTTAAGATACCTTTTTTTTTTTTTTTTTTTTTTTTTTTTTTTTTTTTTTTTTTTTTTTTTTTTTTTCCCCAGAACTGTGAGTAAGCAGCTTACTATTATAACCTATTCTAGGGTCATTTCAGTCTGTTATAACTTAGAGGAAACATTTAGTCTTTCTCGTTATGACAGGGATGGGTTTCCTCATTCTTTGGGTTCCAGTTTCTCTCTTACTTCCTAAAACACTACTGCAGATCTTGCAGTGCTGGCCCATAGTTTGAAATAATCTGTCTTTACAGACATAATGTCAATGTTTACAGGAAATACTATGCATTTGTATTCCAGTCTTCTGTAAACTAACCTCCCTTCTTCACCCCCTTAGAAAGATATTGTGTTTGACAAAGTGCATGTGGTGTGCATTTGACAAAAGATTTTTTTCTGCATTTGAAATTAAATAGAAGTTTTTTGCTAAATTTTGTATGACCAGCAGAATTTTTGATGTGCTGAGGGGTTTATTATGACATTTAACTCTCTGAGGATTATACTGCTTTTATTTCATGTCTGTAAAGCAATGACTGTTATGAAAATGATGTGAGAAGACAAGTTCTAATGTTGATTATAATTTCAGTCTTCATCTTTCCTGCATCACAAATATAGCAGTATTCCAGGTCAGAGATGTAGTTCAGAATTTTGTGATTAAATTAAATTTTAATGTATTTTCTAGATTGTAAGATGAAGGTGAGTTAGAGGACATTTTTTCCTTCCTTGCTTTTTTTTTTTAAACATAAAAAAACTTCTAGAAATTATGCAAAATGCTTTAAAGTAATAGGTTTTTAGCACCATAGGATATTTTGAAGGAAATTAATTGAAAAGTCTGTTTGTGTTTGGTTCTGTGATCTCTCCAGGATACCTAATTATTTCTTGAATTGTAGAGTTAACTTTCCTAAGCTTGTGTGAGAAGTTGTCATTGCATTTATGACCTAGTGTAAAAGGCCATTTCTGCCGTCTCCTTTTATTTAGTATGCCACAACATTTCACAATATTGTTCTTGTTATGAAAAAATTCCTGTATTTAAAATTATCTGTTGCATAAAGCACTAGAATGTTAAGATCTGCTTTTATCTAAAATTTTCTGTTATTGTATAATAGTTTATCAACTTGCATAACTAATAACTTCAATTCTTGACATTTTATGACTTAAATGTTATATCTTTCTTTTATTGCAAATACCACTTACATAGTCACACAATGAATTTAAGAAGAGTTTCTTAAGTGAGATCTAGGCTTGTGTTGGGATATTGTTTGAATTTATCTGTCCAGGGATATGTCTGTACATATGTGAGTAAAGCTATAAAACTTACTAAGCTGTTCTGAAATTTTTAATCATAAGAGACAAAATCTTTTGAGAAAGGTATTTTAGTTCAAAAATAGTTTAAAATCTTTGCAAGTTTGGCTTAATGTCAGATTTACCCAGAGTATGTATTCATATGGCTGCACTAAGAAATAGTTGTAACACTAATGTGCATATGATGATCTGAATGGATAAACCTGTCTGAAGTGAAGATATAAAGATGCAGTAAAGCATATATTTATGCTTATCACTATTATGAATAGTGATTTTTAAAAGTTACCCTTCCCTATGATGTTGCTGTGGGACACGAATGAGGAGACCGAGTCTGTTTCAGAAGGCTGCTGGACCCCTGACCAGGAGGGGCCGAGTGGTTTATTTTCTAAGCTTATTTTATACTTTTTACAAAGCACCCACCTTAGAGGTGGGGACTCCAAGTGACCATTGGTCACTTGATGAGACCATCACGCAAAGTCCCTCCTCTGAGAAAGTGTGAGGAAAACATCTTTAGTTTACAATAGTATGACCTTGTGTACCATGTTCAGTGCTGGGAAAGAAATTCCCAAAACCAAAACATGGCAAGCACGAACTGTAGCTACACTATAACACCCTAGATTTTTAAACCTGAACAAGTTTGTTAAACATTACTTCTGTATTCACTTTCCACATTTGTGCATTGGTGCTTTAAGTATGTGGTCATATAGGAGCTCAGGTGATGAAACTAAGCAAAAGCCTGTTAAGTGCGCCTGCCAGAGTTGTCACAGTGAAGTGAATGTGTTTGTACAGGTAACTCTCAAGTGTGAGCCCATGAAAAGAACTTCATTTTGCTTAATCACTCAACAAAATTACTTACTTGAATCATTTAATGACAAATGTTATATGCCATTGTTTAAAATGTTTACTAAGAAAGTTTCAATGGTTTTAATGCATTTGGTATTTTTGCACTATGAAAAAGAATTTTCAGTTAAACCCGATGGCTATGTAGTGTAAATCACTTAGCATTAAAGGAAAAAAAACTCCTACTTTATTCCCAGATCACAGGAAGAATTCCAGGAAATAATGTTGTACCTCTATTTTTGCTTGCAGGGTAGCAGAGGGGAGACAGGTCCTGCAGGTCCTCCAGGTTTACCAGGGAAGTTGGTAAGCAGTTTATGTCCATATTCAGTGCTCATGTTTACTTTCAAGGAGCTATAGTATCATCTGGAGCTGCACTTGCCCATTTAGGCATGCAGGGAACTGAAAATAACATTGACATGAGTGGTGGTTCAGGGTTTTTTTTCAGTCCTCTGTGACTGTGCTAATATTAGAAAATGCTGTTTTAAGTTACATGGAGATGTGACTTTTTCTTCTACTTGAGAAACCCCTAAATCCTATGACATGCAAAGCTGAGTGGCACACTCCTGTGTGGGCTCCTGGGAACAGGAGCAGTGACAGACTGGCTTTCTGCTAACAGCTACGTGAGACTAATGAATGGAGCACATTATGAATGCCACCTTTTACCAGAGCTCCTGCAGTATTTACACAGAATCAGTCAGAAGCCTAGCTGGGGAGGTCTTGGCTGAAAGGGCCTACTGTTACAGAGGAATGTGCAAATCGCAGAGTGCAAGATCTTGGGAAGTATTTTTAAGAGAACCAGTCTGTCGTTGAGAGACTGGAGGGTAGAAAACCCCATAAGTCATTTCTGTTGTGATTATCAACAATCAATTCATAATAAGATTCTGTTTAAAGTGCTGTACTTTGGATCAGCCCAATTTGCATCAGATAATCCTCTTTCATCAAGCTAAATTTGTTCTGGGGACAAGGTTCTGCCCCATCTGCTTCAGGGTATGACCCTTAGTTCTTCATTCTAAACAAGATTGGCTAAGTTTACATCTTTGGCTTGTTTTCACAGGGTCCCCAGGGTAATATTGGGCTTCCTGGACTGCCTGGTCCTCCAGGCCTTCCCGGTGGTAAAGGTGACCGGGTAAGAAATGCACTCGTACATGCAGTTTGATGTCAGGAGTAAGCACAATAAGCTGAACATTGTTTTCAGTTTTTGCATGAATTAATGTCTGTTTTCTTGTTTTGTATGTAGATATTTTAACTGTTTGAAAGTGGTGCTCTCTGTGGCCATTAACTACTTGTATCTCATAAATGTGTACAGGAAAAGTTTTGACAGTGTAACTTAAGGGACTGGAATAAGATTACTGGTGTAAATATTCTACTGGTTTCTTAAGTTTGAATCATTTAAAGACCTAAACTGTACTGCAAATCACTGACGCAGCCAAATATGAAATGATCAGTCAGAGTCTGTGGTCACTATAGAGCTTTGCAACTTCAACCCCCACCTGCAGTAGTGGTGATGCCTGTTACATATGTCTTAGGACCCACTATGGAAATGCACATGCTAATGCAGCTACTGAGACACCTATGCATACATGCAGAATTATAGGATATAAGTACTTCTTCTGGTATTTTGTTGAGAGGGAAGGATTGGGCCTCACATAACTGCAGAATATATCTTGCTTTGCTCAGTAAATGTTAGTGAAGACAGTACATAAAGCCAGAGATGTTTCTTGTCTTCTTGTGGCTATAGGAGACTTCAAAGGATGGAATTCACTCGCCAAATTTCTGACATATTTGATATAAAAATATTGAGTTCTCCACTGTGTCTTCCTTACTTGAGGCATGTCCCTATCAATATAAAATGAATTACACTTGTGAAGTGCCTTTTACATCCTCCTGACAACCAGGGGACTGTTGGACTGTTAGTCAGACATGGGTATAACTGCTGTAGAATATCTTGGCTGAACAGAGGAATCCTGCTCTTGGTATGCTCCTAGTGTACTTCATAGGGTTTCTGGATAGAGTTTGCTGTTGTTTTTGGCAGCATTTCACAAAAAGCTTTTCAGGTACTTAAAAACAATCTTCTAAGTCTTTGATGTTGTTGGGGTATTTTTTTCATGTTTGTTTGGTTTTCTTTTAATGCTGAGATCAGGACCCATGTTTCTAGTCAAATGTAAGTATTGTCATAAAGCAGTCTCTTTTTATTAGATTGGTAATGATTCATATTTTAGACTTCTCCAGAGGGAGAGTGAAGGTACTGAGGAAGCAAAGGTAGAGGGAAAATACCTAACATATGCTGCAGTGCTGACAACCTCCCTCCAAAGGTGCTTGATTTTCCTCATTTGCTATATATACGGTCTGAATCTCTAGGATAAAAAGTAGAATGTAGATGCTATAAACAGACCTAGAGAGATTCAGGCTACAGCCAGGTTTCTGAGTATCTAACTGGCAGATGACAGTACCTCAAGCCTGGACCTCTTTTAAAAACCTGAGGTCAGTTTAACGCTCTGTGCAAATACCTTAAAGTCCAAAGTGCTATGCTAGCTATTATTTCATCCTAAGACTGCTTTTTAGCTCTCCACTTGTATGTTTGATTCGTATTTTATTTTCCAGTTGCACAGAGGTTGGAGTGAATTTTCTGGGGCAGGCTTAGCATGGGTGCAACCTTGCCAGCAGCACTGACCTGCAGTATCTCTTCCAAGTCACAAGTCTGGAGAGCACTGTGCTTCTCCTCTTCCCTTCAGCTTTTGCAGCTACAACAGTCTTACACAAACAACCTTGGCAGGTTGGAAATAGGTGTCTTTGTAGCCATTTAACCCCAGTCTTTGGGTCAACCCCTTCTAGGAATAAGTGCTAGGCTGAAGTAACCTTTTTTCCATTTCTGATTTCAAAATGTCATGGTTTTGTACACAGGGATCCTATAAAGTTCTGTTGTGTAGCTTTATCTGATGATAAGAGTTGATGTAAATAGCAGCCAGAAGCCAGTAGAATTCATGAATTTGATATATCAGTAGTCATTCTTGATCCCAAAGCTGTTAAATATTGTGTACTATCTGCTGGCATCTTGTATACATGCAGGTGATGCTTACTCAAAGAATAAATCCCCACCAAAGAAACCACCAGAATTACTTTTACTGAAGTAATATGTGAAAGTAAGAGCTGACAAAATTCGATGGATATAATAATGACTGAATGTTACAAATGTAATATCATGTGCTAACTGCAGGTCAGTGTTCCTGTTTCCAAACCCACATGGACCAATCCTCACCATGTCAGCTTGTGCCTGGGTGGGTTTTCAGATTGGAAAAGGAGATCACAGCCTAGGTCTTTGCCTCCTTTGGGGCCTGAACCAGACTGCCACTAGTTTAGGCAAGGAGCTGTGTGCGTCAGGGGTTCACCAGACGTAATCCAGCAAAGAGAGCAGTACAAAGCAATATAGGAACAATGGCTTATGCTTCAGTGAATCTTACAGGGTGGTTATGCCCATGCAACACAGATAATGGCCAAACCCCAGCATTCACCACTTAGGCTGTTTCTGATTCACGTATTTGGGATTGGTTTCATACGCTCGGGTTCTGTCTGTTTTAGTCAGTTAAACAGCACCAAGCTTAGTGTCAGACCTTGGCACTGCAACATGATCCTTTGTGCTGCTAAGTAGTTAAAGTAGCCCCTAGTACAGTTTTGGATCATTCTGACAAGCAGTTTTGCAAAGAGTTCTTGTGTATGATCTGAGAGGGACTTTTGCAAAATACATAGTCAATATGTCAAGAAAAGTGAGTATTTTCATAGTTTGGCATCTTGCCTTATTGCCTCCATTGCAATTTTTGGAGTCAATGTAGACTAGATTCCAATAGTTTCAGTTGTGATTTTCATATTTGCTTATACAAATATTGCAAGACAAGGCTCACAAAAGAGATAGATTCTTCTACATCAGCTTTATCTATTGGCTGACATAGAAAATGTTTTATTTCTCTAAAGAAGAGTAAGGGGAGAAAAAGAACTCCCAAAACAACGTTAGGCTGGAAACCAATGTCTCTTTGTGTAATTGAAAAACCTTAACAAGGCACAATGTTGAGAACACTTCAGACAAAAAAATTTCAGTGTTGTTTGAATATTAAGTAATTCTGTCATTTATACTGCTTAGCTTCGTGGATAATTTAGTATTAGCTCTTCATCTTCAAGAACATGAGAACATGTCAGAATTCATTAAATTTGTAAAAGCTACACCAGTCTGTCTGCCTATATCTTATGTGAATTAAATGGATCTCTGAAATGGGAGAGAAACTGCTGCATCTCTGTGTTTTACAAAAGCAGGATTATCATGCACAGTTATAGCTCATTTGGAATGCATATCTTTGAACATGCACAGACTGCACAGAATATTAAAAGGATGGCGTGATTGGTTTTCTAACAGAATACAAATAGAAAAAGATTTTCCTAAATGATATACTGTTCTAAAAATTTGATAATCTTGCCCTAAAAAAAAATTACATATGTTTGAAATTAATTGAGTAATTAATTTATTTCTCTTTGTTCCCTGACTGTCCACATGGGTATGTTTGTTAGAGGATTCTAAGATAAAACATAATCTAATTTCTTTTTAAACAAGAATATTAACTTTAAGATACAAGTCCTTCAGCTTTGACTACAATGATTCAAGTTCTAGACAGGTTTGCTAAAAGACATGGAGAATTAAACAGCACAGAGGACAGGACTGTGACTGTACTTGTGGATGTCTCTCTGCTTTTCCCACATTAGCAGGGCTAGTATAGCCTACAGCAATATGGAATATATAATAGTGGTATGATACACTTACTGTATCACTAGATTTATTTACTTCTAAGCAATTCCCAGAGCAGACCTGTAGCAGCTGCAAGAGCATTTGCCATGTAAAGGGGAGATGTACTGATGGACAGTCGGAATCTGTACTGTACAATGTGGTGGTGGATTGTGTGTTCCATACTAGTACTTGCCTTCACTCTGTCTCATAAATTACATAGTAAGATTGAAATGTTTTCATTGTCATTCTTAAAAATTTATAGCTTTAAAGGTCTCTTGCATGAATGTAAAATTTAGGATCAAATAACACTTAGTGTGCTTTAGAACCTGAACTTTAAAATTCTGAAGGTGTCTCTTTCTTTTTCTTTTTCTTTTTTTTTTAATCTTTAACCTTTCAGGGTTCGGTGGGTGAGCCAGGACCGAAGGGTGAACAAGTAAGTCATGTTAGAGATCATGGGACTTTAAAATCACACTACCAAATGTCACATAATGTTGACTGAATCTGAAGGCTGACAGTATGTCTTTCTTTGATATAGGGTGCACCTGGAGCAGAAGGAGATGGAGGAGAAAAGGGTGATTTAGTAAGGAGATTTTTTTCCTTTACCTGATATAACATTATGTTGTTGTTGTAAATTAAAAATATTAAGTATTGTTGGAGTGCTTCAAGTGTTATGTTTTCATCATTGAAAGGCACATTTCAGTTTTTATACCAACTGGCCCTTGCAGCAGTTCTATTTGCCTAATTTCCTCTATTCCTGCAGTTTGGAAAGCACTGGAATATATGGGTTCTGTTAGGTGTACAGACTGTCTTGAAGAAAAAGGACTTGTCTGTGTTTGTATTAGATACATATATGTAGAAGAGTGTTTATATATAAAAATATATACACACATGCATACAAATTGTTGGTGTTTGAGGCAGTGAGGGTGAGCAAGTAGTTTAATTCAGGTGAAACAGGAGGAGAGTTAATAAATATCCTTAATGACTCACACTTAAAGGAAACGTTTTGTATTGACTTTCTCTTTGGAAAAATGATTTGTAACCAGCTGTTAGAGAGAGGAAAAATGGACTGGGAAGAGGCTATGGCATTGTGATTTTGCACACACACACACACATATATATATACGCATATATAGACATACACATACATATTTATATGTATCTATCTAGCTGTATGCTGCAGGAGTATGGCATGTTGTGAATTGACGTGGGTAATGCCATGGGTTATGTGCCCTTGGGTAAAGAGGATTTGTATCCCTGCCAAAAGAGAAACCCACTGCTCCAGTGGCTCCCATGGGGCCTCACCCAGCAAAGCCAGAACGGATCTTTCTAAAGGAAGTAAACTGCTCCCTATTCAAAGAATGGTAGCCAGGTTGTGTGCTGGAAATGAGTGGTTTTTCCCCACAGGCTGCAATTTTGAAATCAGATATTCAGTAACTGAGCATTACAATCACTCTACAGATTTCCAGGAGGCAATATTATGGGTTGTATATGTGTGCTGCCAGCTAGTCTGTTTTAAATGGATAACAGTTAGCCATCTATTTCAATTATGACATATTCATTAACAGACAAGCCTTTGACTGGAAACCAGTTATTTCACCAATGACATTCAGGAACTGGGAAAGTACAGTTTACAGAAATTACTTTAAGTTTCTTCAGTGTTTTCATGCTAATCTATTCCAGAGGTGATTACAAGATTTTGAATTTTTTTTTCCAATTGAGAGGAAAACCTAAAAGTTCCTGAATAGTGGGATTGCTATTCTCAGTCAGGTGATCAAGGGATTTTGGGATTTTGGGATTTTGGCAAAAGCTGGGAGAAAGATTGCTGGACATAGGAACTTGTGGGGGTTTGGCTCCTTCACAGAACTTTAGGTAGTTTCTATTGCAGTTTTTTCAGCAATAACACAACACTAATATCCATATTTCTGTCACTTTGTAGAAACTAGAAAATCCTGGTTAAAAAATGCTTCTTCTAAAGGTTTCCAAGAAATCTTCAGAGATTGTTCTGTGGTGTAGCTGTGTTTGAGGGGTTAGAGCCATGCACCTAATTCCAAGAGAAGCAATACAAAACCAATAATAACAAACATGTCTCATTTACACTTTACAAAAAGATTTTTGAGAAAGAAATTGTACAAAACCCGCTCAAAATAAAGGTTTTATTCTCAAAGGAATTGTAATTATTTGTGGTGCAATTTTGCATAAATCAACTAAATATATAAAATTTCTTTTATATTGAGACAATATTGCATCACATCTACTGTATTTGTAATGTTTATGGTAAGGAGACTCTCTTCTAATACAGCTTGTCTTCTTTTTAGGGTGACATGGGATTACCAGGAGCAAAAGGAGCTGTAAGTATAATGAATAACATTGTTACAGATATAGAGAGATCTAGTAGATCATATAGATGGTTTTCTGATTCAAGGAAAGAAAAATGCCAATAACAAGCTGAGCTCTTTATTGCAATTAAATGGATTGATTTATAGCAGCTTTTCTTCTGTTCAAATTTTGAATACTGTTAATATTAAAATACATTAGCTTTGAAAAGGAATTAGTTTCCTGGATTCTAACTCCATAAAAGAGAAGCATCATTCAGCAGCAGTTTTCTTGCCAACAAAGTTTTTTTTTAAAGAAAATGAATGCTCCCTTTGTACAGTAGGTGTTAGATAGAAAGGAGGCTCAGTGCAGTGGCTGCATGCCACTGTTAAAAAGCTGGCGGCAGGATTGTGATGTCTGTGAAACCAGAAATATTTATGGCCCAGCTTCCTTTATTTTATTATTTCATTATTTTATGTTATTTATTTATTTTATTTTATTGTGTTTTGGTGGGTTTTTTATTTTATTTTATTCTATCTGTGTTTTTATCTTATTTTTATTTTGTTTTATTGCAAAATGATAACTTTGATGTGGAAGGTGAGCAGAATCTTGTGTCACATTAAAAAAATAACTGGAGAGCTGAATTCATACTTTTATTTCAGGATCACTGAAGATTTGGATTTTCCCAGCATCTGACAGTTTGAGTTGTGATAATAAAATACCAACAGTTGTCCCTATGGGGAACTGAGGCTGAGCATAACAAAAAATCCTGTGCTTGTGTTATTAGTGTTCTGGGTAGCTTTTGGGCTAGGCAAATGCAAGCTAAAGAGTGTTTACTGCTGATGAAGATACTACAAGAAGGACATGAGGAAGAGATAGATTTGAAGAGAAACCCATAGTTTTACCCACCTAGATTTTTCAAATTCTCTTGTCTTGATGAGAGCCTAGAGTGCTTGTCATCCCAGTGAGTACCCTCACCGGAATGAATAATCTGTCTGGGAACCTGATAACTCACCAGACTGGGGAAGAAAAGAATGATGGCTTCCCAGTTGCACAGTCCATAGAAGCAATTGTTTTGTCTTCTTAATGTACCTATGGAAGCATGTTCTTTGGGTTTCATTCTGACAGGGACAGCCATTGGCTGTCTGGCATGCAGCACAGCTGGAACCGAGATGGTTCCACCTTGTGGATTTAACTGACACCGCAGCTGAGTAATTTGATCTTTAGCATCTCTTTCAGAGAGTGTTGCTCTGCTTTTTTGCCTTTTTTTTTTTTTTTTCCCCTAAAGTTATCTAGTTCTGACCATCTGCCTCAGTATTCTAATTACTTTTTCAGTACAAATTTGACAAGTGTGTACAGAGACTGTTGTAAAAGGGGAGTGTGAGCCCTGTGAAGAGGACGAAGGTGATCTATAACTCTAGTGNCTTTTTCTTTTTTTTGGTGGATTTTTTTCTTCTTTTGTATGTTACTTTTCTTTGTTATTATTATTATTGATTAATAGGAGTAAATTAACTTGTATTGAAAGCAACTGTGGTGCTTTGACCTTGACTGGACATCAAGTGTGCACCAAAGCCACTTCCTACCTCAATTGGGAGTTGAAAGGCTGAGGAAGAGAAAATACAACAAAAAGCTCATGGGCCCAGATAAGGGGCCAGGGAGAGACCCCTCATCTGTTAGCCACAGCCAAAACAGACTTGGGGAAATTACCTGATTTATTACCAATCAGAGTCAGAGTAGAATAATGAGAAGTTAAAAAAAAAAACAAAACGGGGAGCACCTCCTCCCCCTCCTGCACTGACCTTGGTGTCTGCAGATCTGTTCATTTCACATGTTCTCACCCTGCTCTTCTCTAGCTGCAATTATTTCTAGGCAATAATTTTTTCCTTCTTAAATATGTTATCCCAAATATTACTAACATCACTAATTGCCTTGGCATTGGCCATCAGGTCTGTCTCAGAGTTGGGGGGTGCTGGCTCTGCTGGACATGGGGGAAGCTTTTGGCAGCTTCTTAGAGAAGCCACCCCTCTAGACCCCCTGCTACCAGAACATTGCCACTCCAACCAAATACAATAATTCTGAGGTTCCTGCTGGCATAGGTCTCCATCTGCCTGATGTTTAATAACTCTTAGAGAATTTACTGGAGCAGAAGCTATAGCTTTGTTTACTCAGTGCCCTAAAGTGGACATATTGACATAGTCGCATCAATCCTTTCATTCCCCAGGGTCTGGAATAGCTCTCTACCCCTTCCCAGAATGAAATAAGGTGGCACTGCATCTGCTCAGGCAGTTTGTCAAGGGCAGTTGGTGTGAGGATTTTCCTTCCCCTCTGCCAGCAAACTCCAGCATAGGCACTAGAACTGCATAGGCCTCCATCCCTGGAAGGTCTCTGACAGAGAAAACAAAGCAAAAATACATGTTCCCAAACAGCCTGGGGTTACGCAGCAGAGGCTCACACCGTGGTACTCTCTACAGAAGGACATGAAAGGCATTTGGAGCAAGAAGGGAGCTGGAATTTTCATACCTTAAGCGGCACTTAATGTCTAGAAATGTTCATATTCCTCATACATGAGGGCAGAAAGCCATCTTGAGCATGTCACTATTAGTTCCAGTTTACCTGTTTTAACAGAATAGATTATTTTTCCACTTTTCCTCTGTAAGTGAAGAGTATAGACCTCTTAAAAATCATGCAACTACTGACTCCAGTTGCTTATTAAAAAAAAAAAAATCTGTTGAACAACTGCATTTCAGCACTCATTTCTTTGCATTTGTGAATAGCTCCTGTCACCATTTTGGTATGTCAGAAGGAGTCTATCACTAGTACATTGAAATTCCTCTCTTTCTTTGTCAGGTTGGTAATCCTGGAGATCCCGGTTCCCGTGGGCCTGAGGGAAGCCGGGGATTGCCTGGCATGGAAGGGCCACGAGGCTCACCTGGACCACGAGGCTTGCCTGGTGAGCAGGGTGCCCCAGGCCTGCCTGGCAGTGAAGGTCCAGCTGTAAGTACTGTCTTCATGTAACTGGTACCTTTTGAACCTTTATCTCTCACTCACACCACTCCTTGTTTTACATGTACACATGCCAAATGGAAGTGCACAGCAGTCTGAAGTACAGTGTGCCTCTCAACAGACACAGGTGCAATCTGGGGTTGTACACAGCTACGTCCTTGGGGCCTCAGCTTTCAGTTCAGCTCTGTTTTCTTTGCCCACCCCACCCCTGTAGTGTGCATGAAACCAAACCCTGTTTGTATCAAAGGAGCATCACTCAGACTTTATCTTGCTAGTTAAGTTGACATCAGCTGGAATAGTTGCACTTGGAGGAGCTCGGACACCTTTTAGTGACTCATGGATTGTTTTTGGTTGGGATACAGTTGAATTTCTTCATGGTGGCCTGTAGAGGATTATGTTTTGGATTTGTGGTGAAAACAATCTTTATAGCACGTTGATGGGAGCAGGAGAAAGGGTAATGGTTTCAAAGTGAAAGAGCATAGTTTTAGATTAGGTATTAGGAGGAAGTTCTTTACTTCAAGAATGGAGAGGTACTAATAGGTCACCCAGAGAAGTTGTGGATGCTCCATCCCTGGAAGGGTTCAAGGCCAGGTTAAATGGGGCCCTGAGAAGGGGGATTAGTAGATTATTTCAAAGGTCCCTTACAACCCAAGCCATTCTGTGATGTGTAAGTTATTCATGAACATTGCATAGAATCAAAGCCTCTCCTGCTCCTTACACTGCATCATCAGTGAGTAGGTTGCAGGTGCACAAAAATTAGGAGGGGGCACAGCTGGGAGAGTTGACCATAATTGACCAAAGGGATATCCCATACTATGTGGCATCATGCTCAGCCATGTAACCCGGGAAAACCTGTGGGAGTGGCGAACAACTGCTTGTTTTACCATTTGCACTATCATTGCAACACTTGCATTATCACTGTCTTTTTGTATTTTATTTTCTTCATCTCCTTCCTCTTCTCCATTTTTCTTACTTCCTACTTTCCATTTATTAAACTTCTTTCTCTTCCCCTGTTCCGTGGAGGTGGGCTGTGGCTGTGAGCAGCTGTGTGGTATCTTGCCAGCTGGGGATAAACTGTGGCAACTGTTTATTGACAGCATTTCTTTGCATCAGGCACACTCCTAAAATGTCAGTGTGATATCAACTGTTTTTCAACTGTTTTATTAAAACTCTTTTTTTTTAATCCTAGGGAAAAGAACCAAGCGATCAGCACATTAAGCAGGTTTGCATGAGAGTCATGCAAGGTAAATAGGCTAAAAAGCGTTTAATATTTCTTGTGCATTTAAATTGGAATCACCTATTTCTGTGGAGGCAACCAAGATTTTCCCATGCTTACCCAGAACAAATTGCATAGCCTCAGTAGAGGACCTGGTGGAAAATCTTTCCACGTGCAAATGTGGACACAGTATGAGGAAGTCCCTTATTTATGAGTGTTTTTTAGCCTCATTGAACTGCCTGTTGATTCCACACTACTGCTGTGGTAAGCAGGCCATAGACCAGAGTAGCTGTGTGAAATGCGTAGTTTGTATTCAAATCACTTGCTGTATTTACATACATAAAAGTACAAGCTTCACTGAAAGTTTTTTAGCTTTTTGTAGTCACTATTAGAATTTCAGCAAACCAGCTGTGCAAAATAGGTGAAAAGCAGAGGAATGCAGAGAGGTTTCTGGAGATAACATACCTTAAAATTAAAGCAATACAGAGATACTCTAAATTAACCCTAATCTGCTGAGTTCTTGACACATGCAGAAATCTGAAGCTTTTCCAGCATGGTTGGAGAAATGCTGAGAAATGCATGCTGCCCTGTAAACACATAAGAAATTTTTCACTACTTGCTATTGAAGATGTCCTATGGATTATTATGCCCCTGTAATATTAAGAGTTTACAGAATGAAATTGCTGCTCATGTTTTAAAAATTTTCCGTAGTTTTCACCATTCTTGATACTGCTCAACAGAGTATTTTTTTAAAAAACTATAATAGGATAAATATCTTATTCTGTAATTAGATAATACTTTATACGCAATAAACTTTGTAAATAGCAATTTGAAAAAGGAAGGTGCTGTAGTGTAATCTGTCAGTTCCTGTAGCTGTGAACATACATTCTTCTTCAGTCATCATGGGAATCTCTTCATTCATGTTCACTTACTCTGTAACTCTTTGCAGAACAACTAGCTCAGCTGGCAGCCAGCCTTAGGAGGCCAGAATTTGGTGCTCCAGGTCTTCCTGGCCGACCAGGGCCACCAGGTGCTCCAGGACCTGCTGGTGAAAATGGTTTCCCAGGACAGCTTGGCCCCCGTGGCCTGCCTGGCCTTAAAGGTCCCCCTGGTGAGATTGGGCGTAAAGGCCCTAAAGGTAAGAAATTCTTCAACCAGCTTTCACTTGGTGACTGCTGCAGTTTTGCTTTTTGGGGGTTTGTTTGTTTTGGTCTTGTTGTTGCTGCCCCCTTCCTTGGTTTATAGGTTGTGGATGAACACTGTACATGTGTGAAGTCTAAAAGGGATCCTGAGTTAGGATTATAGGATGTTTGCTGTAACTGTTGTGTCAGTTACCACAGTGATTAAAGGGGTCATTGGCCTGGCTTTAGCAAGGCTTGGTTACAAATCTGCTTTTAGCACATAAAAACCACAAAACCTCAAAAGTCCATGAGAGTGAGAATCAATATAAGGAGACTGACTCAGCTGCTTCCTTTTAGTTCAAGGCAGATGCCTGTCCTTTCTCACATTATAGAAGTCATTTGATGACAAACACCACATGATTCCAGCAGTGGTTCTTTTTCCTCCATTCAGCCTGGCTGTTGACCTAATTCTGCAAGATTCATGGTCCCAAGGGCTGATGTAAGCAGTCAGATTACTTCACTAAAATCTAGTCTACTTTTCTAAGCACACCCAGTTTGTCACATTACAAGGGACTGATAAGAATCTACCTTTTTATTTGCGTTTCATACTTGAGCCATTTAACATAATTTCACCAGGTGCCAGAGTCTGTTGATTCTTTGGAAAGGACAAATCCATAATAAAATTGACTTACATTTTACACAAAATCTTTGATCTAAGCTAATCTCTTCTGTTCATGACTGAGATGTTCTATTCTCCTCCAGAGGATTACAGGGCAGAATTTTCTGCAAAGTCTTATGACTACCGTGTATGTATTAGTTTTTATTCAGCAGTGGTTTTGATTTGTTTTCCAAAAAGAAGGTCTTATTTAAAAATTGTCTTTTTGCACAAAGCTGGCCTGTTGCTGGAGTACAGTGTTTACTTTTGATTCAAGGTTTATTTGAAAGTGAAATTTGGAAAACCTTTGAGAGAAGGAATAGAATACAAACAAAGTAAAACTTAACAGCATCGTTGCTGGAGCTTTGTTACTGTTTTAATTCAACGTAATGTCATCTGCAGAAGAAACAAAAACCAGACATACAAAGGTGATATTTGGGATATGCAAAATTTGATTCAACACACAGAAGGCTGCACAGTGTTAATATTAAAAGAAAAAATAAACAGAGCATTAAAACCCTACCAAAACAAACAAAATATTTACCATAACTAACAGAAAAGCTGCCATCGAATTCCAAGTTACCTTAGAGTAAATCTTGCAATACCATTGCAGATACAAGGGAAGTGGTGAATGCTCTCATGTGCAAGAGCTATGATGATGGTACATGGCAGCCAACCTGAAAACTCTCAGTGCTTCACTCTGAGTTCCCTGTACTTACCAGAGTTCCACAGTAGTCACAGCGATCAACTGAGTTTCACCATCCATTTGGAGAGTTGTCTGAGACTGGAGTGAGGTGAAAAGGGTACTTGAACATGTGATAAAAGTGAACAGGAAAGGATGTTGAGAATGGTTTAAAAAAACATTTAAACCTATTTAAACCATAACTCCCCTCCTATTTATGATAAATAGGAGATAGTAACACAGCAAAGTGTAACCATGAGGCACAGGAGAAGATTCAAAGGTACAGTGATTTTAACAGCAGCAGCCGTGGCAGAGTCAAAAAGAGGTACCTCAAGGAAGGAGATTTAGTTACATTAATGAGAAACCTGGAGTTGTGAAGGACTATTTCTGTTCAGAAACAGAAATAAAAAGTGTGAGGCATTTGGGGTAAACAGGAGGAAACACTATTCTGCACTGTTAGGTAGCTGGAAAAAGCAGAAGTATGTATGGGAAACCTGAACTGGGGCTTACAGTAGCTGTATTTACAAAGACAGGCTGGATCTCCATGTTGACTGGTTAGTCTGAAGCATGGAGATCAGATTCCTCATTTAATACCCTGCGTGAATATTTTATTAAAACCTGGAATTTTATACAGACTCTTGTGTTCCTCTGCACAGCTTCCTTCTTTTCTGCTGTCCATTTCTAGGCAAACCAGAAACCCAGAAGTCTATTCTAACTTAGCTCACCACAGTACAAGGCAATATAAAATCATAAAATAAAGTTCACTTAAATATTAGATATAAACTCATAACTTTTAACTTGCATGGAAAAAATAAAAAAGGTTAAAAAAACCCCAAACAAGATAAGGTGTTCACAATTGGGAATATACATAGTTATGGTATAGATAACAGTGAACAGAATTTAAACTTTACAACCCAAACAACAAAAAACCTTCCTCTTACTAAGAAGATTCAGGTTTGGAGCAAGATATGGGCTTGAAGAAACTCTGTGTCCAGCAAAAGAAAGTCTCTATGATATAATTATATGAGAAAACAATGCCTTATGTGAATATCAACAGAATACTGTCTGTACAACCATCTGTACAGTCTGTACAACCATCTTTTTTCTCCTCTGCACTGGCTGTCTCTAAGACCAGCACCTGAGAATTTTTACTTCTTAGCTGAGCTTGTGTGGTTTTGCAGAAGCCAGTAACCTCTGTCTGAATCCCAAATATCCTGAAATCCTGGGACTTTGGTTTATTCCTGTTATATAGGCTGTGACATATATTTCATGTGGTACTTACTGTCTAACTCTAGGTATTTTCTTCCCCTCCCAACCTGTCTGCTTCCAAGTGTGACTCAAATGGCTGAAAAAACCCAATCATATCCCAAACATTTTGCATAGTTATGGGTCAGGACATTATTGAAAGATGCTAAAAATATATACAGCCAGCTGAATTTTCTGCTTGTTAACTGTTCATTTCTGAAAGGGGATTTACTGAAGAAAATGATATCCCAGACAGACTGTAACTAATGTTTCATGAATTTGCTTTAGGTGAACCAGGAGAAAGAGGAGAAAGAGGACTTCCAGGCCGAGGACTGAAAGGTCATCCTGGACCAAGAGGTCTTCCAGGTAAATATAAGAGGGTGAGGATAAAGAGGATATAAAGTAAAAATTTACTCAGAAGTGATACTTCAAGCTGCCTTGAGAAGATAAAAGGAGTCCATTAGGCAATAAACTCCAAAATTACAGTGCTTTGTAATTTTTACTTCATAGGTGGTGGCTCAGTCAGAAATCAGAATTAAAAACTAAAAAGCAAAAAGCTACCTCCTAATTTATCTCAGTGTAGAAAGATTAGGAAAAAAGTAAAGAAAGCATTAAAAAAGGAGGCAATTACACACATGAATAAAAATGGCTTCTTTTAATATATCTTTTATATATATTATATGGACATATATTTGTACAAATATATAATTATATGTCCAGATAATATAAATATATAAATATAAAATGATATAAATGAACAGAAGGCCCCAAACATCCAGTTTATCTCACTGACAAGCACAGCAGTCTTCAAAATCTCCAGTCATAATTTGGGATATTATTTTATTTCTGTGGTAATTAATTGCAGTGTTATAGAACATGGCTCCAGGAGAGATTGCTGCTAATGGATGAGGCACAGCTGGCCTCTAGTGGCCAGCGAATGAGCATAAACAGGTTCTTTCCATCAGTATTTCTACAGTACATTTCTGTGTTTATATAGCAAGACCAACTACTCATATTCGTTGTTTTGTGAAAAAGGAAAAATATGTTTAGTATTTACTGATCCCAAGGATGTCTGTGTACTTCAAAAGTGTTTTCTGTAGAAAGCTGTCACTGGAAAAGGCTTCCTGAAATCACTGTTTTTCCTTTCTTCATTGAAAATTTAGAAGTAATAACTACTTTAGTTCTCAGCAGTTCCAATCTTTACATCTATTTCCCCAAGCATCTGAGTGGGGAAAAAAAAAAAA
>VWYO01008645.1:132277-164731 GCA_013400275.1 Rhadina sibilatrix
AGAGGAAAAAAAAAAAAAAAAAAAAAAAAAAAAAAAAAAAAAAAAAAAAGTTTTGGTATCTCTTTTTCCAGAGAGCTAATGAAATTCGGTAGTAAGTAGCATCTACCCTGCCCTGGGTATTGGCAGCAGGGTTGGCTGAGTAAAGTACCCTGCAGAGCTTGGCACAGCAGCAGACCTGCACTGGTACAACTGGAGAGCACTGGGACTGAAATTTCACTGCTGCAGCTGGGTAATCACAAATTGGGTGCCAGGCAGAGGAAATTTGTCCCTGTAAGCTGGCACCCCTCTTGGGAATACCCTGAGAGCAGTGAAAAACCATCTTCATACAGCTTTTATGGACAGGATGCTAACTCTGCTAAGCAAGTCGTATGCTGCCAAGGTTTAGACCTGCATCCACTTTTCCAGGCGAACCGGGCAAAGCCAGCTACGGCAGGGAAGGCCGTGACGGTGACCGAGGTCCCCCCGGGGTGGCCGGGCAGCCTGGGGTTCCCGGTCCCCCCGGCCCTCCCGGCCCTCCCGGGTACTGCGAGCCAGCGTCCTGCAGGATGCAGGCGGGACAGAGAGCGGGGAAGAACATGAAAGGGCCCTGAGAGTGCCACCGTGTGTCGGCATCAGTTTACATCCCAGACAGCCGAGGACAAAATAACCAACGACGGAGAAATGCAGACACGGACAAACCTTTCAACCAAGGTTTCAGTAAGGTATTTTTAACACAGTGGTTGTACATTCTTCCAAAAGGAGTGCTTAGCAACACAAGCTGGAACAATGGTGCTTACAGAAATACACAGGTGATGCCTTCTGCCTTCTCCTTTTGGGGGGAAATAAAAGGTACTTGTCTCTTTTTATTTTTATTTTTGAATTTGTTTAATAAAGAGTTTCTGTGATTTTTCCTCCTCCCCTACTTAATTCCTGTGTATGATGTACAGTGAAATAACATCTTCAGCCATCAAATAAAAAAGGATAGTTTTATTTACTGCAGCTGTAACTATTCTTTTATACCTATAAAATAAATTCTAGCACATACCCTTCATGAACAGTCACTTCATTGTACATGTCTTGCACAGACTATGCTAAACCTCCTTCAGCTCTTCAATTCAGTCACAGAAACCCAGGTGGGAGGTTCTTATGAAAATCTGCCACCCCCGGCACTGTTTATGCTGCCAATATCTGTAAAGGTACAATCACGGGGTTGCCATGAATAACCCACAAGGAATAACCTATTCATTTTTGACTCCAATTTGTGTTGCATTAGTAATTCCAGATGAACCCCATTGCAGCTTACCTTGTTATATGTGACATTAAAATAAAAGGCTAGTAGCCACTGTCACAACAGAATTTTGAGTCCTAGAAATATGTATGTTCCTTCAAAAAATTAACAACCCCCAAACTAATAAATAATTTTTTAATGTGTGGTTGCATTCAGTATTGATAGCCAAAACAGCCAGAAAGCAGCCATTAGATGGCTCAAGTTGCCTTTTTTAGATACACAGTTTTTAGCGGAAAATGTGTAATGTGGATATTCTTTTCCTCTCTGTATAAATTAAACTATTTGTGGTTTGACCTTACCCCTCTCAAGTTTATTCTCTCTCTGAGACAACAATGAAATGACCCTATCATGTTTCCTTTCTTTTCATTATTAGCCATCCATATTTTCCAATACAAACAGTGGCATACTTGTGTTTAGCACTGATTTTTCTCCCAGTCCTTAACAGTCTGATCATTTTCCAAACCCTTGACTTGATGCCATGTGAGAAATAACAAGATCCATGGAGCTCCGCATTTTGCATGTAACATGCGAGACAACACTAAAGGGAAAAGTGCTGGTATCGTGTATGCTCCAAAAAGAATTGTTGCAAAAAGTAGTAGTTAAACCTTCCTCAAACCAAACCAGATTTCCTACATGAAAACTACAAAAAAATCACCAAAATAGGCAAGTGCAAAGAATTTCATTCTTGAGGAACAAATCCCGAAGATTCCACACAAGGTGAGTGGCTTGGGAACACATAAAGGGGTTTTCAAAAGTTTTTGAATTAGGTCAGTTTATACTGACTTGGGACAGTCTTCAAAAATACTCCATAGGTAGTGGAACAAATAAAACACTAGTAAAAAGCCCTGTAGTTTCACCAGCAAACTTTTATTTTGACTATAAAGTGTGTAAAATTGTTGAAAAGAAAAAAAACTCACCTGATAACAGAATGAAAATATTGTTTTTTGTAAGTAATGCATAAACTTATGAATCAAAAGAAGCATACCCCCCCCACATTTAAATACAATTGTGAAGTGCTTTAGAAAATATAGTCTGAAAAATGCATAAAATTCCACAACAGAAGGAAACTCATGTAGGAGCAAAAATATTCATATGCAAAACCCAAATAAGAATTATTACAATCAAACAAATTCAACATTGAGAGTCAATTCAATGCAGATTCTTTTTAAGTGGACATAAGATTGTGATAGATTTTCCGCCTTCAAGCTGACTCACAAGTTTTAACTTAAAGAAATGAAGAAAAAATCCTCAGGCCCATTGTAAGTCCTTACGGGATGCGTTGATTAATCTAATTCTCAATTCCAAATCTTGCACAAGAGTGGAAGAGATGCTTGACAAAAGGTAGACTGTGCACCATGGTATACTAGAGACATGATTTTTAGTAACAGCACATTCAAGTAAAATAAAGATTTGGAAAATAAAGACAGGATTATGAATTAAAAATAAAGATGTATTGACCATGGTGATTCAGGAAAAAAAAAGGTTTTAAAATAAATTTAGAAGACACAGTGCAAAGAGGCTGAGAGGTTTTACAAGCCACTGTCAGTGTGCCACCAATTTTAACCAGATGCTCCTGAAAACTCAGTGAAATCCCAAGTAAATCTTCCCATCTCCTTCAGGTTCAGCACCAAAAAATTC
Source organism: Rhadina sibilatrix (assembly GCA_013400275.1). Classification (NCBI taxonomy): domain Eukaryota; kingdom Metazoa; phylum Chordata; class Aves; order Passeriformes; family Phylloscopidae; genus Rhadina; species Rhadina sibilatrix. The sequence goes on from VWYO01008645.1 coordinate 135,183, forward strand.
TTTGAGCTTTATTGAACAGAAGACTAGTGAAAATCCTGATCTCTGTCACCACTTCTAGTTCTGGAGGTTTAATTTAGTGTGATATATACATATTTTAGCTACTCAGTTACTTCAGTATAGGAAGGAACCCAAAGAAAATTGTAAGGATAACCAATTTATAGACTTTTTTAGGTTGGACAAGAGCTTTATAATCATTGAGTCTGACTGTTAACCTGGCACTGCCAACAAATTTGGTGGCCTTCTGACAGGGTTATAGTCATGATGGGGGGAGGAAGAGGGAATGATATCATCTATCTGGACAAAGAATTTCACACTGTCGTGCATACCATCCTTGTCTGTAAACTGGACAGACATGGATTTGACAGACAAACCTGGGTGGCCACACTAAAAGACTTGGGTCACTGGCTCAATGTGCTAGTGGAGACCAGTTCCTCAAGGGTCCATAGTGGGATTGGCACTGTTTAATGTCTTTGCTGGTGCTATGGACCGTGGGATCGAGGGCATCCTCAGCAAGTTTGCCAATGACACCAAGCTGTGTGGTGCAGTCAACACACTGGAGGGAAGAGACACTATCCAGAGGGATGTGGACAGGCTTAAGAAGTGAGTCCATGGGAACCTCATGAGGTTCAGCAAGGCCAAGGTCCTAGACATGGGTTGAGGCAATCCTCAGCATCCATCAATCCAGCCTGTCCAGATTCCCCGGTTTACAGAGCCTTCCTATCCTCCAGCAGATCAACACTCTCACCCAGCTTGGTGTTGTCTGCAATTGACTGAGGGTGCCCTCAATCCCCTCATCCAGGTCACTGATAAAAACACTGCAAAGGACCAACCCCAATTCTGAGCTTTGTGGAACCCCACTAGTGACCAGAGGCCAGCTGGATTAACACCATTCACCATCCCTCTATTACCAAGTATTCGTAACATTGCTGCCAAATACTGATCTTAGAGATGAATGTATTATACATCTATAGATTATATATACATAAAGTTAATATATGAGTTTATATTTAAGTTTTTTTGCCTTAAACACCACTGGTTTCAGGCAACTTAGTATGAACTGCTATCAAAAAATCTTGAATGTTTCACAAAGCTTTCTGTAGCCAAAGAACCTCTAGAGCACTATTTGAAGCTCCTAAATGATGGCTAGGGAGGATTACACCACATTTTGTGTCCTTCAATACCTTAGTCATGATCTGAGTTCACCACAGCCAAGCAAAGATCTGCAACAAAATTTGTTTTCCTTCAAATCTGAAAGTATCAACAGTTGCTCTTTTGAAGGTTACTTGAAGGACAGAAGGAACAAGAAACCAAGTTTCCCAAGAAACACTTTGCTTCAGAGACAGCAGTGTTAGTTCATCCTGGCAGACCACAGCAGTTTTGCTTTACATAAAAATGCTGCATTTTTGCAAATTTGTTGTTAAATTGTTTAGGTCATTGGGTGAAAGGTGTTTGTTTGATCTGCTCATCACTGTATTATTTTTTAGCCACTTAACCTCTGCTTCATTTATACTTAAAAAATACAGTTGCTGCATCTCCTCTGCTCATGGGTCACAAGTGGAGGAAAAATACCTATATTTTGTAGGGCAAGCTACTTTTGTTTGATTTGCTACAGCTTTGGTTTTATTTCCTCTCTTCAATTTTTTGGAAAAAAAAAACAAAACAAAACAAACTATTCCTGTTCTGTTTTGCTTGCTGCCTGTGCATTCAAAAGGATGAGTAAACCCAGCAGCTTCAGACAATGAACAAAACAAACTTTCTGAAGTCACTATGAAATCAGAAGAAAATCAAGTTAGTGGTGAAATTATTACCTGAATTCCTTTAAAAGGCCATTGGCATTTTTCCACCTGGGAGAGTTAGGCAGCAAGAGAAAAATGAAAATTCCTAAAGTTCCCTAAAGTTCAGTGAATCAGCTTCTTGAATAAAAGTGATTTTCTCCTACTTGGGCATGGAGTTTATCTGCATTCAGAGAATGTATTAATTTCCATAAATTATATATATTTTAAGACCAAGGTTTTGCATTTAGTTGTTTTTGTTTGTTTGCTTATTTTTAAATCCAGATTGTAGAGTCCTAAGTTTCACCAGGCCTAGTAAGCACAAAACTAACTTTAGTTGGGGTCAAAATCCAACCTCCCCAAATTCAGCCAACCCACCCTGACTTCTCCCCAGAGCTCACTGCAGTGGCTTTGTGCTTCTCCTTTCTCCTGTTTGCATTTGCATCCTCCCTCTTGTGATTTGCCACAGAAGAAGAGGCTGACATTTTTGACAGAGCCAGAAAGAGAAAGTATGTGAAATATTTCCATTTCCATCCAGCATCCTGTTTCAGATGTACATGGCCACATAATAATGTAAAAAGTTATTTTTCATCCACTTAATACATTCCCATTGAATTGAACCTTAAATATTGCAAAAATCTAAGGAAGGAAAGAAGCAACCAGTCATCATGTTCTGTGATTCTTTCAGTGACAGCTGCATATAATTCAGAAATAAAAGAATACAAACAATCAAGGTGTGTCATTGAGAATCCTTCAAACATTCTCACTGGAGACAGAATATATTTACCTTAAAATTGCAGCAAGTAATTAAATGCATTCGTGTTTATAGAATAGTAGACTAAGAAAGAAAACATCTAAAAGACATTTCGACTCCAATCTTTTTAGCTACAAACTTATTTTGGTCTAGATTCTGTAATGTTTGTTAGCAATTAATACTTGAAAACCATGTTTCCTTACAGTACTGAAGCTTGAATTTTCCACTTAAATACCAACCACAACAAGGTTAGGGTTAAACTTGTTCTCCATGGTCTACACCCACCTATGTACATGGAGGTGATTTAAACATCCATCCAGAACAATCAAATTGTATCAGATTTCAGGAAAAATTTGCATGACTTGGTACATCCAGAAACAATAAAAAACTCAATAAAGGCACACCCCAAACCAGCAATGTTTTGATTTCTGAGTTACTTTTCTTGTTCTGACATCTCACATTAGAGTAGCAATTCTACTGCATTAGTAAAATGTAAAATTAGGGACTGATTTTATGTAGTCTGTTTGGAGAAACAGAAGTTTATAAAACGCTAATTTAGCTAGTGGGGTTTTTACAAGACTTTCATATAAACATTTCAGAAAAAAAAATTGAGTGAACGTAGACATAAAAAAAAAAAATTCACCCTTGTGAAAAATAAGAATATCCAAAATACTTTGTGTGATTATCCATTAATTAAAACTCCCACTTATTCAACAAAGTTGTGCATATCTAACATCTGTCATAACCCACAATCATAAAATGTAAAGGAAGGATGGATAATCAATCTTGTTTCTGTATCACAGTGCTCTTTTAACATTGAAACCAAATCCAGTTTAAGGTAAGAATATTGGTTCTCGAAACATTGCCTGCTGTTCTCAAAACAGGCTGCACTGCTGCCCAATTGTACACTGGATGTTGTTGAAGTTTTTATTAACCATAGGTGAGTCTCTCCTCCTCAGGAGACAAACATCATTTCAGGCGGGGACATAAATCATGCCTAAAAGTGAGATGCCCCACCACAACATATTCCTTTGTAATGTACATAAAACACAATATAATAATAAACACAATCTTAGCAATATTATCTGACAATAGTTGTTCAAGAAAGGCAGTATTTCTCCAAATACTGCTCTGCAAAACTAAAGAGATTTGAAGGAAGAAAATAGAAAAAAGTCAGTCTCAAGAACAAAATCAGAAACACTGTTGTGCTGTGAGAATACATATGGATGGGTCAGCTCTTGTGCTGCTGGGCAAGTTATGTCTGGGCTGTAATCTTTGTACTGAAAGAATGTTTTGCACTCCACCATGTGGACAGCAGGAGGTCTGCTGCAGCCTCGGGAAAGCTTCCCTCTAAAGAAAGTTTCTGTACTTTCTTTAGGCAAACTGAGTAGTTCTGTACAAAGCTATTTAAAGAAAATCCCAACACGTTCTTAACAAATAATAAAACAACTTGACATAAAATATAGTCTGATCCTGAACTAGGATAAAGCTTAAAGAGCCTTTAAGAAAGGTTTAAAACATTTTGTCAGAGTTACTTCACTTCTGAGTCTTGTTGCACGTAAACAAACCCAAAGCAGAACAAAAGACCTTATGCTACTGGAAAAAAAATAATCCCTTGGGTTTATTTTCTTGCAGTGCTTACTGAATGAAGAAGAATGAACTACTTATAACAGATACAAAACTGATAAAGCAAATTGCAAAATAGGTTAGCATCCCCTCTTCCCTCCCTGGCCTCCTGCCCAAAAACTAAGATAACATCAGTCTGAAACTGCAAAGAAATTTCAGGGGCCAAACCTGAAAACCATGCAGACACATGTTTCCAGCTACATCCCACTTTCAATTCTAAAAATGCAAATTAGGAGCAAGCCAGTGTGAAGTAAAGTTAAGCTGGGATTAACTCTGTTCTACCCCAGTGAAAAATGTGGCATCTTAAAATAGGTATTGAGACAGTCCACATAAAAAAATACCCATTTTCTCACATGAGAAAATTAAAGTGGGCTTTTAGCAAAATAAAAATAATGCAGCAAGATAATTACCAAAGTTACCTGCAAATCAACCTAGAGCATTCAATTACATTTTAGAAAGACCTTTCTCTTTGAGCTTATAAAAAGAAAAAGGCATCTGTAGGAAACATAGATGAAAAAATAAAAATATTCTTCAAATATAAAAAGTGTTCTCCTTTCCAATAAGTTCAAGTAAATTAAAATACAGCAATTGCATCTGGCAGATAACAGATGCTAGGTTTCAGCAAGCTAAAAGCCCCAAAATATACAGATATCACCAGTGCGGCACAATGGTCTATGTACAGCCTTCCAGGATGGGGCTGCTTGGGAAGCTCTAAGTCACACAAGTACTACCACAAGACAGCACCCTTTTCAATATTATCACAGAAAATGAAGTTCAAAATGAACTTATGAAGTAAAAAAAAATGTTTAGATTATTACATATATTGGAATTATTGGAGAAGTAACAACAACAACAACAAAATTAAAGAAAAAGAAAATGTTCATGCAAGATACCTGACCAGCAGTTCCTTTCAGAGAATGGACAACAGTATGTGGGACTGTTGCTCCTCTGGTGTCCATGTTTAGACACCGAGACATGTTGGTGCAAGACTGTACTCTCTGGGCGGGCAGACCCGTGGCCTGCACAGCAGTCAGTGCCTCAGTGCTTGGTTTCCAGCTGCCTCATCATTCCCACAGCCTCAGTGCTCTGAGGACCAGAACTGGAAGTGTGATCAGTTCCACAGAGCAAACCAAAACTGTGCTCCATGGGCACAGCCGTTCAGGAGTGAGAGCAGCTTGTGTTGAGCTAAGCTCAGGCAGGAACACTTGTCCCAAATGCACCCTCACCCCAGAGGGACAGGCACCTGCTGCCCGCAGAGCAGAGGATGCGCTGGCCTGGAGGAGGGACAGCCATTGCCTCCCACAGAATGAGGGGGGTGAGAAGAACAGGAGGTGTGAGGACTGGGTTCACCTGTGCTGTGGGCTTTTGACTCCATTCTCACAAGGAACAGATAAAGCACCCTGACTCCTCAAGGTGTCCACAGCTGCAGGTGCATTGCAGCTCCTTCAGGAGATAGTTTCATGATATGCCACAAGTTTTTCTGCTGTCCTCATTCCTGCTGCCCTCTCCTGTCTCAGGTGTTCACTCTCAGCCTTCCATCCCTGTGTTTCCTTTAACATCCTTTTGTAGCAAGTACCTTCTCTCCTTCTAACACCAAACCAATGAACATATCAGGGCTGTGTGCTTTCCTTTTCGGAAAGTGTCCTGAGTGCCCCAGCACTGAGTTAATTAACCTGAGTTAATTCTGTCACCTCCTGTTCTCATCTTGTTTCTCTGCTCTGGGTGCAAGTGCTAGGAACTCCATTCAGAACAAATGCCAATGTGTATCTTTTGCTAAAGACTCCCATCAGTCGTTCCTTAATTCCTTCTAGATTCATGTATCATGACAGCTTCTCTGGGAGCCAGCACTTCCAATTTGAGAATATTTCCCTGGTAGCTCAGTACTGCTCGAGCACAAAGTTATTAAAACTATTTCTCTGCCTGATGTGGGAGAGTGACTAACTTCCAAATGATGGGATAAGAGCCTTCAGTATGTACTACAGGTGCATTTTGAGGTTGTAGGTTATAGGTGTCTGTGTTCTTTAAATAGCACCTTCATTTTCTATTGCACTTTACAAAATTCCACAGGACTAAGGATCATCTGTTAATTTATAACCAGAAGTGAAATTTTGGCCACCCCTACTCACTCTTTTTCAGGATCATCTGTGTGATTGATTTTCTCTAGCTTTTCTTTTCCTCAGCCCTTTGAACTCTACAGGATTTACACATTGTTCTGTTTGGTTCATCATTGACATTGTCTGTTCCTGCAGCCTTTACTAAATGCCTGAAAACTGGATGCTGTTACTCTAAGTAGTACACACTTCTAAGAGGGTTCTGTATTTTTTTCCAAATTTCTCTTGAACTCAAGAAATTTTCTGCAACCAGTTAACAGGACATGTGAATTCTGCAGTCTACAGATTCCATGTTCTTCTCAAGCTTATTTCAGCATGTGAATATTGCAGGAGGAAGAGGAAAACAGTGCCATCACCAAGATTAGAGGCTTGTGAAGTTCCATTCTTGGACTATGTACTCACCAGCCTCTGCTCTAAAGCAAGGGGTAGGCAGACTGCCTTTGCTGTAGGCAGACTTAATGGCAGAGCAGCTTGATTACAGTCCTTAGTGCCTTACTCAGGCCATGTGATGGTTAGAAGGTGTGCCAGTTCTCAGTCCAGAACACCATCAGCAGCCTCTTGCATTTAATATCTGGGGTATGTGTAACCACGACTAAAGGAACATACAAGCCTCCAGCTGGGACAAAATCCAGTCAGGAGAGACACTTCCTGGAGCTACACCTGGTGATTTTCCAGTCAGTCTGAAGCTCATCGTTGGATGGGATAAGGAGATCATAAATCCATCTTTGTTTCCTTCTTTGTCATCTAGGATGTGACCAGTGAAATGGTGGGCAGCATTCCTGGTCGTGGCAGACAATTTTCAGGTGTGCTGGAGCCTCCTTGAGGGACATGAAAGTCTAAACAGAGTTCCTAGTACTCCAGCTCAGGTCCTACATTTGCCATGAATGAGTACACTTTGCAACTTCAGAAATGTATTTCTTCCATTTAAAATTCACCACCAGCAAGAAAAATAAAGCCAGCTTACATATGGAGGCATACATAATGTCTTAAGTTCTAATAAAATATTTTTTGTTTGAAGAAAGAAGTTTATGAAAATTATTTGGGCCTATTCTCTGTTCTAAGCAAAATAAATATGAGAAACAACACCTGGAATGCACTCTGGAAAATATATGACATCATGTCATCATTATGACACTGCAAATAACATAGAAAAAGGCTCAATTTTGTGCCTTACAGATTATCTATATATCATGCAGTGTTGAGAGAAAAAAAAATGCAGCAAATATTTCAAAATTTAAATTAACTTATTGGAAAGTGTGAAAAGTGACTGTGAACCCAAGTGTCTGGGGGAGAGGGTTTTTACTTCCTGCTGGTGCGTGAGCGAGTCTGTGATACGTGGTAATAGCAATCTGCCGGATTGCATCTCCCGTTGGGCCCAGGCGGCCCCTGCGGTCCTGGTGAGCCTGACGTTCCCGGTGGGCCTGGAAGGCCAGCAGCTGGTAAAACAAAGCTAGAATTAGCAGAGTCCTCACCAGTGCACGTGCAGTGCCCTGCATTTCATCACCAACATCAGCTGCACTACAGCGCATCCATGAGAAGGCGGGTGGGGCTGACCTCACACTATGACCCAGCTCGGGAGGAAAAGGAGAAGTGTAAAACCAGCGTTAAAAACAGGAGAAAGGCCTGTTAGTTCATAAATAACAATAACAGAAATAAATCTGGAGACTTGTACCTGCAGGGCCAGGTGGTCCAGGGTTACCAGGCAGTCCAATTCCAGGCTCACCTCTTTCCCCTTTCTGTCCTCTATAACCTACACAGAATAAAGATATGAAAATAAGAGCACCTTCTTATTTTAGGTAGTGATTTTCTGTATATCTCGTTGACACAAAATTACCAAGACAAATATAATTGGGAAAGCACATGCTCAGTTCTCATTTTCAGAGTCTCTTTTTTTTTTTTTTTCCTGAGACAGCTCTAAAATGTATAAATTCCTTCTGGAAAATATAAACATTTCTAGCAGCGACAGTTACATCATCTGTCAAAGGGCTCTTGCTTTGTTCACTGGCTGGACCTTTCCCCAAGATTTTAAGTAACATGAAATTCCTCTAATAAAGAGCCAAATGTGGACTTTACCCTCTCTTCTGCATAAATCCTTACACTTGCACTTTTTAGACTTTAAATTGGTAGTTTTATGATTAGACATTCCCCCGTATGTTAGAGAAGACCCATTCTCTGGCCAGTGTCACCCAGCTGCCCTTGCACAGAATAAGGCATCTTTGCAGCTTGTGCAGATTTTCAGTTTGAAGCTTACTTTGACCCAAGTAGCTGCATATCATTAACAAGATGTGATTACTAGTTATATTTTGAATACTTGAGTCCTTTTTCTTCACAGGCCACAGTTTTGTATTTATCCAAATAGCTTCCATATTCTCAGGTATTTCAACCCATGCTCAACCCCTCCTTCCTTTTCCTTGAACTGTTTTTAAGAAGTTTTATTAGTTAGAAACACTCTGGCTGCTATAGTGCAGATGACTTGTCGCTATTGGTAAAATATTTTCCTCATTATTTCAAGTTAAGAATGTACCTTTATTATGCAGGAGAAAGGATGAAGATATTTAAAGGAGACATCTGCCACAAACCCTGACTTCAAAAGGGCTTACAAGGAAACCCTATTCTGTACCCAGCACCTCAGATGCTGGCACGTAAGGTGACAAAAGTTTAAGATTAATTTGCTGATTTCTGTTCACATTTGGAATTAAAATCTTCCTGTTCAGGAACCAGTATATTTTTAGCATCACCAATGCAGTACAATAAAGTATTGAGTTCCTTCTCTTGTGAAGAACTGTAACGTAGTTTGCATTAAAAGAGAAAAGCACAGCCGTGTCGATCCACCTGATGTCTCATGAAGATCAATGGGCACTGACAGGTGGATGGCAAAGGCTGTCTTGTCAGTATGCTGTGGTCTATGCAACATTGCTATCTTACAGGATATTCCAGAAGGAAATTACTTTGAGGTCTGTGGGTATCTGGGTTGTTACGACAGACACAATGCAGTAGGAATGGTACACAGAGCATTCAAGCTTTCTGTTACACACAGGATTATTATACACTTCAGTCGAAAGTCTGTTATCTGTTGCAATCATTCCAGCTTTCAAAACAAAGCATCAGTCATCTTACTTCTCTCAGCATCACAACAAAGAAGTTACAGTGAGGCAAAAACATTACAAAATTCATGCAAGAGTGCCATACATAACATAACTAACGGAAGTCACAGTTTAAATCTTCACAGAAACCCAAATTGAAATTAATCATGCATTCTGGTCACTGAGTTATGTTAAGCAAAATTATACAAGGCATATACACACACAAGCTATGAAGGCTAAGGGAAAGGAATATGCAGATGTTTGTATTGGATTTTGAGTGATGGATTTACTCTCCGATGACCACCCTAGTATTTATAACTACATCAAGTCGGTTTGCTATGAAAAATCTTGTGCAACTTGTAGTATTGTTACTTTTTGAAAAGCTCAATCATACAACCACAGGATCCATTACATGTCCTATTTATTTTGTGTTTCTCAATGTTTTTTTAATTTACAGTCAACAGTTACAATGAATTTCCCACTACAAACCCAGTTAACTCTAATTTTACAATGGAGTACCGCCACTAATCATTTGTTTTGCATTTCTTTGGTTATGGAGAAGAGAGAGAAATTAAAGGTACCATATATCACATTTTAAATCCCCATGAGAAGCATTACTGCAAGTCTCTGACACACCGTAATTGAGAATGACTGAGATAGCCTGAATGATCCTGTAAACATCACTGGAATACAAGAAAATAAGGAAAAAAAACCCCCACAATAGGACAAAGAGCAGTCTGCTGATGCAGATACATGGTGTAGGGTAATGGTTTACCACTAATGGCTGTATCCAAAGGGAGTAGTTTTTACATGGTGGCAGGTAAGTTCTGCTAGCACTGAAGTTTAATACAAAAATTTCCAAATACCTTGTCTAACAGTAAGGCTTTATTTGGTAGAACACAAGAACATCAATAAACAGACTTATATGTAAACAATGTGAACAATGTAATGTGTAATCTTTGAAGAAAAATATTTGATTTTAATGAGGTATATTTTGCTCAGAAGCAGGGCCATGATTACACCTCTAAAGGATAATATCACCTTCTTTCTGAGCTTACACTGACAAACTCATACACAGTCAAAGGAAAACATTATCATACACATAAACCAGATTTTGATTTATTTTTTTAATGTAAAGGCACATATAAGATGTTATCTACTTTTCCTGGTAGAATTGCAATTCCAGTAAAAGGCACATGCTTAATTCAAAAGATAACTGTTTTAGGTTCCAGAAGTTTTCTTGTGATTTCTGCAATCCCAAAGTTCTGTTATTATAAACACGTACCCGACGTGAGGAGTATGGTAAACATTTGGTAGCAGTATGTAGCAAGTTTGTGTTCATACAGATAAGCTTTTCTTCATAGATGAGTAAGTAACAGCTGGAATTCAGCTTTCAGTTTTCCCCACAACCATCATGGTCAAAAGTGTCACTACCGCTACACCCTCGGCCCTACATGGAAATGACACAAGTTCATTTCATGAACTTTTTACCTTCATGAACTTGAAGGTAAAAGGTATTTAAACTGCTCCAGAAGTTTATTCCAGAAGTATAGTCTGCCTATATTATGGAGACCTCATCCATCAGCATGGACAATGCAGCACCTGAAATTAACATGTCAAGTATCTAGAGAAATCTGAGGTTCTTTAATATAAATACAAGGCAAAGAGATTACCAAAACAAGGAACCACAAGACCAAAGTATCCACTGTGTTTTACTATGCACTCAGTGTTCTTAAAAAGACTGCAAAGCAACAGAGAGGGTGTTAAGATGAAGCCCTCTCATCCAGCCGCCAATACATGTTCTGAACTCCTTCTGTGTGTTACAGCTCTCAGCTAAGGGGGAGAAGCTGGGTTTCAAATCAAAGTAAAACAGGTAACTTTAGCCTCCACAACAGAGAACATTGTGCAGGAGGTATCTCTTGAAACCAGTGCAGCTATTTCAGAAGAGTGACTGTGTGTAGACCACATCCACTACAATGGGTTCCTGATGTCAGCCAAGGTTTCTACATGCTTCCAACATGCAATTTAATAATTATAATAAAAGACAGAAACTTTACAACAGAGATTACCAATAAAAATAAGGAGCTTTCACTATTCATTGCATAGTATTTTTATTTTCTGGGCTGAGCTCCTTGGTTTTTTTTTTTTTTTTTATTCCTCAAGGCTACCACAAGTTATGAGGATGTATAAAAAACATAATTTCTTTAATTTGATGGAGTGAATTTTAACAAGGATGAAATCTTTTCTCTATTGAGAAAAAAATCAAGTCACATAAACATAAAATATCTCTGGATTGCTAAAGTATCCTAAGGTGCGTTTCATCTTATGGACCAAAATTCACTTAAAATTACAGTTTTAAAAATCCAATTAAGTCATTGGAGTTAATTGAGCTAGATCCTCTAACACATGACAAGCTGACTGACTGTTTGCAGATGGATGACATTGATATATCTTGTTTGTAAAATCTTTAAATAAACTTTCTAATTCTCTAGGAGATATTAACATTCCTTAAAACTCATACAGAGTAAAGTCCCTCTGTTTTCTCTTAAGGAGATGCTGTACATTTTACCATTAGTCCTGCCTCAGAGCATCAGCTTGTGGATGCATGTGCCATAAGTCATTTTTGAAATGAATATATATATATATCTATAAAAATCTTCTATCTGCTATTTGAAAACCAATTATGTGTTTCATAAATTAAGTTGCAATTCTTCATTATATTTTGCTTGCATGCTATATTTCTAATGAGACCATCCTATAAATTATATCTACCTGAACCACTGGGAAGGATCTGAGGAACACTATGAGCAATCTTGCTGAAGGCCAGGAAATAAATATTCTGGACTTCCTTAGAAGAGAATGACTCTATGCATAAATAGAGTCCAGCAATTCTTTAAATACACTTTCTGAAAACCATGCCTACACTTCCAAAAGTTAGTATCTCTCATTTTTGCTTCTGGGACCAACCTTCTACCTATTAGTTTACTGTGCAGGAGGTTCTGTTGGAATCCAGCTAAATCATTCATGACCAGTTTCCAGGGGAACTAGCACCACACTCAAGGTGTATGCAAGGACCCCTGTGTATCCACAAATGAAGTTAAACATCTCTCCAGACACACCACAGCATCTGCCTTTCCAGCTGGTTGGCTCTAGCAGGCTCTACATGCAGCATCATGAACAGGACATATTCACATTGCTTGCCAAAAGCATCTACTTCTTCTCCCTGCCTGTTTGGGACAAGCGACTCACTCTGCCAGCCCAGACATGTATTACTGCACACAGCAAATCCCAGGATGTGGCAATCTGGGCTACATCCACAAGAGAAATGTAATAAATAGTGTCTATCAGTCAATACCAAGTCTATATTAGGACTTGTGCACACAGCATGCTAAAGGGCCCAGCCATGCATGCACATAATGTGCTTCACCAAGAAGTCTTGTTTGCTATGTATTTTATGGCTGAAGACAAGCTGGAATATAAAAGGATACTTTTCAATCTGCTCAGAGATTTGAATTTCTTTTTACTCTTGGCACAAAGCAGTAACATGCACAGGCACAATTGAGGAAGGTGTGATTTTAAGTGTAATGTGTAAGTGTGGTCCTCTTAGGGGATGCTGTCTTATTTGCAGTATAAAAAAGAGGCAAGGTAAACTTTTGGTTTTCTTTCCTTGGAAGTGCAATTTTGTATATCTTTTGATGTATCAGAGAATTAAGGCTTCTCACTTAGCTTGCCTTTTACTAATCAAAACCAAGTATTGAGCATATTGGTAAAACAAATGGAAATCCTGTGTACATGGGGCACTATTTTACTTAAGTATAAAGTATGGAAAAGCAGCTTTTTTTGTTTGTTCTCAAACATAGCTATCACCTTTTAGCCTTGATGCTCACTAGGCTGGAAGTGAAACCCAGTGCAACGTTTCACTTCCCAGAAGCATTTGAGACTATGCAGTACATACATCATCATTGAACAATCTGGCACTGACATTGAAGGTGACTATTTGCAGTGATCTGAATATTTAGGTAACAATGAAGTCAGTGTTGTAAGATTCTAAGCCTTTTATTGTTTTCCTTGATCCTTTATTCTTGTTCTTCTCATTCTGAGCTCATCACATTTTTCAAGCTTCTGTCAGGGGTTTGCGCTTATCAGTGTTAGTAAGTCCTTATTCTTCTGATAGCTTTAGGATCCACACATCTTCAGCTTTGCTGGCATGTTCTTCATTCCAGTCTGACTTGCTCTGACTCCAGAGCAGACCAAACTAACAAAAGATAATAAAGAACTACCTACAGATAAACTGCAAATTACACGTTACCCACCCATAAAATATTATTCATCTACAAATTCTTTTTCTTCTAGTCTAGTCTCCTCTTCCTTTTAATTTCTGAAAGGCTGACTCTGCAGTAAAGCACAACTACAATGAACCTGGATCCCTCAAAGCTAATTTTTCAGTAAAAGACAGTTCACAGAAACAAGAGTTCAATACTGTCCAAGTTCATTGCAATGCACCAATTACTCTTTGGGGTATAGTGAAAACCTGATTACTCTGATTTTTTTTTTTTTTAATGACAACAGATTCCTTCACCGTAAGAAGAATTCATTTAGTAATACTTCAGTTTTCACTGCTTCTTAAAGAGGAATATTTTTCTTCAGTTTTTCTTGCCCTATATTTTCTCAGGATCAAAGCTGAGAGCAGTCAGACTAGGAGATCAATTTTTCTTTCTTAAATAAGGCAGTCTCTCAATATGAATCTGAATCTAAATAGTAAGAGTGTTGGCATTGTTTTTCTTCCTAATTCAAGTATTTTGTAGAAAAAAATAACTGCTACAGTAGTTCTGTCAGATTTAGATATCTGGCAATAATTAACATTATAACTGATTAGAATAAAATGCACTGATTAGGATTTTTTTAATCAGTTAAATCCACACGTTTACTATGGGTTAATATTTAGATGTGGTCTGGAAAAAATATAAGTACATAAGTTTATAAGTTAATCATTAGAAAGCTAGATAGTAATCCTGGCTTATTTAATAAACATTAGCAAGGGTATAAGGATTCCAAGATACAACTAAAAGGAACATGTTTTGGAATTCTTACCTTGAATTCCACGTTCTCCTGGTGGCCCTGGCAAACCATCCTTTCCTGGTGGTCCTGGTGACCCATCTTTTCCTGGAGGCCCTGGTTTTCCATGAGCTTGAGAGGCAAGCATTGCAGCAGGCAGCTTCAGCTGGGATACAAATTGAGCCATCCTTTCTTCATTAATCAAAGACACAAGAAAAAGTCAATAAGAAATCTGCTAGCAAAAAAGGGGGAAAAAAAATCCCAAAGCTCCAGCTAAAGTTTCTGTAAGTAGAGTGTTTAATTCATTTTAATGTCAAGGTATTAAATGCTCCAATAAGCACTGAGACCTTCAGTTCCAACTCAGATTCATGTCTGAGTCTTTACCCTTTGAAATAATCAGAAAGAATTTGTATTAAAGTTTCTATTACTACTCTCTCTTACTAATGTATTCCAATTTTTCAAATTACTTCTGACTCCTGTTCATGGAAGTACTTAAAACACAAAGACAGAATAATTAGTACTTAACACACTGATGGAGGGCTACCTTATATGTTTGTGACTCATACCAAGCCACAAAGTAGAGATTAAATACTGCGAACAGTTCTCGGAATGTGCTGGAACCCTGAAAACAGTTTTTAAAAAAAACTGAAAGTGCTCAGCCAAAGATTATTAATTGCAGATATTTCAGAATAGAAATGTTCATGCTGGTGGGATAAAGTGCCCTTGGTAATATTTTAGTGTTCCTTAGAGGTAGATAAAATAGGTACTAACCTTGACTATGTTTAATTTATACCAGATTAAACCCCTAAACATTCCACAATTTAGTGGGTATTTATTATAGTGGAGTTTTAAGACTTAAGAAGAAAACTATAGACAATCATACAAAAAAGGAGGAAGGTGATAGAAAGTAAACAAAATGAAACAATGGCAAAACTGGAAGGTCTGTGGGAACAGTAGCGAGGTCTAGAAAATGGAATAGCTATAAACACAAAACTCCTTTATTCCCTGTAGGCAGGACACCTTCTAATGTTTCCTTTTAGTGAGCAGACTAAATACGTCTATCTGAATGGGAAAAGGAGGTGACTTCACTCAACAAACTGCTCTTGAAATACAGGTAGAACTCTGAGGGGAAGCACGCTGGGGAAAGATGATAATACCCAAAATGATACCCTTGTTATAAAGTGGAAAAACTGCCTGAACAGGTTAAGAAGTCTCAAGCTCTATGTAATTTCTTTTGTCCCTAAAAGATGGTTTTTATCCAGAAATATTAATGACAGAATAACAAAGTATATTGAAGACATAAGAAATGCATTTTGCAATGGAAGAGAAGCTACTGTTAAGGGGTGTTCAAGAAGAACCTTTTTTCAGAAACCTGTCTGAGTCACAGCTTTTCTACCATGACTAAAGGAATGCTGGGGAAGAAAAATATTTCTTTTTCAGAGTAAGGACTCATCTAAGAAATCTTACATAATACAAAGGCTTTGGATGAATCTGGTACTTGCCTAAAACTGCCAGAAGATGGTGGTCTGACAGGGAGTTCTGGAACTCAGCAGGGATATTTGCTGAGAAAACTGCACAGCAATTTAGATTTATGTGACTGAAAGCTGTTGAGCCTTTCTCTTATTTAGACAGTCAGCCACTAAGTGGGCAAAATAATTAGGTGTATTTATGGTCTCTGCCTTAGTAACACTTCGATATCTTAATGATCTGTTGTAGATAAACAGTATCTGCAGTACTAGATGATACGTATCTGTATCTACAATGACACGTTTGCTATTATGATTTGGAGCAGACTACTCCTCAGTGTTAATCTTTTACATAAGGACATACTCTGTTTAACAGATACTCTAACTTCTCATTGTTTGAACAGAATCATGTAAAGTAGACTTGTTAAACATAGCTACAGCAACAAAGTAGCTGCTAAGTCCAAAGTTAGATGACATGTAAAGAAATTTAGAACAGAATTTCAGATCTAGTCATGTAATATTCCTTTTCCTTACCTTCAAATACCTTAAGAACTTCTTGTTTGATATATTTTTTTATTTCTTCAAGTGAAATTGCATCGGCCTGATGAAGAAAAAGAAAGGTGATATGTGTCAGTAGGAATATACAGGAGGCACTTTGTGATGCTGCAAAAATAAGAAATGCTCAAATTAGCATTAGAAATATAAACCTTTCACCAACAGATAAGTGTTTTATTGCAAAGACCACTTTACTGCAAATACAGTATAATATTGTAAAGACACTAGTGGCATGAAATGGGAGAAGCACTCCCAGCTGCCAAGGTGACCAGAACGTGATAAATATGGAAGTTAACTTGCACAAGACAGTAAGGATGTCCAGTGACAACACTCTGCTTTACTTTTGCATAGCATAACTTCTCATCAGCCCTGGGGACTAGCCTTGATGCACTGCTGACGAAAACAGAAACACAGCACCAGTAACTTCACTGGGGAAGTGTTTTAGAGCTTTACCTTATCTGACTGAGGTGAAAAAGAACTCATAACATGGATGTGTGTACCTGTGTGCTCATGCAGACAAACCAAGATATCTGCAACTGGCAAGCAGCATTTCATTGTCTTTTTAAATACTGATTTCTCCTCTACTGAGAATCAATTTTGGCTGCCTCCTTTTCTTTCCCAGTTGCAAAGGCTCAGACTTTAGCTCTTAATCTTTTGGAAAATGTAAAATTAACTGTACTGAGTAGTCATATTGATATGCAGGAACTAAAGAAATAATTAAAGTTTATCCATACCAGATGTTTTTAAAAATAATTAATTAAAAATAACTGTCTGATCATGTGGGTATATTTTTTCCCATGTTAACTGAACACTGAAATTATCTGAGAGAAATTCTTAGTGTTTCTAATACTGTGCTATTCCTCAGTTGAGTTTCCACTGCTCAGCCCATGCTACCTTCATAACTGTCTGGATTCACAAGCAACCAAGATAAACTTATATTTACTTACTGAAAACCCTGGGGGTCCTGGTGAACCTGGGGGACCTTGATGACCTGGTGATCCTGGGTAGCCTCTGTCTCCTGGAGGGCCAACAGGACCCACATCCCCCTTTTCTCCTGATGGGCCAGGTTTCCCTCTTTCACCCTGTGGACCTCTGTCCCCTGGAATACCCTGATCTCCCTGTGTAAAATGAAAGCAAAAAGAAAACCATTGCACATAGTGGAACAAACCTGAAAAGTCACTCGAGAATGCAAAAGAGAAAATTTTTGCCTGTTCAGAAACAGACTGAGTCATGCATGGAAGATGATTTTACAGGCTGAACCTTATCTCTGAAAATACATTTTGTTTTCTTGCCCTTTTGATGTTGAAATCAATTACAAAAAGAATAGCTTGACTCTGTAGCCCACTTTTCAAAGACCGCATGAGAGTGCAGAAAGTTTTTAGTCCTTATACAAGGATCTAGAAATGTCAGATATGGCATAGGTATAATTTAGGTGCTCAAATTCACACAGGCAAGAGACACCAGGATGTTTCCTGTAACTTTCCTTAGAAGTCTACTATTTTACACAAAATTATAGTTAATCTAAGTTATTTCCAGTACCCAAGGGAAGCCTAGCAGGAAGCTGGAGAGGAATTTTTAAGAAGGACTTGTAGTGACAGGGCAAGGGGGTAAAATGGCTTCAGACTGAAAGAGAGTAGGTTTAGATGAGATATTAGGAAGAAATTTTTTACTGTGATGATGGTGAGGCACTGGAACAAGTTGTCCAGAGAAGCTTTGGATGTTCCAACCCTGGAAATATATTAAGGCCAGGCTGAATGGGGCTTGAGAGCAACCTGGTTTGATGAAAGGCCTATGGCAGGGTGCTTGGAATTTGATGATCTTTAAAGGTACCTTCCAGTCCAGACCTTTCTATGATTCTATAGCTATAAGTTCTCAGGTTTACAACCCTGCAAAGTAGGTATAGATAGATCTTCTACCAGACATAAAGAAACAGGCAGGTTTCTCTAGAATCATGGTGCTATGGCAGTGTAAAGCTGATCCTTTTCTTCCAAACAATCCACGTTTTACAGGCTGCCAATGTGTAGGAGGCAAATCAAACACTACAGCAACTTTTCAAACAAGCATTTTTAACTGCCTCCAGTGTTATCTTTGTGTTTTGAAAAAGGTCCTTGTAAAAATTCATAAACTAGGTCATATATTCCTCCAGATGTCTCTTTAAACTCTCCAGTATGCATTGTACAAAATTCAGGATATTCTGCCTAAGGTGCTGTTTTATCCAGCCTTTCTCCTTTCTAGTATTCTCTTATCTCTTGTATTTTATCTTGTACCAAATTCTGTGTGGAAGGAACTGTTTTTCCTGTGTTTCTACCTGCTCTAATCCAGAAGGTTCACAATCTGTGATCAAGTTATGCAGATAACAGCAAAAAGTGAGCAAGTCACTAGCACTTGTATCCATTGAAATCACTAGAAAACTGGTTGGCATAAAATATGTTTTCAACTAGTTTGTCAGAGTTTATAACAGCAGGGTTTAGTCACTCAAAGAATATATAAAAATTATTTCAGTCCACATGGCTTATTCCTTCTTAAAATGGATTCTATGAGGACATTCTTATATTAGACAGGAAAACCTCAAGAGTTTTATTCTGTCCTTCCAATTTTGATATTTCTACAACAGCTGTTCTCAAACTGAAGGAGCATGCTATACAGCAGTAATAATAATGGCTGCAAGAGAATCTTGATTTTATTTTCTGTAATCATTGCAATCTCTCTCACTGATGCAGGCCTGTGTCCCTAAAGGCAAAACCAGAAATAGTTGATTTTTTTAAAGGATAATTGTAATAATTCTTAAACCTTCATGTCTCTTCAGTGTCATAAGGCAGCATTTCCTTTTCCAGATTAAACAGGTAGATACTTCTCTGAGTCATAAAATAAATGTGGTAGCCATTTGGTTAGGACATTGGGACTTTAGCAATGTTATAAGAAGACCATCTTTCAAATATATATAAAACCTCATTTCTCATCTCTCATAATCATTCCTGCCCACCATGACCTTGTTACCCTGAACAGAACTGTCTGAAGAGTTTGGGAAGCAGTCAGGTATTGCACTGGCATTCCTGCTGCCTAAGTGTGACAAGCTTGTTTTATATAAAACATGATTTGTATTTATGACATAGAAAGGATGAAAACAGGGCAAGTTCATAGCTTTTGCTAAGTCTGACAACAGCACAACTGGATTATTTGCTTTCCAATTTTCAGCCTATTAATCAATTTACATTGTCCAGGCCAACTGTCTTAGAAAGTCTACTAAATGTGTTTTTCCTTTAAATGTAGAGACCAAATCAACTCTAACTCCTTCAAGTGGTGTCTAGGACTAAACCTCTTAGATAAACACCTTAGTGTAAGTGACTGTTTAAAATTCACAGAGAATTAATTTCTTGATTTTGCCTATAAGACAGGTGCTGATGAAGTGTTTATATGCTCAGTAACAAGAGAGAAAAATATCATAATAAGGGCTTACACGTTCTCCTTTGGGTCCTCTGTCTCCTGGTCTCCCCACAGCACCCTGAAAAATGGTTTTTGAAAAAATATAAACTTATCAAGGCTTTGTTGTGTATTCATGTATTAGCAGAATGGAAAGCAACTGTCTAGGATTAACAGCTGTGGTTTCTATGAGGAATAAAATACACAAAAGCATGTTTTCTTACCGGAGGACCTGGCAATCCATCTTTTCCATTGATTCCCTAAGGAAAAAAAAAAAAATAATAGGTTTATGTGTCTGAAAATATAAAGAGTAAAGCTCAGTGTTTAGTGCCATATCAGTAAATGCTCTGAAGCTGCAGAAGCAGCAGTTTGTGTGACTACAATATAGAAATACAAAGAGCATCAAGATGTGCACCAAATCTACTGATCATCCAACCCTAAACGACAAATTATGGGGAAATTTTGCAAATGTGGAGTATTTGTGGACATGTACATGCACTTTTTCAGTCTCAGCTAGTCATAATACAACCATAGGAGAGACTTTTACTCTAGATAGTAGTCTTGGTGCTGAATTACCCTTCTGCTGTTACAGAGATTATGCCTTACTATTACATGTCCAGATCCATTTTTTGGTTTTTAGGACATGTAGCATGGCACAGTTTGGTCTCCTGGGTTAAACATACTTCCTTCCCCAAAAAGGGTGGTTGCATTTATAGCACCTGCTGGAAACTTTTCCATTATCCTCCAGACTGGAATGTGGCATGATCTGAGAGTCCTAGCTGGTATGGGCCAAAATAATGTCAGAGAGTATATCAACAATTCTACAATGCCAGATAATTGTGAGATAAATGCTCTGGCAGTGTTTAATTTAGTAGGATATTTATGGATCTGCACATGTAGCAAACTCACAGCTGTTTCATTGAGCGAGAAAGGACGACATGTATGAGCAGAGACATCAGGAATATTTCTTTCTCCTCCCTCATATACTGCCAAGTGGGGGTTTGCACAGATTAGGCAACTTGGGCTAATTTGCTGTAGGCAGAGAAATTGTCTCTTCTTTCAAGGCAGAAGTGTAATGTGAAGATGTGCTCATCCCCAAAACATCAAGGTTCAGGAGAGATAATGAGTCCTGCACTACCCTTGCTGAACCCCTTCTAGGATATAAACTAGGTTTTTAAAACCAGCTCAGACAGAGCTGACTACACTGCTGTCACACTTTTATTACATAAAGAGGGCAGATTAGACATCTCCTAAGTGAACACTAAATGCCTCAGCTGCAGTGTTGCATCACCTGTATACAGAAGAGTCTCAAAGTTTATTCAGTCATGAGGCACACGCTTCTCTATCTAAACTGAAACTGAGAACCTATTCTGTCACCCCATCCTTTACTGACTGTTGAGTGTCTGGGTTCATATTCTCCCCCTGGAAAAAGTACAAGAGGAAAATTTATGTCAAGATACAAATGACCTTCATAAGACCTTTAAAGGCAGCATCTCAGTAACGTTAACTATTAAAATACCACAACACCAGGATTTTTTTTTTGGGGTGGTTAATACTGAGCAGTGCAGCTCTGTGCGTTCTTCATATGTTACCGACTCTAACACAAAGCAAGATGTAATGTCCTTTCTTTTGTAACTTCTGATAAACTAAAATACATCTTTTTGTAACAAAATACATATATTCTGTAAAAATTGCTTACTGGTTTTCCTTGTGGCCCTTCTGGACCAGGGAAGCCTATATCTCCTATAGGTCCTCTTTCACCCTAAGAAAGAAGAAAACACACACGTAAATCTGCATGAAAATCTTACATTAGGTGTAATGTAAAATATTTGTTTGCTATTGTAAGAATCCAGAACTCATATCTGTACTTACAGGTTCTCCTGGCAACCCTGGGGACCCAGGGGATCCTGGCTTTCCCTGTAAAAAGAGAATATTACAGATTTAAATTATTAGGAAGCAAAATAAAATCTTTCTCTATATCAAAAATAAGAGAGTGTGAACATGGTGTTGTTCATTAATGCTTTAAGAAAGGAAAAATAAATATTTTACCAGATTTCTGTCATTTAATGAACAGCCTCTAGAGATAAATGTTACTCAGCAGCTTGGTTTTGTTTCCTCAAAACAAAAGCTCAGTATTCATTTCCTGAATACTGAGATGCTTTTATGAAATTTTCTTTTACAACATCATGATTTCCATCTTGAGAAGTCATAGTCAGATCAAAGTTTTTTAGTGTATATCTAAAATCAAGATTTTTTTCCTTCAGGTAATTTCTAGCCCTGATTTTTTCTTGTATGTAACTTTACTACTGACTTAATGCCTTTTGCAAATTTTCTTTATGACCTTTTTTGGTCACTTTTATTGTCATTTTATGTTCAGCCTGCCAGAATTCACAGTCTTCTATTATGACATCATTTAAATGCTGATTTTAAATGTCTCTTTTTTGTAGGATGCCCTTCTTTTAACAACTTGAATCTGATTTTTTCCTGAAAGTATCCTTAGACCAGATCCTCAGATGACTTGTAGAAGGGAGAGATCAAACCCAACAACAGCTGGACTGAGGGTTCATGTTGGAATAGGCATTGGTGGCTTGCAGGATCTCAGTCCAAGCTTCCCCGAAAATCTCAGCAAAACATCAAAGTGAAAATAAGAGGTTTATATTCCCAGATGGGAAAAAGGGTCCACTATTCAATTTAGGGAATAATGGCAGGTAAGGAAGACAAATTCTTTTCTAGCAAGATATGTGAATATGTCTCAAATTCCTCATGGACTACTGAAAAACATTTGTCTCACATGTCTACTATTTTGTTGATTAAAACTCCTTAGCATAAAATGTGAAAGCAAACAATTTATTTCAGGGGGAAATATTTTATTTCAGTGGATTTTATTAGGACTAAATATAGTTAACAGGATGCAACTCCATCAGTGAAGAAGGTACCTCATTAAATATTTCATATCCAGCTTGAATAGAGAACATCCAATAACTTGAGACATATCCAGTGGGAAATTCATAGGAAATGTACAACTGTGATCATTCTAACCAGCTACAGCATTATTATTAACAGTATAAAATCTGTTTCAGAACAACAAACTTTGAAATTCTTACATCTGCTATAAAACTCTTTTCCCCTTAAATGTGCAATTCTTTTAGGAAAACCCAGTGAAATTAGGCTATTTAGGATGATATTCTCCCTTGGAACTCACAGTAAATAGACTAAATCAGTAGCTAATGGAAATGGGAGTGTGTAGACACTTACTTCTCTTTATTTCATGAAACATATTTATAATTTAAACGGCTCCTGAATGTATTGGTAGATGCCAAAATTTAATAATAAATCTATTTGCATATAAATAACTCCATATTGCCTCCTGAAATATGAATAAACTTTTTTATTAAACTGTGAATGCAATCTAATATCTTCATTTCCTTTAGGAACACAAATGAATAATTATAATTTCAATTTATTATTAGTTACTTTTACATTCACCTACAACAAAGTTCCTCTATGACTTTCAGAAACTTCTCTGAATACCACATGTAAATAGCTGACAAAACATTCCCCTAAAGCCAATGCTTGACATGCAGATCCTTGTGGGTGACAATAACTAATGTTCACGGTTTTACTTTGTGATAGAAAGATGCTCAGAAATTTGTGCTTGTCCAGGAAAATAAAAAAAGTCTTTATCTGTATTAAACAGAGGCAATGAGAAGAATCTCACATTTCTTATGTGCAGCTTTATCAGGTATTCACCCCACTCACTCTTGTAATTTTAATAATAATATGAACCCCTGCTGCTATTAAAACTCTAATTTCTTTTGGGAAAACTCAATCCTCATACCTATGTATAAAGCACAAGCCAAGCACTGGTGTTCCACAGTGACTGAGATTACAGTTCAGCATCTTGCTTGGCCTGTGTTTTCAGCTTCTAAAAACCTGAGTTTTCTTTCAAGAATATACATACCGGTGTCCCTGACACGCCCGGTGCGCCAGCTGGTCCACGGTCACCCTGAAGAAAAGATAAATCAATGTTTGAACTACAACAATCAAACCAGAAGCTTCTTGGTGCATTCCCATTAAACCCAAGGAACTGAACTGAAAATGAGAACAAGAGCCAGGCTAAATGCTAATATTTATCTGTGCCACTGGCTCATTTTACAGACTGGAGCAAGTAACCAAAATCTTTTGTTTAGGTTCTTTCATACAATGTTTCCTTTTGACTCTGCACAAGGCCTCCCCTGAAAATGGATGGAAAGTCCCTGACTTATCTGTAGTTCTCCAAATACTTATAATTTGTGGTCATGACAATGATCAAAATTTACACAGGGTAATTCACTTTCATATCAACATCCCCATATTTAAGATGTACCTTTCAAAGAAGTTTTTGCTTTCCTGCTACCCAGTCATCCATTTATTACAAGGCAATGTCCTGTGCTTGTGCCATGGCCCTTTCAGGGCAAGGATTCTCATTATAGCACACAGCCACCTTCATCTATGCTTTAAGCCAGGACAGTATTGTTTTTTTGTCTGGAACTGATGAGTTACACACACAAATTCTTCTTTCTTGACAGGATTGTAATCCAAAGAAGACAGATAGAGCTCAACAAGTGGTAAAACTCTATGCAGGGGTGTTCATCCACTGCTGAAGTGTTGGTCTGCAACACTATGCTCTGTTACTGTAACATTGGTTAAAAGTGTAAGAACAAAATCAGCCTCCTGGTTTCTAAATTTATTTCAGAAAACTGCTGGCACTGTTGAAGCCATACTAACAGGAGAGCATTTTTCGGAGATGGGTTTATGTTACCTGGAACAGATGTACTAAAGCTCTGTAAACATAGCTACAGCCACATCATGTTCTGCATAAGAACCCCGGGAAGTTCTGGGATTTTTGATTTCTGTTTTTATAAGTAATGGTTGTTTGTCTCATCCTCATCATTTTTTTCAGGTGCACAGTGATATTGCTGTTAATTAGAGACAACTCCCTCACACGAAGTGTAACAGATGACAAGTTACATGTCTGACCTCGTGTTTGGAGGAAGCAGCTTACAGGACACAGCTCAGCCTGTCCTGCTCTGGAGGCTGGCAGTGGTCACTCAGCGAGGAACACAACATGTGCCTCTGGAACAGGGAGTGGGGAGCACTGGGTACCCACAGCAGGCAGGGCTGAGTTCCTGCAGCAGCAGTGGAGCCCCGCACTCTGCCCCAGCGGTTATTCCAGACCCAGAACTTGTGCTATGTTCCCTATATGCTGGCTGTGATAGTGAAACCAGAAACACCTAATACTTCCCTTGCAACATTTTTTTCTCTTTTCAGGGTTATTCTGGTCCTTTCAGGAGTGTGGCTTGCAGCACAGTTGCACCAGCCACTGTCAGCACAACTGAGGGAAGGGACATTTTATCCAGGGGACACAAAGTTCTTAAGGCAGTTAATGAAATTATCATGAAATTACAGCCAATGTTGTTTGTAGAAGATGGCATTCTGCTGCACAGAGGAGCATCATGGTTCTAAATTAAAACCTATCATGCACTATACTGTTGTAACTGGCAGGCTCTGAGATTCTGTTCATTTATTTGCATCACAAATGTGGAAGTTTGACCAAATTTAGTTAAGTAAATGATATTTTTACTTTGAGAGAGGGCCAAACACTCACTCAGCTGGTTTATGTGATCTGATCCATTGCTTATTCCCTTTATTTAATTTCTGTCCCCACTTTGACTTAGTTAGACCTGTAATGTCCCCCTGTGTTTGTTCATTTTGAAATCAGACTAGTCTTTAATTGCTTGTAAACTGTAGAATTCCAGAGCAAGAGCCATCTCATGTAATTTAAGTATCTAGTATAGACACCTACCTTAGATCTTGTCACTGACTGAACAAGTAGGAGGAATGCCCAGTGATATTGAGAGTGAAGCTTTTAATTTACATTTCTTTGTGATAAAAAATAAGTTTCAGTAAAGAACTTTTGCATGAAGTAATTTAATAGCATAATTCAAAAAGCTGAAAAAATTTAATTTTCAAAAGAAAATTTCTTTTTTTTTTCCTAAATTAGAAGATATGAGGAAAATCAAACTGGTTTTGCTGACAGAAAAATATATTTACCAATTTTTTTTTTTTATTTCTCTGCTAAATGTTTTATACATTGCAATATTTAGAAATGAATACCAAAATCTTGACTTTTTCAGCCTTTTATGAAAAGCTCTTCTTTAATTTGTAATAAGCCTCCACAATCAGGAAGCAAAAGGCTGAGAACAAGACGGATGGACTATAAATGTAAGATGATCAAGAAAGAATACGAACCACACATAGGAAAATGTTAACTAAATTACTATCAAGTATAGTAGTATTCTACCAAGAATATTACAAGGTGTCCTACACACAATTTTCCGTTTGCAGAAAATGAAATTTTATGTTCAGGATGTTATTTACACCCATGCTAAGCAAAAAAGGAAAATATAAGTAAGTATGCAAAGATTTCTCACAGAAACATTAACTTAAACACGAAAAATAAACAAACAAGGCTTCAGAAAACATTTAGTTGCAGATAGTGGCCACTAAGAAATCCCTTCTCCTTTTTAAGTGTCCTACCTTTTCCCCTGGGAGTCCTTCCAGTCCTGGTAATCCCATTGGTCCTGGGTCTCCCTGTTTATTATTTTTTTTTTAATAAAAGATTGCATACATTAGAATTTCTTTACTCAACATAGGAAATGCTGAACAGCAAGCAACAGCAGATTATTTAACTTGAGATTACTAAAACAGCTAACCAGTTATTAGGTAAACAGATTTTGTTACGTCCTGTTTTACTGATTTGCAAATGAAGCTTTTCCCAGAAGCTCTGTGTGAGTATTTGGCTCAATGGTTTAATTTTGATGAAAGATGTAATACAGAAGACTCCACTCCAGTGCTTTTGCAAGCCATGCTCACCTCTAAAGCACTGCAGACAGCACAGCCCTGGGGTGTAAGTGTACACTGTCAACCAGAGAACCAACCTCCAAGCAATTCTGTGCTCTCTTCCCTAAACAAAGGTTACTCTGCAGCAAGGGACACACAAGCTGGATCTCTGGGTAGGTCTTCAAGTTTTGAAAGAAAACTGTAAACATGCTCCACTGGAGAAATCAGTTTAACATTTAGAGTGGGAAGATCCTTTTAGTTATTTTTTGAAAGAAAACTGATAATTTACCACGGACATTTAACCTACAGCAAATAATTCCAGTATTTCAGCAATTTTCAGTTAAATCAAAGGCCACAGTAAATTGCTATCTAGATTTCCTGCAGTCTGACAGATCTCATTTTTCCCACCTAAACTCTGGTACTTAGTGGTTTCTGAGTAGGAAGTGGGTGCTGCTACAGAAAGATGTATTCAGCTTCCAGACACTATGGTGAAAAAAATAAGAGGTTTTGTGAATTTTTTTGAAGACAAATTATTAAAGTGTTTTAGAAAACTGTCTTAAAACTACATGTTTTGCTGTCACTACTGAGAGGTTTTGGTTTGCGTTTCTTATTGTTCCTCAGAAATACCATGTGTCAAGCTACTTGAGGAATTCTCTATCAAAAACAAAAAATACATACATACCACTGTTCCAGGATCCCCTTTTGGACCCTGCAAAAAAACAAAAAACAAAAAACAAATGGAAAAAAAAAAAAAAAAAAAGAAAAAAAAAAAAAAAAAAAAAAAAAAAAAAAAGAAAAAAGAACAAAACAAAACAAAACAAAAAACAAGCCACATTTAAAGAATAGTTACACAATAAGATGGGTTATTTAGATGACTGCATTATGAGTTTACTTTGTTAATGCATTTGTTAGTGCATTTAGAATCTGTTTCCTTTCCAGACCTCTCAGCTGATTAACTCAGTACAAAATCTTAGTAATATTTTGGATTTTGTTTTGCTGTTCCAGAATACAGAGAAAGACAGCTCTGTTGCTCAGTGCTAGCCCATAACTGTGGTTACTAAAGAGACAATCATGTCAAAACAGAAATTGTCTATGGTGCTAAAAAGGAGGAGAATGTAAATAAGTGCACAGCATCTTTATTTCTTGGAACCAAGGCAACATTGTCCAGCTGCAAGGTGCTGCACCTGCAGTGTGAAAGACACCAGTCCTGAATTACTTCCACAATATAATTGTTAGTTTTACATATTTTTCCTGCACTGTAGCTACATGTAGTGAACCAGTGACAGAATTCAGATCAGAATTCATGAGCTTCTCATTTCTGGCACTAAATTTCGTCCACTACAAAACTATGTCTATACTATACACTATACTATAAGTACAAATTTACACATTTTTAGTATAAGAATACTTTCACTAAAGAGTCCAATACCCAGTTATGTGCCATTTCTGCAGCTTTTACTTGCTAGGATGAAATGATTGAATCAAAATAAACTACTCTCCAAAATGGGCTAAAACTCTTGGCAAACATAAAAGCACAGACTGCCACATACCAATCATATCCTTATGTTTTTAATCTTTCACAAATAAAATCAAATTCCATGCAACTAACCCTCCTCTGTTTCTATGTCAATTAGCTACTAGAAATTAGATTTCTGGTAACACTTACTGGAGGTCCGGGTGGACCTGGATAACTCGCGACACTCACACCTCCCTGTAACAGCAAGTTTAAAAGTTGAGTTGGGCTAAAAATGGGTGGGGATTGAAAAAAAATACAATTAACATTAAAGAGAAATACCTGCAGTTTATATAAGCTGCTCATTCCATTTCTTTCATTGTAAGGCATACCCTTTAAAGCATAAAAACCAAGTAAGTGTCACTTATGAATTATAAAGGCAGAACTATTGCCCTGTTCAAGTCCTGTAGTTCAGCAAAGTTGTGGTATCCTTTTTGTTCTCAATTAGTCAAAGATTCCAGATTTCAGAAGAACATAAGATACGCACCAACACAGCTTGGGACCTTTTTTTTTAGTTATAGACCAAGAAATTTGTAAATCAGTGTACTTTATATTTTGATTTTTATTATTATAATTTTCCAGAATAAATTTTGTGTTAGCTACTATTCCATGACTTAGAGTCCAGTGAGCTCCACAGACTTTCCTTAGGTTGCCTGGGTTCTCAGGTACCCAAGCTGTCAATTTTACTCTAATAATATTGGATACCAAGGTTAACTAATATGAGCAGGTTTCTTAGAGGATTTTAATGATCTGAACTTACTCAGTGATGAATTGCGAGGAAAAAAAAAAAAAGGAATACAGAAACCTTTTGAAAAAAAGATGCTGTTACCTTCCTGCAATATTAATTTTTATTAGATCAAAACTCAGTTCTTTATATTATGTTACATATTACCCACAAGGATATTGTTCCTAATACAAATTCAAGATACAAAACAAAATGTCTCACCGGAGGCCCAGGTGGTCCAGGTTTCCCAGGAGAACCTTCACTACCCTAGTACAGCAAGAGATTGATGTAACTCATTTACTGTAACTGGCCACATCTATTCCACACTCAAGCTATGATGACCATAATGACAACAAACAAGAGATACAGTCAATAAGAGCAGGTAATAGCAAGAATAAATTCTCCTGCAATGTTCCTGCTTAGCTTTAGGGAAGGCATGAATCATTATTTTGTACTAGTTTTTATTTAGTTAGTTACTTGCTGCTTTATGGGTAGCAACTTCCTTATGGCAAAATAACAGTGATAAACCTGGATTGGGAAACATTTCATATGTACCAGGAGGGAGAGGAAGGGAAAAAAAAAAAAAAA
>VWYO01008648.1:2000-62371 GCA_013400275.1 Rhadina sibilatrix
TAGGACAGATAAAACCAGGCTGTTACTGCCTTTGAGTTGAGTGACACCATGTAGACAGTTCCAGATTGCAGCATATCTTTGAAGAATGGACATTCCTCCTAGCAGAGCTCTGAGGTGGAGTTTGATGGTTTCTATATTGGTTACCATTTTTTGGGATAAGTGAATATAGGATGATGTTCAGCTTTATTATTTCATAGCTTCTCATATAATTTTTAGGTAGAATAACTCTGATTTATAACTGCATATTTTTGCTACCTAATTTTCTATTTCTTCTAGGGGGATCACATAAACATGATTCTTTCCCTAAAAATTTAAAAAAGTCCTTCATGAAAAGAAGTGTGGCACTGTCACAGATGCTACATTCACTCAGAAAATATACATACATCTACATCTACATCATGGATACATTTTTAAGAAGACTTTTTAATTTCCTAGATGAGCTTTTTTCGTTTTGCTTTAAAAAGAGGAATTGTGAAAAAATTTCATCAGCTGGGCAATTTTTCTTATAGATAAAAAATTCTTCCCTATGAGCGTGGGGAGGCCCTGGTACAGGCACCCAAAGAAGCTGTGGCTCTCCCTGGATCCCTGGAAGTGTCCAAGGTCAGGCTGGATGGGGCCTGGAGCAATCTGGGCTAGTGGAAGGTGGTGGGATGGGATGATCCCTAAGGTCACTTCTGATCCAATTCATCCTGGGATTCTCTAAAACAACCTGAACCACAGCATGGTGACCATTGGGTCATAACCCAAGAGCTGCACAAAACAAGTGAAGCTTTCCAAACACACAGCCAAACAGAGAGAACACATATTGACCAAATTTACAGGAGCTGCAGTTTTCCATGGAAATACACCGTGTACCAAGATAAGCTGAGAGCTCTGTGTTCTTGTAAAAGTGTGTTGGAAACGGCTTCTTTTTGGACCGACCGTCATGGAAAAAGGATCCAACTGAGGTGTTGCAGTTTGAATTTTGTTGTATTTCTTTTTTTGGCTTTCTAGAAGGAGGGAACAGGTTTAAATAAACATTTTGATTTGGGTTCTGCAGGGTCTTAGAAAGCAGCACTGTGTGGACACTGACGTATTTGGTCTTTACGTAAAGATACTTTGCAATTTTTGAAGCCAGATCTAACCTTTGTATCAACAAATCGTACACAAAAACTTCAGTCTGAGCCTCAAGGTAAGAAAACATATACTTAAAGGGATTCTTTGTATTTGATTTTAAAAATACTCTCATTTACAAGCAGATTTTGAATGCCTGCCACCAACTTCGAAAATAACCTTTCCATTTATTTTGAATGTTCTTAAATATGGGTCTCTTCTAGCAATCTATAATGATCATATAGTCTATAAAATAATGGACAGTCACATGTATTGTAGGGTCTGAGAAAAATCCACAAGAGGATTTACAGTTAAGGGTGGACTTAATCTCCTTCTGAAGGACTTCAGGGCACTTAGACTGTATTTTACATAAAAATCAAATTGACAGCTCATGCAAACAAGTGAATAGATTGTGTTCAGTGACATGAATTAATTTCAAGCTGACCTTTTTGATACATATCAAGTGATTAGCATGGAAAGATTGATAAGGAAGTGATTGTCACCCACTACTGAGGCCACACCTCAAATCCTGTGTCCAGTTTTGGGTCCCTCACTGCAAGAAGGTCACTGAAGGGCTGGAGAGTGTTCAGGGAAGAGAATGGATCTGGCAAGGGGCTGAAGCCCTGGGAGGGGCTGAGGGAGCTGGGAAAGGGGCTCAGCCTGGAGAAAAAGAGGCTCAGGGGGGACCTTGTGGCTCTGCACAACTCCCTGCCAGGAGGGGACAGCCAAGGGGGTTGGGCTCTGCTCCCAGGGAACAGGGACAGGAGGAGAGGAGAGGGAACGGCTTCAGGCTGGGCCAGGGGAGCTCAGGTTGGATACCAGGAGGAATTTCCCCATGGAAAGGGTACTCAGGCCTTGGCAGGGGCTGCCCAGGGAGGTTTGGAGTTCCCATCCCTGGAGTTGTCCAAGGAAGGCCTGGACGTGGCACTCAGTGCTCTGGGCTGGGGACAAGGTGGTGACTGGTCAAAGGTCTGCAAATATATTTTGGGAATGTAAGTAATCCTTTCAAGATACAAGTAACAGATCTGGTCTATCAACTCTGATGCAAAAGTGTATCCTTAATATTTTGTTGTTTAATATTTTCAAATGACAGAAAATCACAAAGGTTGATGAATAAAGTAGCATTAACAACACAGCATCTGTATCCTGCCCCTGAGATCAGTGGATTTTAAAGAGACACATGACATCAGCAAAGGCCTGATATTTACACCTGCTTTTCTCACATGTGCTGTGCACTGATTTACCTGGAAAACCTGGACTTGGAAAAAGCTGTCAGGAAGACAAGAATAGAAGAACACATATCTGAAGAAATGCTCCCAAAGCTGGGAAAGTACATATGTTAATATTCCCTTCATCTAACGTCAGATGTGGTTTCACAGCTTCAATTCTGGATCCCATTTGTCTGTGGAAAAAATGGATGATTTCATTATTCCCAGATTTATATAACTTCTGTCACCCCAAGGCAGTGGCAAGCCTGCATTTGAGACTCTTGTCATCAACTATCAATTATTCTACAATTTATGAGATGCTTTTCTGCGGATACTCATCCAAAACCTAGAAAAGTCCATGGAAAAAAAAAAAATCCCATTCAATTTTTAAAAGTTTCTCTTGACTGGACTCTTGTCCAGGATATTCTGTAATAAGAAGTGGGCAAAAACTCACATTTGCTGAAAAAACAAAAAAATCTTCCCTGTGAGGGAGGTGAGGCCCTGGCACAGGGTGCCCAGAGCAGCTGTGGCTACCCCTGGATCCCTGACAGTGTCCAAGGCCAGGTTGGATGGGGCTTGGAGCAACCTCAACAGTGAAAGGTGTCCCTGCCCATGGCAGGGGTGGCACTGGATGAGCTTTAAGGTCCCTTTCAACCCAAACCATTCTATGATTCCATGAAGTTTAACAGAGATGAGAAAAGAGCAGAGAGATTTCACAGATAAAATCCCCCAAAATCTTTACCATTGTAACTATTGTCAGATGATTATGATTATGATTATTACTACATTAACAAATTCATTTCCAAATCAATGGAAAAGAATTTGTAATGATCTGTCATCCATGGAAGCTGGAAAACCTTAAAGTTAAACTTTAAAGCTATGCTAGGCCAAGTAAGTGATTTCATGAAAATTGAAAGCACGGAAATATGTTCCATTTTGTCTAAGTGTTACAGATGAATATAAAATATAGAAAATTCATGTCATTATTAAACCAAAATATTTTAGTGAGTTTTACTTTGCTGAAAAAAAAAAAGTGCCTGAGATTTTTAACGCACAGACCTTTCCAGAAGAAAGTCTTTTCCACCAAAGGAAGTCTTGACTGACCAAAATATTCCTGAGAACCACAAAGCCTGGGGAAAACCTGGGATTAGCACAGTTGGTCAGAGCATAGTGCTAATGACACCAAGGTCAAGGGTTCCATCCTCTTATGGGACATCCATTAAAAAGTTGCATTTGGTAATCCTTGTGGGTCCTTTCCCATTCAGAATATTCTGTGAAATCTGTGGAAAATTTATCGAGGAAAAGAGCTTGACTTTTTTAAGTAAAAGTGAATTTTCACAGTTGAACCTGAACACATCGGATCAAGAGCAAAGACTTGTTACACAGGAAATATCACTGGAGTGTCTCACTGTGTCTACACTGGGTTCCTGATTTCCCATTGGTTTGGGGGTTGATAGTCTGCAGCAGAGGTTTGCATTCCAGCTGAATCCTTAAAAGCAGTTCCTAGAAAGGGTCACCTGAAGTGCCATGCAGTCATTTAAAAGAATCACAAGAAACTCTGGTAGCAAACACCAACAAATCTGGAATAGTGGTGCTCATTGAACAGTCACTGTGGACTTCTGCAATTTTATGATTTGAGGGTTAAAGGTGTGTGACAATTAATGTTTTTCCTGTATTATACTAATTAAGCAGCTGATTCTCACTCTGCCATAGTGCTGATGGCACAGCTCCTGAAGATGAGGTACATCATAATTAACTCAATTTTGGATCAAATATGCTTCCCAGATTCAGCTTTTCTGGCCTTAATCCCCTTTTTGTCAGGGTAAACAGCCTGAAGACTCCATTTCCCAGATATTTCTAAAACCACTGGGAGCATTAATATTTTAAGAACTAATATATTCTTTATGTTTTAAACTGAATTTGGCAGTGACTTCTGAACTGTGTGTAAGAGCACTCTGGTCTTGTAAGAGCTGAGTGTCTCTAAAGAGCTGGATATTCCCTGGTTTTATTATTTCCAATGAGCCAAATCCTCAATTTACTACAAAAATCTATTAAGGGGCAAATTTATAAATACTGGTGAAGGCAATTTTCACCTTGTTCTACTCAGCACAATTACACAAAATTTGATAAATTCAGAAGCACTTGGGTGAGAGGAGAGTTTGAGGAGTGAGTGAATTAATACCATTTTATACAGGCAACCTATCCATCTATTCAGAGTGCA
Source organism: Rhadina sibilatrix (assembly GCA_013400275.1). NCBI lineage: Eukaryota > Metazoa > Chordata > Aves > Passeriformes > Phylloscopidae > Rhadina > Rhadina sibilatrix. The sequence goes on from VWYO01008648.1 coordinate 6,522, forward strand.
GGTCTAGTTGTTTGTTTTTTTCTCTGCAGTTTTCCACAGTGACAGGTCACCTGGAATTACAAGTTCTCATAAAAACTACCAGGAATCTCAAAGCAATTATCTTGTTACTGGTGGAAAAAAACCCAACCAACCAACCAAAAAAAAAATAAAAAAAAACCAAAACAAAAACAAAAACAAAAAAACCCAAAACAACAACAACAAAAAAACACAAAAAACACAAACAAACAAAACCCACAAAAAGAAACAAACAAAAACCAACAAACAAACAAAAAACCAAAACCCCCCCCACACAAAAAAAACCCAACAAAAAAGCAAAAACAATACAAAACAAAACAAACCCACCAAACAAAACACAATCCAACCAAATAAAACAAACAACCCCCCAAAAAACCACCAAACAAAACAAACAAAAACCAAAAACAACCCACCCTAAAACACACCAGTCTTTTTTAGTCAAACCTCATAACAGTGATTTCACTGCTGAAGAAAATGAGAACATAATACCTGTTTTTCCTCAAGAAATCTTGCTTTTGCATACACCTCCCTGATCAGAAGGAAGTCTGTTCTGTGCCACCCCTCACTTGTGCATCCCAAGGGTGCCTTCCCACCTTGGCTTTGCCAAGCCTTGCTAAGCTATCCAACTGTAAATCCAAACCTGTCCTGCTCTCTACCAATTTACAGTAAATCTTTGCATAACCTGACCTTTTCCCAGTAAACCTGATGACAAACATGGTGTTATTTACACCCTGATCATTCTGGGCAGTGTTCCTTTAGACTGAAACCATTTTCCTCCATAAGTGACGATGTCACTGCATGAAACCACAGTGACATCAATCATTTGCAAGGCAAAGGATGTGGACTGGCCAGAGCATTCCAAGTCCTCTCTCAGAAGAAGTGGAGTTTCTTCTCTTTCCTCCTTCAAGAAATTCTATTGTATGGCAAACACCACCACAGAGGTGTGGAAACTTCTGCTTCAAACCCATAAGGGGAAAAAAAAAAAGAGGCCTAAAGAGAAAAAGAAAATCACTATCAGTTTACAAAATGAGACCTGAAGTTCTCTCATATGATTATGACTTCTGTTGTTGGCAATCATCTTGTGAGTGGTTAATAAAAAGCAGCTCTTTTTCTTTTCTTTTCTTTTTTTTTTTTTTGGCAGCCTTATTTAGTGCTCTGTTTATGCCCTGATATGACAGTTCATAGAGGACAAGTTAAGGAAATATATTTAAAATGCAGCTGTGGATTTCCTCAGTATTCCACCTTTCAGCAGAGCAGGAATCCAGACTTTTAGCAGATACAAACAGCAGCAAGTGGCTGCACAAATTTCTGACTGGCTGTCATATACTCTCAAGACCTAAACATTGCCTGGGGGCTCCTTTCTGCATTTTAAAAGAATCCCTGAGCTTGGAACACAGCAACCCAGAAAAAAAGAAAAAAANAAATTTCTCACTGGCTGTCATATACTCTCAAGACCTAAACATTGCCTGGGGGCTCCTTTCTGCATTTTAAAAGAATCACTAAACTAAGAACAAAAAAAACAAGAAAAAGAAAAAGAAAAAGAAAAAGAAAAAGAAAAAGAAAAAGAAAAAAAGAAAAAGAAAAAGAAATGCATGAATTGCAAACAGAACACAATTTGTAGTGAGAAAACCCAGGCAAATTCCATCTTCTACCTCATTTTTCAGTCAATAAAGGGTAAGCACTAAGCAGGGAAGATCCATCACACACATGGCTTCATGCTTCAACCCCAGATAAACACCTTGCACTCAGCCTGGGACCATCTGTCAGGGCTCAGAATCCACTGGGGCGTTTGGGGTTTTAAGGCAGGGTTTGTGAGGGTGAGCAGGAGCAGTGAACACATTCAGGGGGTTCTGCTGCTTCATCTGAGGAAGGCAAAAAATCCTGCCATTGTCAAAGAAAATGTGCTGAGAGAGGATATCAGTGAGAAATGTCCACTTTCTTGGCATCTCTTTGGATGGGTTTGCTTTGGCAGGGGAGGATGGCACTCAAGGAACTTTAATCCCTTTGAAGAAAAATGTATTTTTAGAATAAACAGAGCTGTGTGCAATACTTGCCCAGATGAGTTTGCAAGGTTAATACTGCTCCACACATGTTTAAAGTTTCATATTTGCAGACTACAAAGCAGTATGGGAGCATGACTAAGTGGTAACACCCTTTTTTACTAATAAAGATAAAACTCCACAGTGATTACTGACACAAACCTAACAGAAACTCTTTAGCAATCTATTTTTCTTTTAATGAGAAAGTGTGTGATGATCAAAAGATGCTGCAATATTAGTGAAGAAGGAGGAAGGAATGGACTAAGAATTTTATTTTTATTTTTACTCTGGTTTAAATATGCTGATCTAAATAAACTGTATTGGAGGGCACCCCTCTCTGAGCCTCTGAGCATTGGGATCAGCACCTACAATTTAGGACAGGATTTCAGCTGCAGCATCATGCAGGGTGAGACAACTGCTGATTTTTTAGGGGAAGGGAGCTATTCTCAACCTTAAACCCTACCTGTTTTTTCCTAACACTGATTTTGATGGGTATCAGCCACAGTGAAGTAGAAAGCAAATCTGCCTTCAGGGTCTTCTATTAGTTCCATTCAGCAATTAATGATTTCCATATCTTGATGGAGAATTTTAGCACTGGTGGTTTCTCCCAGCTCCACCTTTGTGGGAAAAGTGGGGGAGACTTGGGCTAGTTCATTTATGAAATTAATGACAACGCTTTCTGAATGGATTTTCATAAGGAAGTTGTGAGTTGAAGCTGATTAATCTCATTCTACTGGATAGGAATAAAGAGGACTCAGGTTTACTGGCTTAAAGGGAGAGAGTCTAATGGACTCTCAGGTGTACAACAATACAGAAGTACTACAATAACTAGAGGATACTTAAAATAATATAGGCTTTTATGCTCTTGAAAGAAGAAATAACACATGCAATGAGCTGTTCAGGCCTCAATCTAGAGTTTCATGATATCACTGCTGTAGAATCAAACACTGTTCAAATGAATTTAATTTTAAATGCAGCAAGGTAATTGCTAATCTCTGCTGAAAAAGGGCACTTTGAATAAGATAATATGGATTGCTGTTAAATCTGGAAACATGCAGACATTGTTATTCAGCCTTTAAATGAGTATGAATGACTGCCCAGAGGAGTTAATGTACAATGGCAAGGGTCAAAAATGAGAAGTGTCAGCTAAAATGTGAATTGAAGGTATTCTGTGAACCAGCTCTGGCTGTCACCTTGCCTTCTCCTTTTATTATTTTCCAGCCTGATGAGTTGATGCACAAGTGCACTCCAAGAAAAAAAAAAAAAAAANTTTTATTATTTTCCAGCCTGATGAGTTGATGCATAAGTGCACTCCAAGAAAAACAAACAAACAAACAAACAAAAAACAAACAAAAAACAAACAAACAAACCCCACACTTCTCAACAGGGCACCATTAATTTATTTCCTGATGGCTCCTGTGTGATTCCCACAGAACTCTGAGCCCCTCTGCCCTGTGACATGCTTAGTTACACTGAGATGAGGCCAGAGTGATGGTATTGCTCTGTAGTTTGGTTGTTTAGATGGTTTTGTCCCATAAATGACCTTTTAAATAAATTTAACATGTCCTGAAGTCACTCGGGTGTTCATGTACCTGGATGCCACCTGTATCACCACAAAGAATTCAGTGGCTCAGCTTCCCATGAAACCAACACGAGCAGCCTGAGGGGGGATACATTTGTTTGAATAACAAAGTGGGTTTAGCATCTTAATGCCAAACACTGAAAGGAATGTTTCAATTGCCTGCCACTGAGAAAATTAGAGCTACAACTGACATGTTAAATTTACCTAATGTGACCAGGCTTCCTATCCAGCACTTGGAGAAATTCAGTGAAAACCTTTCCCATTGTCTCTCCACCTGCAGGACTGACAAAAGAGTACAGCTGCGCACTGGATCCCTTCATATCTCTGCAAAATACCTCATCAGAGAGCAGCAGCAGCCCCATTGTTGGTGATAAGGCTGTGGAAACAGTTCCAAGAGCCCAATTTCAGGTGGCATGACAAGGCTAAATTTACTAAATCAGGCTTTAAACAGACATTACCCACATTACACATGAACTGACCTGGGTGACTTGCAGCCATAACATCCTTTTTCCAGGCACAGTCATGTAACCCATGATGAAAGGGCCATTCTGTAACTGTAAAAAAGCCTCACTATTCTGCAAAGAAAAGAATAAGAGGATTAAAAAGGTAAAAAGGAAAAAAAAAAAAAAAGAAAGAAAAAAAGGCCATGAAAATAACCCTTCTGTGTGGAACTACTTGGCTGGATGTTGTGATCTACAGCTCCTTCAGAGGATTTGCCCCCAGAAGCAAGACTGTATTACAGGCCAATTTTTCACTTGAAGAAGGTTATTTCAGCTGAAATAAATAATTGTATACATTGGCAACAAATGAGCTTCAATTAAACCCTTAAAATGCAAAATACTCCAGCAGGTTATACTGAGATACAAATAACAATTTGCATCTCACTCTTGACACATTTAATAGCAAATTTCAGCAGCCATGGCAGAGTTCAGGGCAAAGATTGCTTGCTAGGAGACAGCTCTTCCTTCTTTCTTTCTTTCTCCAAGGCTATAAGATTATTTCTTTATCCTTCCTCCCTCCTCAACTGCAATTAGAGAAGCAGGAGCTTCATACCACAGTGGTTGAAGTAAACTACCACTAATCTTTTAATTGAAAGTAAATGATGGAGAGACAGCAAATAAGCAAGGGAAGCTGGAAAACACAGCTTCCCTCTATCCCTATCACTCCACACCTCGTCAGCAAACAGAGCAGTATTAACTGCAGGGTCCCTAATCTGTTCCATTAAGGCAGGATGCTGAACTCCTGAAGAGAGCTTTAAAGCTGGACCCACACCACTGCCAAAAACTTTCTTCACTGAAAGGGTGGGAGAGGTTGAGAAATGTCTCAGAAAGGTGTGGAGTGCTCTGGAGTGAGAGGCAGAACCCAGGCAGGCAGAAAATCACTTCTCCCTGTCCCTTCCCATCCTACACCAGTTCCAGCCCAAGCCTGGTGGGCATTTTCTGCCTAAAACCCTCCCAGGAGGTCACTTTGGAACAGCACCAGTGGCAGGGAGCTCTCAGGGGCAGAGCCACACTCCAAACAGAATTATCTTGGAAATTAGCAGATTGCTTCCTAGGAGACAGATTTTTGTGTTCTAAAGTGATTTTCCATGTGTATATACATTTTTATATATACTCATGTTTAAATTTATATCAAACTGCATTTAAATCATTACTACTTCTATTAAAAAACCAAGTGTTATTTGAAATCACTTTATTTGAGTCACAGTTTAGTACTTCCCAAATTTGACGGCGTAATTTAAGATGTTTAATTATACAGAGGGAGGCTGTAAGGAGCTACTTTGTTGTTTTGTTTAACATGCACTTTTAAAACTCAAGCCATTTTTTGACTGTCTTGAAGTTGGCTGGCTGTATTTCTGATCTCTTAAATTACTTGTATGTTTGTTCTCTTTCCTTTTTACATTCACTAATCCCTTAAGATTTAATTAAAACTTTTTTCTTTTGTTTGTTTGTTTGTTTAGTCTCAAACCAGCCAAAGGCAGTAGTTTTTTCTACTTTGCTTTTGGGAAACATGACATGTGCCACTGACACAAGAGGTTTAACTTTGTGAAAGAAAACAGTGAAATGGCAAATATTAAACATTTGAAATAACTGCTGAAGCAAACACGGGCAGAAATCACAAGGCCAGAAGTGACCACTGTCGTAACTGAGGCTGATCTCCTGTATAGCACATTCCCAAATTAATCATTGTCTGTTATAAAATATTAGACTTTGATGGAAAATGCTAGTGGTGAAAAAGCCACCACAACTCATGTGAGGGTAGCCCAGTGATGGATTATCTTGATTGAGAAAAACCACCACTCACTGCTGAGTCATTTTTTTTGCTACATTTGACCTCAGTCTAAAATGTAGCATAAAAGTCTTCTTTCCTGGAGGTCTAAAACAGCTTGAGTGGATTCCTTCTCTGGAAACAAGGGGTTCTTCCTGAAAAAAAGAGATATAATTTAGCAGGATCCAGCTTGGCAGGAACTGGACCGGGTCCAGCAAACACCCTCCTGATAATCATTTTAAAGCTCCCAGCTAGATTCCTAGTCAAATTTCCCCAAAAATACAACTCTGAGATGTTTGACCCTTCCTTTATCTCACTTTCACTCCTCTCTGAAGTCGTAGTTAAAATGGTGAGGCAATGTACAAAAATAATAAATTATTACATTGCTATTGAGCAAGTTTGAAATCAATCATGTCTTCCATATATGAAGAAACATTTGCCTGAAGTACTTGTTTTCTTAAAAAAAATAGATTTCTGGTCTGTAAATTCAATATATGTGCTGGATCTCTGCCACTACACAAATCTGATTTGGGATGTGATCTGTTTATGTCTAATAAAATCAAGTTTGTAAAAGCAGAGTGGCTCCAGCTTATCTGTTCTCATTAATGCTGAAAGACATTAAGTTATAGGCTTTGATCTGAACTGTTTAAGAGCATGTTACACACAGAACACTCTCAGTACTAGATCCTGTTAAAACAGAAAAGTATTTCATGTTCCAACCACTATAAATGACAACAGAACAGTTAAGAGCCTTTTGTTTCATTGCTGAATTTTTTTTTTTTTTGAAACAAATTCCGAGCACCCCTGTTTCAATACAAGTGAAATTCTTATAATTAAAACAAGTGGTTTGGTTCACTAGGACACTTGAAGGTACAGGCTGAGGACTTCAAAACTGTTATTTTGATTTGTTTGACAATATAGGGAAAATAATGCTAATTCTTGATTTTAGCTGCCCAGAAATTTTGTCTTTGACCTCCAGATCTGCTGTTACATTAATGACAACGGTGGAAACTTCGCAGCACAACATAGGGGCAGGAGCTGTGAAGTGTCTGCAGCACAAAAAGGCCTCTAGTGGCACTCAGGGCAGGGGAAAAAAATGGGAATTCAGCAGTGCTCAGCTGTTATTTCCCCCTGATTTGGACACACAGGTTGTGTACACCTACATATCACAGCATTAAGAGGTTTTGGACACAGTTTAGATAAACCCTTGCTCCTTGCTCCACACCACAACTGTGTAGCATGGTAAGGCTCAAATACCTGTGACTTTTACCATTCACTCTGGAAAGAGAAAGAACACCTAGAGGGGGGATTCAGGATTCAATTTTGTATAAGCAAAAGAAAACTTCTGGCATGAATCTTGTTTTGTTCTGTCCTATTTATACTCTGAACAGGAGTCCAATGTGTATTTTATTTGTATGGCCCAAGAGTTTCCTGAAGTTCTTTTGGGTTTTTTTTCTAAGAAATGAGCATCAAAATAGGTTATTTTAAAGTAAGTATTTACATGGTTAATTTTTTTAAATTTGCCTTAAATTCTAAGTCGAGTTTGAGCAAAGGCAGCAGTAAACTCCTGAACATGACAGCATTATGGAGCAGCAAACCACAGTTATTTGACTACTTCACTTATTATAGTGGTCAGAAAACTGCAGCCTAAAGAGGTAGGACCAAAGTGACTGAAACTCTCATTTTTTTGACAGCAGATCATTTTTGCAGCACTATACAATTAACATGCTTATTACATAACCCCAAATATTTGTGATACCTGCTGAGCTCCCAGGGGCCACTTGTTTCCTGACAAGTGTCCAAACCTCTTCAGGTTTCTTCCAATGCTGTTACACCTTCAACATATTGAAAAGGGGAATAAAATTCAACATAGAATAAATGTGACATTTAAATATAGGAACTATTATGTGCATACACAGAATGACCCATTCCATTCCATTAAACTCTTTTTCAGCTGTCACTGACTTTTCAGCTCATGTCTCAGGTGAGATATTCACATCTTCTGAGTCCATTCTGCCAAAGAATCCAGAGCAGAATTTTGCCACATTGGTGGAAGGAGGAAGAGCCTTGAAAATAGATTTTTTTTTTTTTTTTTTTAATGTTGTGGTAACCCCCACAATTCTCATACATTTGTCAGGGCATTTTCCTACAGATGACCTTGCCTGAGTACAGCACTTTTCAGGACTGGGACCTCCAGTCACATACTGGATGCACAAGAAATATGATTACAGTAAAACATAACAGCTTTGTATCTCGTGATTATGTTGGGAATAGTGGTTTTGCTTCAACAACAACAAAAAAGATAAACTAATTTTCTTTAATTTATTTAGTTTTCTGATAGTATGAATTAATTCAAATAGAATTGTGATGTGCTTCAGGAAAAACTTACTGACCTGAGCTGCTCTGGTTAATTATTCCACACTCCTGGTGTGTGTGTGTCAGTTGTAGTCTCAAATTTGCCTCGGCCACCTTAAGTAAGGAACACCCACAGAGCCTGAGAGGAACTCATGTATATTTAATGACAGAAAATCACTTCGCAGTCTTTTACTGACACCCAGTGGTCAGATAGAGAGGGAGTTGTGAGAAGCAGGAGAAAAGACAGAGCAGCCAAACATCGCCTGGAGACATCTCTGAGGAGGGCATTTATCTCACAGGAGAAACAGTTGTTTGCTTAACTGGATAAAAGCACACATGAAACTTCAACTGGGGCTTGCAAAATCAGCAGGTCAAGCTCTGTGCTTGGCTCCACTTGGGCAATATCTGGTGCACTCAATAGGAACCACATCCAAAGGAAGGATCTGGTCCTACAAGAGGATGTAGGGTTTTTCAGGCTTGTTCCTTCTTTGCTTGGCCCACAGCACCAGACATTAACAACTCCTCCACTGGAAAGAACACCAGGAACCCTGAAACAAAACAAAATGACAACTTAGAGCGTGACTGTTGTTCAGGATTTCTGAATAAACTTTGTTTATGTATTGCAGAACCACTTTTCCATTAAAATGAAAGCTTTCTCTGGCCTTTTCCTGCACAGTAAACTGAGATAACTGATCAGCTCAGGCTTTGCCTTGTGCAAGCATTACAGCTGTCTTTGATATTAAACAGAGCTGGATGCTAACAGGCAAATCAGACTTACTCTGATTTCCAGCTCAGTTCCAAGCCTCTGATAAACAAGCAGCTGAAAAATTCCCTCTGCACGCTGTTCCCTCAGCCATGGCCAGGCACAGGGGGTATTTGCTTTTCCTCTCAGCAGAGGCACCTGGCAGGCAGGACTGTTAACAGGTAACCAACCAAATGGGGGAGGAATGCACAGGGAATAAAAACAACCCTCCCTGAAATCCCTGCTGTCTGCAGGAAGGTACCACCACACAAAATACAGAGATCCTCAGGAAACTACACCAGAATTATGTTTTCTGCACAGTGATGATGGCATCAGTGAGGTCATGGCTGCCACTCACAGCCCTGCCAGACTGCAGTGTGGATGTCATCCCCATGCCAAAACACATGTGTAGTGAAGCACTCTGGCAAAAAAGGATAAGTGGGAAAGCCTCCTGGCAGCACAGAAGACTTGAATATTAGGTGTGGACAAAGCATGCTGTTGAAATAGAGTACAGATAAATAATTTTTCAAAAATCAAATGGAAAACCCCCAGAAACAAACATCCTTTATTGTAAAACCTACCTGGCAGCTGGGGACAGCACACAGTTACAGCATCAGATGAACCCACTAATGGCAAGTTCGTTGGTGTGTTTTTTTATTTTAATGAACTGCAGACCAGCAAAAACTGCTTTGTACTTCCCACACAATGCCCTCAGGCACAGGAACACACAAAGTTGCTTTGGACAGTGAAGTAACAAGAACACTAATTTATAATGCAAATAGTGCACACACTTTGCTCCCTTACTAATGCATTATATTACTTAAACTTATCTTTTACTTAAACTTTGTGTGTCTTTCCAGAATAAAGATCACAGAAATCAGCTTTCCTTGAACTCCAAATGGGGAATGCTATAGGTGCTGAAAACCTCCTATTGCATCAGAAATGGAAATAAAAGTGCTCCCAATGACATCAAACACTAATTCCTACGGAAAATCTCTGCTGAGATGTTTCTTCCTGCCATTCTTGCCAAACTACAATATACAGATGAGTGGAAAGGCTGAGAAAATTGGGATTATTCAGCCTGGAGAAGGCTTCAGGGTGACCTCCAGAAGCCTTCCAGTACCTGAAGGGAGTCTACAGAAAAGATAGAGAGGAACTATTCACAAGGGCCTGGAGTGACTGGACAAGGGGGAATGGATTTAAACTGAAAGTGGGCAGGTGTAGATTAGATATTGTAAAGAAATTCTTGGCTGGGAGGGTGGGGAGGCCCTGGCACAGGGTGCCCAGAGAAGCTGTGGCTGCCCCTGGATCCCTGGCAGTGCTCAAGGCCAGGCTGGACAGGGCTTGGAGCAGCCTGAGATAGTGGAAGGTGTCCTTGCCCATGGCATGGATTGAATGGAGATAAGCTTTAAGGTCCCTTCCAACCCAAATCATCCTGTGACACTATGAGTCTATGAACAGAATGACCAATGAACTGATAAAAAATTTGATTTCCCATTTACAGTTTTTCTTCAGCATTTGATGCATTTTAGGACTCAGAACCTGTGTTACAGCTTCACAGGATTGCAAGAATTCAGAGGTGCCATTTTACAGCAAACCTTCCTCCAAAGGTATTAATGTACTTAAAGAATTCTACCCGTCATTTTTTTTTCTTTTGCTCCTGCTCATCCTACAATCAGTAATATTAATTTTTTCTTGTGTTTTTTAAAAATTCAAGTTTTCCAACTCCATCTCAGAGCACACAGAAACCCTTTTTCCAGCCCTGAAATGAAGCCCTTCTTACTTCAGCCTTGCTCACTTGCTTGTCCTGCCCTTTCTAAAAGACTAATGAAATAACTGAGTGATGCAGTTTGGCTGCTGTTCAGCTGAACTCAGGGACACAGAGAGAGAGTGCAAGTGTTCCCAAATGAAAGGAAGAGAAAGTACTTCTAGATTATACAAATAATCATCATTAGTTGTTGTTTCCTGTCAGCTGCTGGATCCAAAGGCTTCTTTCCTCAGGAAGATGAATGAAAATGTGGAAGAGGGAGGCACTCAGACAGTTCTAACAAGTCAAATTTAATCTAAAATTATTTTGTTCTTATCTTGAAGAAAATGAAAATGAGGCCCATAAGAGAGGTACTGCTACCCTACAGAATAAGTCACAACATTCTAACTCCTCCTTATTTATTTCTGGAGAAAAATCTTCATGTTCAGTCTCAGAACTGTGGCTGAGAATCTAAGCTGGAGCTTCAATTTTCCTCACCTGCTTGTGAGCTTTGCACTCACAACCACAGTACACTATAAAAGTTGTAGATGTGCAAAATCACTGAGGGAGGACTCCATAGAAACCCATGGTGTTATAAGAGAAAGTACAGACAAATTTTGGGAAGCCAGGTGTTCTGGTTTGCTAAGCAGGCCACGTTTAAAAAGATAATTTTGCATATTTACAAAGAGCAAGTAGATATAAGGTAATAAACCCCAAATTCTGAAGAAAAGCAAGACTGACCACACCAATTTGGAATCTGGCCAAAGCCCTAAAGGTCATGTTGCTCTCACGAGTCTGTAACCATCTGACCTTTATGAATGCTGGGGCAGTACAACCTTAGCAAGTCCATGGAGCTCTGCCAGTTCCTAACAGATCTGGCCCTTTGATTACATTTATTTTCTCACAAGCTCTGCAAAATTCAAGAACTACTCCATGCAATTTGCTAAGGGGAGGAGAAAAAAAATCAGCATTCAAGTGGCCAGAGCATCAAGTCACAGTGTGAGCTTTCCAGAGAGAAATCCAACAAGGCACGTGCTGGCTAAATCTTGGCTGTGCATGAGGCCACAGTGAGGTCACACCAGAATGACTTGTGACAGATTTTTTAGTTCAATACTTCTTAAGGAATACTCACAGGTTCCTGTGAATGTTCCTGTGACTATTGCTGTGAATTCCAGCCTAGTGCTTTAGCCAATGGGATGAAGTGTTTAAATTTACCTCATCCTGGGAATACAGGACAGTAACAGGTTTAACGTTTGCCTCGCACTACATACAGGATCCTGAGTAGCAGGATAATGCTCCTTAGTGTTGGCTTTGCTTCTCCCATTTAGACTGTGCTGGGAAATTGAGGATGCTTGGAGGGAAACCTGCCCCTCTGCCACGTTCCTGTTTTGGACATGAGCAAGAGACTACCAAGAAAAGAGATGGGGCTCTGCAGGAAAGAAGTGACTGGATAGCTTGGCTCCCTCTCACTTTACTGGTGCCTCTCTCCTCAGGCTCCATTCCAGCCCCATTTCGTGTTCCACTGCAAACTGTGCAGTCACACAAAGCTGCAAAACAGGCTTCCAAATCCAAGTGTAGGTGTTATAAATCATGATAAGGCTGTGGAGTTAATTTTTATTTACATAACATTTCAGGCTATCTACATAAACATTTGTAAGTTGTGCGGAGGAATGTCCTGCTGGTGCACACGCTTCAGCTGCCCAGCAGATAAATGCTGCAAAAAAATTCTGGGCCACAGGATGCCAAAGTCAGTGCAATAATCAGGGAGCCTGGTAGCTTGTTTCTGAGGGCTTTTATTATTCCAGTGTTAAGTGGGTGTTAGATACTTCAGCTGCCACCCCTGAACTTTCAAAAAGAAGTAGAGAATTCCTGACACCATTTTAATTCACCAACTTGAAATTCAAGTTTGCTGATGGAGGGAGACATTCCCTTGCATAGGGAGCACTTAAGGGAGACATAATCCTTGCTGTGTTAGCCTTTATCTCAGAATCGAGATAACTGCAGCTATCTCAGCGTTCTCTTCCAAGTAAGAGGAATAATAGAGCAAAAAGTGGCTCCTATGAGAAAAGCCAGGTTACAAACTATAGGTGCTCAGGAGTCACCAAGCAAATTCTGCTAGGAGTTAAAGGAACATTTAAATCTTGGGAAATCCACTAAATTCTAACAGAGATACATGGGTGTCAGCATTTGGGAAAAGCCGGGATTATTTCTTTCACTCTGGTTGAAGGCCAGTTACCAGAGGAATTCCTGCAGAATTTTATCCTGGGATTTATAGTTTCATAGGATCATCAAGGCTGGAAAACTCACCACAACTCAAAATATGTGGGTCTTCTACAACAGTGATTGAAATACCTCCAAACTCCCAAAGTAAACTCACAGAGTCTCCTGGTATTCTGATATTTTAGCATAAATTACACGAAAGTCTGTCTAAAACCTAAGGAAGTATTTGTGTGTGTAAATGCTTGTGTTTGTGTGTGTGCAGCATTTGAAGAGCTAGAATTTAATCACTTATCAATGCTTTCCTTCCAACTGCAAAAAATACATGCTTTTCAAAGGGAGTGGTTAATCACTGCTGTGGGGGAAAAGCTTAGGAGGGATGACCAGACATTTCCTGCGTTTGATGGAACAACATGAAATAGTGTGATTCTCTTTATATGAAACAAACAGGGCAGGTCTCCATAGAAAACACGTCTTATGTGAAAGCATTAATTCAATGTACTTGCCAATAGGTTTGTTTCATTACAGAAAGGGGGGGGGGAAAGGCCATTTCTCTCTCCCACATCATTTCAATACACCAAAGAGAAGTCAGACATGGGCTTGGAGGACTCTTTTATCTGCTGAGAGATCAATAACAGTAATTAGAGGCTTGAAGGTACTGCAGGGTTTTTAGCAGCATAACTGAAACAAATGTTTGACAGCAAGAGGAGAATCACGGATGGCCTGGACTCAAACAGAAATTCTGCAGGATTTAGAATCTAGATTTCCAAACAGATTTCCAAAACCTGCTCAAAACAGTGCTCATGGTAAAGGATGTAATCCTGTGAACCATTATCAGCTTCTTTCCACTACCTGTCAGAGGGCCAGTGTACCATGAAGATAAACAAGCAGAGAACTCAAGAGATTGTTACACCCAGAAAGGAACTGGTGTTGTGACAAGGAGGTCAAATTTTAAGAGAAAGGCAGAAAGTCTGGCACAATAGAGGAGGATGACAGCAAGGTACATCAGCCTTCCCAAGTTTTTGTGAGCAGAAGTGACTTGGGACAAAGCTTTAACCTGATCTGTAAGAAATGACTGCACTTAAGGACAGTGTGTGTTTATATATGGTGGAATCTTCCCCTCGACCTGATTTCATGTCAGTATGAATGGTGTTAAGGGTCTTAAACAGAAATCTGATACAATTCTGATTTCCTACAAGCTGAGGAGAAGAGGACAAGGGAAGATTTTATTAATGCCACTTCTGAGGCAAGTGCTCACTAACTTTCCTTTTATGAGACAAAAATGAGGGAGGAAACCCTAAATGGGACCAGTACATCCTACTGCTCACTGAATTTTTGAAAAGAAAGCCATAGACCTTGAGGCCAGCACTTTCTGCCTTTCCTATTTCTGTTATTTGAAACACATAATACACAAATTTTCAAAAAACATTACTCCTTATTAGGAACTTGATAATTTCTTAAATCTATTTGTGTATTTTTTAGTCACTTGGGGGTTTTGCACATTATAAAGCAGAGCACAGGGTTTTCTGCCTAACAGTTTGCAGTAGTTAACAGTCATTACACTCTGAAAAGAAATACACATAAGCACAGTTCAGATGCCTAGATATATTTTTTCTTAGTAACAATTTTTTTCCCATTTTATATTATTTTAATGCAAGACTGTGCTTTATTGGGAAACTAAGAAATGTATCAGGTGTCACATAAATCTGAAGTGAGAATCAACAAAAACAGAAGACTTAACACAAGGTTGCAGTTAATTTAAGATTGCTCCTTGTTGCCAATTTTCCCCATTTATTGTGCTTTCTCTTCCAAATGTTCCCTGATTTTTTTTTTCATTCCCTGTAGAGTCATTTCTGTATTCATCTTTGCCAGAACACTCGAAATTCTGTCTACAGGCCAATATTTTTTGTTCTTCTGGGTCTCTCCTTCTTTGCTTTGAGGCTTCTCTCATTGTTTTTGGCTATATTAGCACAAATTTAAGAGCTGCACACCCTCTCTGGACAATCTGTTCAGGGCTCAGGCAGTGCCCAGGGAAGAAGTTCTGCCTCCTGTGCAGGGGGAATTCCTGGGCATCAGTTTCTGCCTGTTCCCCTGGAGCCATTGCTGGTGCTTTGTTGAGGGAAACTTGATAGCGATTTCTATGTGGATATTTTGGTTTAGCATTAATAACAGTTTGAGGAATTTAATAGCAACTGCCACTGCAGCAAGGATTGTGTTAGCAATAAACCATACTCAGTCAGGGACTGGGCATCACCCTGCTAGACAAAAAACCCAGGTCCCTGGTCAACCACATGGCAGAGAGCTTCCATACAAAATTCCCCCAGACCCCACAGGAATTGCCAAGTACTGAGCACCTGCAGCTTCAGTGGAGGACTGACATAACAGGGCAGGTCCCATCATAATATTTCCAGTGAATTTACTGTTTCTTGCTGAAATTCAGTCCAGTTTATGCTACATCTCCATTTTCAGTCACAACAGCTCTAAAGCACACAGCTATGAACATGACTCTAAGCACAAACATATATAAGCATGGAAAAGCTAGTCCTTTCCCATCACTCAAAGACTCTATACCCTATTTTTGTACTGATTTTTTCTGCCACGTTCTCCATACTTTTTGCCCCAAATCACCAGTGATTCTTTAAAAAGGGACAAACCAATCCCAGTCCCCTGCATCTTACTCTGAGAGGGGAGGGACTCCAGACTCACACCCAGAGCAGGCACCACAACAGCACTCACTGCAGGAAGCAGGATAAAGGGTTCCACTACGAAGACAATAAAAATTTAGGGCTCAAAGAACACTATCAAGGTCACTGCATCCAAACAAAACACCCAGTTGTGAAAATACTGCTCACACATGGCCTGAAACACCCCTTGGATGCACTAAGACCCAACAGACTGGACTTAACTGCAGGTTAAGTTTAATTTACATGTGCAACTTTATGAATAACTTACAAGAAATAGAGTGAAAATAAAACCTGATTGTACAAGACCTTGCTCACAGCAAAGTACAAAAAATAA
Organism: Rhadina sibilatrix; assembly: GCA_013400275.1. Classification (NCBI taxonomy): domain Eukaryota; kingdom Metazoa; phylum Chordata; class Aves; order Passeriformes; family Phylloscopidae; genus Rhadina; species Rhadina sibilatrix. The sequence continues at coordinate 22,505 of VWYO01008648.1, forward strand.
CCTCAACTTCACACAGGTGTTATTAACTGCAGTAGAAGTGCAGAAGATATTTTCTATTTCTTTACATCTGTTATAAACATTTCAATTGTTTCCAAACATTGCATAATGAGTGCTGTTAATGTAACATTTTCCAAGGGAAAAAGATTCATAAGTAGTTTTCAGGAACCTCAGTTAAAGCTGCCCATGTCCATGATCCCAGGAATATCTGAAGAGCCAACAAAAGGATGCATTTCAGGAAAGGTACACATGTTCTCCGGAGTACTGAAACACTTCCAGCATGTTGGAAATGCCCATGACAGATAAGAGATTTCAAGCCATTTGTTGAAAGCCTTTGGAAAAGAGAGAGAATAGTGTTGTTAAAGGAAAGTGAGTACTCTTTCACACCTCTTTCAGCACAGTGCCTTGGACAATGCAGCTATTTAGGAAAACAGGCTTGTATTTTCTTGTCCAGTGCTTGTTCCATTTGATCAATAGAGGGTCAGGTGCAGCAAACATCTCGTTTTACACCTGTGTTGCTCAGAAACTTTGGCCTTGGAACACCTGTTAGAGCTGTTTCAAGATCTTTCCCCTGGACACCAACTCTCTCAGCTGCTAGTAATTAGAAAAAACAAAGCAGAACTACCACATGGACACGGGCCCTGAGAGGGGGGAGCGCCAAAGAAAGCAGCACAAGTTTTACAAGGATGCATGTCGTATTTTTTCCCTTGGCAGCACAACCTCAGGACACCAGGCTGGATGCCAACTGCTCCAAGTGTCAAGCAAACAACAGGATTTGCTGCAGGTTCTTTTAAGCTTTGATCACCTATTTCTGTAAAATAACTGAGCTTATAAATATGGTGGTTACAGAGAAATTCTGTGGGAAAAGTAGCAAAGTTACAAATTCTGACCGAGTGAGAGATGCTGGTTTAAAATGTGTTTTGAAATCCCAGACTTGCATTTTAGCAATTCTTTATTTACCATGGCCCCTGTAAGCTGTGTCTTCTAGCTGGCCTTTATTTGTTCCTGTAAAATACTTTAGAGAGCATTTTTAGATTATGAAATTAATGCATCTGCAGAGGATTATCTACTTCAGTAATGTCATCTGTGTGCAACCTCAAGATTTACTGACTAGAGCACATTTTCTCTGGCAACATATAAATAATTTGGCCTTTCTTGCTAAGATTCAATCCAATTAGAATCGATTTCAATGGAAAAAGATGATCATAACAGGAAAAGAGCCAATTAGTTATAAAGCTACTACAGATAAAGGTTGAAAATTCATGATGAGATAAGAAATTCTATTCTTTAACAAGTAAGGATGGCAAAACTCTATAGAGTGCATATATTGTTATAGGGCTGAGGTGTATTTAAATCCAGTCCTGTCTGATGAGTGAAGGAAGAGATGGGAGTGGAATCATTGCCTATAGCACTTGGGAAAATGTGATTTTCTGAAAGGCCCAGTACTGTCAAGAACCCGGGATTAAACTCACAGAAGATGATGGTGTCATGATATTTTGGTATTGGTTTTTAAGGTCTGCAAAGATTTTAAGAACTCCTTGTTTTGGCTACTGTCACAGAGGGGGAAAAGAGGGCAGAAAAACCCCTAAAGGCAACTTCACTTAACAAGGGGAAATTAAACTACTGCATGAAGAAGGACTCCAAATTTGATAACCTTATCACTTGTGCAGCAAATCCCACCACATCCACAGTCACACTGGATGCCATTCTAAAACAAGCCAGGGGAAAAGATGAAAGAGTTGACATATCCCCAAAGATTTAGCAGGTCCAGAGACAGAAACCAGCCTTCTACATGAGAATAATATAAACAAAGGAGGTTATCTGTTTACAATGGTTCTCTGATGGGAGGCAAGAATCCCAGCGAGCTGGCACTACATTAAAATGAATTTAATCATCTTAATGGAGGAGATGGATGCTTTGGGGAAGAGAAAATCTATAATGATACTTCAGAAGGGCACTTAATGCTCCCTTTCCTAAGCAAAAAGACTCTGTTTAATTTTTTTTTAAGCACATAAAAAAAACCAAAAGGTGTCCAGTATAGAATGGGAACTCTGAATAATTCCAGGTTATGGAAAGAAAGGATGGAGGAGAGAAGATAAAAATTTTCACTTTGGTACAGTCTGAGCTTTTGGTTTAATGCTGAAATTGTTTGGGGTTTTTTTAACTAAAAGTCAAGAAGTGATCTCCACTTCTCAACAAGCAGGAAAATACTTTATGAAAACTCCATCCTAAATATTTTGAGACAGAGTTCACATTATGAATTTTAGGGCCAAATTACCTTGTCTTTACCAGCTGCTTTGCTTTTGTTATCTGAAAAAAATTACAGATCCAGTCAGGTTACTTACAACACTTTCAAATGAGAGGACTGTGGGAAATGTCCCCATTTCTTGTGGCTTTTTGCTACCAGAAGCCACACAACCATGGTCATGTAGGTAGAGACAGAGTAGGAGAGGACAGAGGAGAGATCTCAATGATGGACCTGATTTTCTGGGTCAAGAGGAACAGAAGGCTCAGGCTCTACCATAAGAATTGAGAAATGAGGTGATTTCCCCAGCTTTCCTCAAAAAATGCAGCAATATTGTGCGCTTCAAAGCCACAATAAAATCAGAAAGGCAAAGACCTACACTTCTGCTTGGCTCAGCTGAGTGCTGCTCTTTTCCACCTCTTTCCCCCTCTCCTATCTCATCCTAGAAATTGTTTTTCCTCTCTGCTTTCTCCTGGCTGGTGGCCAACGTGAAGGCCCCACATCTGGGGCAATGTCTCACATTGCCTCGCTTGCTCTCCTCAGCAAAACAGAAACACTGAGACCAACAAGGCTGGAGACCACCCTGCCTGAGATCTTCTCCTGCACGTGTTTATTTTTTGGTTTTCTTTTTGCTTGAGTGTAATCCTGAATTCAGAAGCTTCTGCCTTCACGAGAGATGCTCAAAGTCCAGAAACCTCCACTGGTTCATTGAACCGAAGCCACTCCACAGTCACTTGGAGTTTTAAAAGCAGTTTATTACATTTATAATAAATCATGGTTATTACTGCAGATTGGCTCTTGTTGCACAAAAATAATAAATAAAAACATCTGAGGAGCAGATGATTCCCTTCAGCCCTGGTATATAAGGCAAGGAAGGACTCAATACCAGCAATTAGACAAACCTCGACTTTGTCCCTCTCTGCTCGGCTGGAGGGATTTTTGAAAATCATAAAGAAATTAAAAATCTGCCAAAGTGAGTTCAGAACCTCACATTTCCTACACCAGATTTATTGTCCCAGAACAAGCCTGCTCTGGATTCCAGCTCTAGGGACAACAAAAAGGGCCCTAGGGACCAGGGAGGTTGCAAATAATCTTCCCCTCAGCCAGCTGCACAGCCAGCCCTCCTTTGGGACTCTGCAGGTGTCTCACTGAGCCCGAGATTTGGGAGGGTTGCTTGGTTTGTTTGTTGCCTTCTAAAACTGCAGAAACTTTCACCAGCAATTTTGAAAGATGGTTTTGTCAACCATTTGAGGTCACAGCTCTTAATTTCTGTGCAATAACTGGACTCTCTGCAGTAAAATTCACAACAAAATCCAAGCAAGCATTTGTTCTCTTTCCTATTTCTTCATCTTTCTCACTGTATCCAACAGAACTGCTTCTATTATTTAGTGGTGGTCGCAGTAAGTTGAACAAATTATTAATGGAGCTGTTTTATGGAGTTTACAGTTGGACTCAATGGTCTTAAAGGTCTTTTCCAACCTAAATGATTTTATGTTTTCTATACCACATAGCTTTTTCTCTTAAACACAGTAACATTCCAAGCCAGGATCCGGGCCCACTGATGACTGGCAGATAGCTTATGAGTATGATATCAGAATTAAATTCTGTTGTTTACTATTCTCTTCTAATAAAACCAGTCAGATTTCTTGACTGATGAAAATGGATGGAACACATAAGCTTTTACATAGGTCTTAACACTTATCTTTTCAGTCTGGCTCTAACGGTTAGGGCCTAATAGGCGAGACAGATTTTACCCCTGGTCCTATTCTAAAAATTCCCTCTCAGTTAAGGGCTCCTTTCAGGTACTGGAAAATCCTGTAGGTTTTCCACTGAGCCTTCTCCAGGGTGATTAATCCCAACTTTCTTAGCCTGTCTTCACAGAAGACATCTTCTTTCAGAGTTTCTGTGCTTCTGTTCAGAATAATGGTTTCAATTTTTACTTAAATTGTTTAAATGATTTACCAAAGGAAAGAGAAAGCAAGCAAAAGACAAATCATTTGGAAATGCACAACAGATGCACCGGTGCATGTTGGGACTGAGGCAGAACAGACTGGGAGCTGTCATCACCCCTCAGAGCCACATTCCTTCCCCAGCTCATGTGGCCCACACCTGCGACAGGCTTGGGAGGCTCCCAGGTTCAAAGCAAATGCTTCTACCTTTGTTCCTGCCTGCAAGTCTTTTTAATTTCAGCATTCTCCCGCCTTGTCATCACTGTGCTCTTTCACTAGGAGTGTCTCTGACCAAATACCAAGACATGTTGAGGGGTCTTTTCTTTGGTTTTCTTATTTATTTGTTTGGGGTTTAGTATATAGGAACTAGCTGGAGGTGTTTTGTTCGTAGGTTTTTTGCTTGTGAGCTTGGATTGTTTCTCTAGGCAAAAGAAACATTAGGAACTAGAGCTAAATGTTAGATAAAAGTCACATTAGAGGAAGTTGAGTAGGTGGAAGCTTGAGGACTCTTGGCAATCTCTAGGCATTTGTTACATTGCAATACTACATTACATTGCAAATTTTTCTTTAAGATTATGTGAAAATAGTAACAAATAATTGCACCAAAAATTTGGGGCATGAAGTGCAAACAGGTTTATATCTCTACTATTAAATTCCCAACCTAAATGTAGTAAAGACAAAACTGAGTCACACATGATTCAGTTATTCTTGAATTTTATTATTTTAATAAATATTTATGGACATGACTAAACTCTCACCAAGCATGACATTGATGCAATACTAAAACTAATAAAAGACTTTGCCCCTTTTTATCCTGATTAGTCTCTACATACTTTTCTCACTAATGCACCGTCAGAGCTGCAGAACTTCTCATGAGCTGCAGAGTCGCCAGCAGCTGAAGTATCTCCCACAGGCTGCTCTTGAGCAGCATAAATCTGTTTTTCCTTTTTTTGGATAAGACAAATTATGCAAAAATCTGAGATACGTCCTTGCGTTACGAGGACTTTGAAGTGACAACACAAATACTGAACAAAAACTAAACCATCAAGAGATGGGGTTAAAAAACATAGAGGAAAGTCTGGTCCTGGCAGTGCTGGTCTGCAGTGGGGCTGTACCCATCCAAAAAAAGTGCTGCCATTTGGGGTGGACAAAGTGTACTGCAAGATTTGTTTATATTTGAGGCAAACATGTCCTGGAGCGCATGGAAAGCTGCAAGGCTGACGTACAGAGATTATCCCTGCTGATAAAAGAAGCACTCAGGAACATCACTAATTATCCAAAGGAACAGAAAGGAGGATCAGTACAGCTGAAGGGGGAAATTCCAGCTGGAAGACTTGGCAGTGCTTTGCTTTTCGTTTTACTGTACTACAACCTAGCGCTGCTACAAATAAATGTCACTTTTCCCTTCCTGGTCAAAAACAGGAAAAAAATTTTTTGGGAAATCAGCTCCTGATTGCTAAGGAGGTATATCTAGACTTCAGATGAAATGTGCAATTAGCTTTAAAATAGAGAGCTTGAAATAAAAAACATTAGAATATACCAAAAAATATGTAAGCCATGATTTGAAATGGAAGTTGTCCGCTACTTATCAATAAACCAAGTTTTAAAAAAAAAAAGTAGAAAGGAAAAAGGAAATAAGTAGAGATATCTACAATTAGGGTGCACTTTAAACTCATGATTAACATTATTGAAATTCAGTATCTTTCAAGTGGCATTGGAAAAGTTAAACATTGAATAACAAGAGAGAGAAAACAAAAGCCAAACAAAACTTGTAATGGTAAGAAAGGGAAAACAAAAATTATGAAGTGAATAGAAGCAATAAAGAAAACCCTGTCTGCTCCTTTTAGCCAGAACAGGGTGTGGGATGTTTCAATGGGAACACTAAACTGGAGAATACCATTCCTAAACCTCAACAATCCCTTTACAGTACTTTAAAATATTACCCTGGAGCCCAGGGAAGGAGGAAATGAGAATTAATCCATAATTGACAACACTGATGCTGGCTATGTAACACAGAGGGTCAGACTATAAGCCACAAGGTCACTTTAATATAGGCTACATCATTGCTTTTAATGTAATATAAACTGATATTGCAGCAGCCATCACAGGCATGATGGTGGTGGTTAACAGTGACCACTGAAGCAAGACCAAAGAATGAAAACCACTTGCACTCCTGCTACAATCAAGACTACCAGCCAAAGCAGGAATGCCACAAGAGGACTGCTCAAGTTAAACAGCATTGGGGTAAAGTGTCTACAGTACATTGAATTTTTGACCTGGTGCCTGAAAGAAGATGAGACTGGTATAGCCTAAAGCAACTGTAAGTGCTGCTAATGGCAGCAGATATCAGGCAGCTGAATTCCTAATATGAACACCAGTAAAAATGTCCTACAACATCACAGACTTCTACTCATGTGCCTCAACTGGAACCATACTGACTTCCATGCTCTATCTCAGTCCAGAAATGGGCAAATGCTCAGGGATCCAGGTTATTAAAAGCTTGAACTGGGATAAATTAGGCAGAATTTCAACCTTTGCAATGTATGAGAGAACACAAAATAATCAGTGATGCATCTTGCCTGATTCTGCCCAGCCACCCACAGCATGCCATTAGAATCCAAGACTTAGGTCAGCTTTGCCTCTCTTTGTTGTAAGCAATTTTTACACCTGACCAAATGAAAAGAGGTGCTGTACTCTAAAAAGGTGGAACTCATTTCAAGTATAAACACATGCATCTGGCATTTAAATATCCATTTCTAGGACCTGACTGCCAAAAGAACTCTATTTGAATACCCAGTGTTGAACTTTGCCCTCAGAGTGTTTCCCTCACTGTGATTCTCTCTGCTTACAGAATAAAGTGGCCAAGAAATCTGTTCCTGATTTTTGTCTCTGTGCAGACCACACTTGAAATACATTCCCTCTACCTACGTAGATGCTGCTAAGTAGAAATACAAGAGAAGACAATGCATTCCCTGTAGCTGCCTCTCTGATGAGAATACCATCTAAAAATGACAAAGATGCTACATATTTACGTTCATGCAAGCAGGAAGGAGATTTATAGCTTATCTTTGAATTCAGTAGGCACTAGATTGCACTAGTAGTAAGCTTTGATTGCAACCATACAGTGGTCTGGATGATCACATCCCAAGAGTTCTTTTCTGAATCTCCATACCCCATTCCTTGTTGCCCAGAATAGGTAAACCCTTCCCTTTATACATCTTATTTCTTTCTCTTACATGCTAAATTCAGTAATAGTGAACCTGTGCAACATTTATTTTGAAGTTTAGTAATTAGGTTCATAGCAATTTGATTTTTGCCACGAAGTGTTCCTTGAATATCTTTATTATGAAAAGGAGAAGGGCAGTGCTTTGGATTAAATGAGCCAGATCTTCAACTGTGGAAGGATCCTTTTGTTTCACTCCAGTGGGACAATGCTGTTTGAAAGCCAATTCCCCTGACCTAGAGGATATTCCCTGATTTCATCTCTCCAGTTGGATTTTACAGCTTGTAATTAAGTATTCACTGGGTACCAGGGAAACAAATAATAAAGAAAAAGAGGGAAAAATAAGCCCTTTGTAGAGGTTCCAGTCCTCTTGTCCAAGGAATATTTAATTATTTAGGCAAAGTGGAAATGCTTTTCTGGAGAAGCTGAGAGAGTTCTCCCATGGCAGTTATGGACCAAAAAGAGAAAAAAAGAGAAAATGGACACAGGAAAGCCAAGGGATCTCTATGGGGAAAAGAGGTGCCTGCTTTGCTCTTTCAAACAACATAAACAGTTATACTCACCATGTGAGTTTACAAGGAAAGGTGTAGTTCAATAGCACAATTAATTGTCTTTAACTACGTTTACTATTCCTTTAAAAATATTGGTTTATCCTATCATTCAGGTAGTTATTAAGGAAGGAAAGCAATGTGAAATTCATGGGATTTAAGGTGCCCGTTCCTGTGATGAATATGGGATATTTGCTGTGATGGTTTGTGCTGAATTATGCTGCACAAACTTTCCTAATCTTTAACAAAGCTACAAAAAGCCGAGGGGGAGGTACCCTAAAAAGAAGGTGGTATTTCTGGCACAGGGGTATATTAAAGCAGCAGTGGGTGAGCAGTGTTGCACACACTGTGCACCTTTCCCAGGAACAGGGGCTGGCTCCAGCTGCCAGGTCAGAGGCACCAGGGAGGCTTTGGTGGGAGCAGATGCCCGGAGGATCCCGCAGCAGCTGCGCCTGCCCGTGGCTCCATGTGCGGAACATCTTCCCGTGGCTTCCCAGCGCTGGGCTCCCTCACTTCCAAGAACCCCGGGGCCTCTTCAAACAAGGCTGAAAGGAGAGAGGCTTGCGAGTCAGCTGGCAGCATCTCTGCATTTTTGAGTGAGCCTGGATACAGCGGAGGAGAGCTCAGTTTGTGCTGTGTGCCTGACCCCTTTCAGCCAAGTTCAGAGCAGTGTGAGCTATCAAATGTGACAGGCTCCTGGCAAGCAGCCCCAGGCTCTTGGCTGGAATCTCTTCCAGGCCCAGCTGGGATCAATTAAACTAAATAACAGTTCTTGCAATAACTAGTTCCTACCTCATTCTTCAGAAATTGCTTAGTGTTCAAATGTAAATACCTTAACTTCATACCTTGCTCACCCTTCCCCCACTTTGCATAAACTGACATCAACAAATCCAAGATTTTTAGAATGAGCCCTTAAAAGTCAAATCAGGAAGGAACGTGGCACGTGCAGACCTGCATTCTTGTCTTCTGGTTTGTCATCGTGAAATCCATCCTGCCTATCCAACACCCTAAATGTGAAAAAAAAAACCCACCACAAATTTATTTCTCTGGACTTCATGTTAAATGGAGGAGCTGTCCATAACTGATTGGCAGGCTGGTCCAGCCAAACTGTTATCAAAGCCTGCTTAAAAAATTTGGAGTAATTGTCAAAAAAAAAAAAAGCCTCAGTTGTGCTATAACTCAAGTGTTTGCAGCAGCAGGTAATGGCCACATTAGAGCAACAAGCATTTAAAATCAAGATCAGCTTTTCCAAGTGGTTTTACTACTGTACAGAGATTTGCTGTGAGCAACGTGAATAATCCATCCCAACACAAAACAGTGTAACTGGAACAAACACTTGAATCTTTTTCAATGTGAATGAAAACAAGAATTATTTTCCACCCAATTATAAAAAGAAAAACCCAACAAATAACCAACAAAAAACTCAACCAACAACAACAAAAAAAAAACAAACCCCACATAATTAATTTTTATAATTCAGTAATCTCCAGTACTTTCCTGAGAGTAGCATGTTAAAACTATGAATTACAATAATGACTTTCTATGAAGCCAGAAAGTATTTGCACGGTTTTAAAGTCCCTGATCATTCTCTCATTTACAGAGGAACACAGCTCTCTACCCAAATAAAAAGAAATATAATACTTTCTTTTTTCATTTTAATGAACTTCACCTAGTTTTGCTTGCTAGATTTCCAAACCCTAATGTTACACTAAGAAAGCACTTGTTCTGCTAAGCATTCGAAAGTAGTTGGATCATTCAGCTGCTTAAAGGCCCTCATGAATGGAAGCCAAGATTTTTATGATCCTGCAAAATGTCCAGTACTCGTCTGGAATACTGTGCTGTTTTGTCATTGCATTCCTTAGGTAATGACTCTCCCCACCAAGAATTCTCCCCTTTTTTGAGGAGCTGGAATAACCTCCCTGGCCTGGGCTCTCTCCACCGCGTTGTGCTAACCTGACAATCCTCCTGAGGAGCCTTCAGGGCTTCTTCAAGCAGTCCCATTTTAAACACTGTTCCATTTTACAAGCAGAATTTCTGCAAATAATGTCTTGCCTTAAATACACAATATGGATTGCAGAAAGGCTGGAAGACCACTTCAGAAATAATTCCTCAGAGAATGGCTGAAGGCACAAAGCTGGTCAGTTAAGGCCCTCTCTCTAGAAAATCAATAAACATGACATTGCAAGGTCCTAAATTTATTGTTTTTACACCACCTTGGCAAAAAAGTGTTCCTATCTCTAGAATTTTTTATAGGTGCCAGTATGGAATGATTCACCAAGAAACTTTATGGGTTAAAATCTAGAAAACCACTTCTGCCTCTCAGGGGGAAGCAGCATTGAGCTCAATCTCCAATATCAGCACATTTTACTGATACCATTCCACCTACCATAGCCTGTCTGCTGGTCCAAGTATTTCTTTTAAAAACAGTTATAAAAAATCACATTCCTTTGTAAAGTAAATTCATAACCCAGTAAACTAGCCACTGTAGGACATGCCCTGCAAAGTCATAGTTACCCTTCTAAGGGGAAATCTCTCCAGTGACTCTGGGGGGTCATCTCCTGACTAGAAAACCTGACAGCAGCCAGGGAATTCAGTCCTGTGTTTGTCATCACAGAGGGAACAACCCTGGAAAGAGACCCCAGTTCTGGGCTGTGCACACTACACCACCTCTGCAGCCTCATGTGGCATCTCCCAGCTGGGCTGAGCTGAGCTGCTCTGTGTCCCCTGAGGAGGGCAGGTAAATCAGGAAAGGAGAATCCCAGAAGTGTGGAGGGCATGGAAAGGCTTTCAGTGTTGGGGAAAGAGTGAGAATGGCAGAGTTCAGGAAACAGAGGAAGACAAACAAATGGACACACATGTGACAGGGAAAACAAAACCACATGGGCTTCGAGCACTGAAACACGGATCTGAGATAGCCAAAACAGATTGCTTAGCTGTCTAAAGCATTTAATAACTTGTTATTATTAGGGTGCAGCCAGGAACCATGGAGAGGGAAGGGATTAGATTCTGCTATAAATTACCAGAGATCACATGGTGTAACACACTCACTCCAGATTTTCAAAACCTGGGAGTGTGTGAGGATGGGGGACGAGGGACAGGGGTAGGAGGATGTGAGAGGAATCAATTCAGGAATGCAGAAATATGCAACAAGTCATCTGCAGTTCACAACCAAGACAGATGGACAAATGAAAAAGGCTAAAACTCATCTGCAGTTCACAATCACGACAGATGGAGAAATGGAAAAGACTGAACCAGTGTGGTAATACCCAATAAAGAAGAGAAGAGACAAATTCAAGGACGCCCCAAGCTACACCTGCTGGGGGAAGCTTTTGGGAAATGGGGTGAGGAGGCAGAGGCAGAACTGCAGGGGGAAACCAGAAAACAATGAAAGGGGCAGGAATTACTCAAACCACAGCAGAGCTTCCTGAGACCAAAGCCAAAGCAGAAAAGCTCTCAAGCCACTGGGCAATGTCAAGCCAAAGCAGTGCTTTACTTAAGAGAGGTACTGACAAGGAGGCTGGAATTAAGTTGGGAAGTTATGGAATATTGCATATCTCTGGAAAAAAAAAACAACCTTAAAATATTATCTAATTAATGCCATCTGTACTGATCTATGTTCTACATTAACTCTTCTAATATGAGACCCACATTTCACCCTCAATAAAAGCAGTGCCAGTAATCTCAGAGGGTATTTTTATATATTTGGTTATAAAATATTGTTTACAAAAGAAAGAATTTATTTGATTTTAATACTTATGCTCTTAAGGTGGAAAATGCAAGTCCTGAAAACCAGTGTTTTACTTTAAACAGGAACCAGCCAACACAACACCAGAATACCTTCCTGAATAGCTAAGTGTAGTGTAACTGAAAAGGATGGAAGGAGGCAGGTTCCATATGCATGAAAGGTATGTTCTGAAATTTCTTCAAAGCCTGTAAAGTGCAAGCTGTATTGAAAAAGAAATAAAAATTACAAAATCAAACCAAAAATACATCCATGTTTTGGCTTAATTTCTTTTAAAAACAAATTTGCTTACGTAAAATATTTGTAGTGTTCAGAAAAGGATTGGGAGAAAGTAGTCACCCATAATTAAAACAAAATAATCATGCTGCACACATATCCTCCCTTTAAGAGGATAGGTGATAACTACTAAAAAAAATCATTTGGGAAGGACTTAGGTATCACAATGATGAGAGCAGTGCACAAATGAGGGTAGAACAGAAGATGCATAAATTGGTTGGGAATGAAGGATTTGTTACTGCAGCCTTCAGCAATTTAAAGAATATTAAATATAAAAATGTGTAACAAGAAAAGTGTAAGACACTCCTGATGCATCCCAGGAGGGAACACTTAGCAGAGTAACAGGAGTCTTAAGCTGAAGCTCTGTGAGAGCTTAAAAACCCTCAGACAGTCTGAGGTCCTCTGCCTTCCCCACAGATAATTTCATACATTCTCTGTAAAATTTCATTCCACAGCAATGTATATTTATTAGTAATGCCCTGGTGCTCCAGATAAATAATTTCATTAGAAAGTTCATAAAGAACTGTATCAACATCAGAATAAATCAGTTATTCTGGTATGTAAAATGTCTGAATGTTAAATAAGCCAAACTTTTAAAACATATTCCAGTATTTGTCAACTGGAGTGCAAGTGTGAAGCTTTTCTTCCCACAAGTCCTGAGCTGCAAATTCATCTTGACATCTGTGGTGACAAAATGAACAGAGTTCTGTTTAAATCTCTGTTTCTCAGTACACAATATAAATGTGTTCAGTGGTTTCTTATCCAGAGTAGGTGGACTCCCTGCAGCACTGCAAGAGAGAAAAATATATGACACTAATCATATAAAGATGTGGGTGTTCTAGAATTAAAAAATGTGATTTTTTTTTTCCTAAATTTCATCATATGAGTTGTGCACTTTCATCTGTTTCTTCCAGCTGATGAAAGTAAATTAAAACTGACACTTACCATTTTACTCTATGAGTTTTATTCCAGAGATGTTCTTTAATTATCGGTGATTATTACCTATGGATGTCTCACTTGTTTGACTAGTCTCTAGTATGTTTCTCTTTTTCATTACAAAAATACAATAACATTCCTGCTCTGATGGCCTCCTGGAATCCCTGAACATTTCCAGAACACAAACCTGGCTATCAAAACATAGCCACAAAGTGCTCTTTAGTGAGCAATAAAATATTACCAGCATCAGCACTAGATCCAAGCTTTAATACACAATTACAGGATCAAATAGCTGCAAGGAACAAGATATTTTCAAAGTGTGGTTGTGGTTACCTCTCTCTGTGAACAGCTACTGGAGATATACCTGGAAATAAGGAAACACAGGTACCTCCACAAATAAATGAGCAGAAATAAGGTGAAGACGTTGTGAAACCCACAGCAAAGTCCTCGCAAAGCCATCAACAGCACTAAACAAGTATTTTCTTTCCTTTAGTTAATACCTAATTTTGTACTTCATTTTCTCAGTGTTATACACTGGGAATAAGTACTTACTCCTGGGAAGGCAATGAATTGCATTAGTGTCCTTAAAACACTCGGGGGGTTTGTTTGTTTGTTTGTGTTTGTGTTTTTGTTTTTTTTTAAACTTGATGAATTTATTTCAGTTCTACTCCTTTAGAAAGTGAAGAAGTGAAGCTGAGCAGTGGGAGATAAAATGGCTGCAGCATCTTTAGCAAGCTGGTCAATCAAAGCACTAACTCTCAAATTAACTCTGAATTTCATGTCTTCATGTTGCTGTTGGACACACCAAATTGCCCCTAAATCCACAGGATGCTAAAAAATCATGGGGAGATATATTCAAAAGTAAAGAATCATTTTCCTTGGCTGAAATATTTCACCTTGGAATTCCCCAAAAAGTTTGTTTTCCACATTAATCTCAAATATACAATTCTAAATTGTTTTCAAAAAATGTGACACTTCTGAGAGGGTCCCCAGCCAAGTGGATTAAATCTACTGAATTAAAACAGGGGTGGAATTACCTAAACAATAAAATTACAACTGAATTATCAGCACTGAGATGACAATGACACATGGACAGTTTCACACTAAGAAATACACGATCTTGATGGAGTTATTTTGAAGTGAAATTATATTATAACTTTTGAGGTGTGAAAGTTTCCCACCCTTTTTCACTCTAATAAACTGAAGATTTTAATAGAGATCTTTTAGCAACACATTCTGTACTCTGAGGGTGTGAATATTTCCTCATTAGCCAAGTTTACATACAGCTCACACAGCAAACTCATAGGTTTCTTTAACCTGACAGTGAAGTTTAGCTAAAAGTGAGTAATATTAATAAAAAAATAATCTTTAAGACATCTGTTCAATACTGTAAAGGGTCATGCTTTTGTGAAAAAAAAAAAAAAATGGCTTTAATTCCTCATTTAAGTAATTCTTCAAAGATCCTAAGTAGCTACAAATCCCAGAAGTGTTTCCTGCCATCTCACACTCTGGAATGGCAAACCATTTCTTTTAGTAGCCATAATATAAAATGAAAATCTAATTTTAGGTTGCATTAAGAGCATTGTGAGAGTGATCATCTTGGTATCAAAAGGGAAGCACTAGGAAAGATAAATGCAGGATAAAAGAACAGATTATATATATTGCAAATATATAATTTAACAAAAGGGAGCATAAGGCTGAGTTGGAGGCCTCACCTGCAGCTGAGGGTTTGGCTTTGTGTGGGTACAGACACCATCAGTGTCTTTTCTGCTGTACCACAAATGAAAAAATAACAAATTACAATCCAGGAAAAAGTCCTGAAAAACTCAAGTCAGGAAGGGTGGATGAGGAGAGGCAAAATTATAAATGTGTAATTTTAATAATTTTCTTCTCTTTTTTTATTGCCTGAGGTGTTTTAGATGCATAACCTATTTTCTCATATCCCATCAGCACTTTATTTCAATATTTTACAGAGTAATCAAGCTGGGATCTCTGAGTTAACAACAAAATGCCAGCTGAAACAAATCCATCAGCTATAAAATATGTTTTGTGTTTAGCTGGGCAAACTAAGTGACTCTGGAAAATAAAAAAGAAAAAAAAAATCACTTTGCAATCAGACCTCTGGAGCTCCTCCGATATCTCTGACAGGGTTATACTCAGCACCACGTGCTTAGAAAAAAGGCATTTGTCTAAAGTCTCTTTGCAAAATATAACAGAAAAGCTTGAGCAGAGCTGAGTGGCTTCTGTAGCTGCCCTTATCCAACATTATCCATTTGTTTCATGCCACAGCTTTCTCTTAGGCTACCAAGCAATCATCCAGGTTTTATTTCCCAGTGAGGTTTCAAAGATGGTTCTAACCACCTTTGTTGTCTCTCAGCGTGGTGGGGGTGTGGTTTAATTTTCATATTTTTCATGCTGACATCAACTGGAGTCTCCCAAGGGGTGTCCTAAGGGTGCTGCTACAATAAAGGACAGACGTAACACTCCTCAGCCCTGTCCCTCCTGACATCCTCTTTCCCTTTCTGTCCCAAACCTGTGGGGAGGGAAGTCCAAGGAGGAGGGCAAGGCTCAAAACAGTGATCTTGGAGTGGAGGAAGTGGCATTTTGATATTGTACTTCAGAACCTTAAATCTCACTAAAACCTCATTAAAGGTGTTCAAATAATTTATTAAAGCTGGTCCTACAGCATAGTCTTTCTTATTTAGCCTTTCTCCTGCTATCTTTCCAAAAGGAAAATGAGCCTTATTTGAAAAGGGAGCAATTTCAGATATACCAGGGAAGGACTGGCTTTTCAAACATCTTAAAGGCAGCTGGGCAGTCCAAGCAGAGGCTTTGGCAGAAGCCTGATGCAGTGGTAATACTTCCCAATCCAGACTCTTTTTCTTTAATGGAAAATGATGGAAAGTCCTGCTTTAACAGGATTCAGACACTGCCTCTTGGAAACAGGATTTGGTAACCAAAATAAAAAATCTCTCAGAAACTTTAATGGCCTCCTTCACTAAAGCCTGGCCAAGTATTTGCATTTAATAATTGAAGCTATCAGTTTACTTTTACATAGTGGATCTAAACCCTCTCTCCAAAACAGACACAAAATCCTCTTGGCTGCACTATCTGTAGCCAGAATTTGGGGCAATATATTTGTAAAAATGAGATACAGTGATGGTAAACCAAGTAATTTTGTTGTTGTTTGTCATAATGGCAAGAAAATGAGGTGACAGCTGATAATCCCCACATCCTCGTGCCAGTGTGGTGTTGATAAATGTTTAAGGTGTGAATTTAACCACTATGATATCGGGTAGCTGCTGGAGTCCCCAGAAAGAGCTGCATGGAAAGACCCTACCTCAATCCCCAGCTGTTCCCATTAAATCCCCTGAGCCTCCTGAGAGATG
This sequence comes from Rhadina sibilatrix, assembly GCA_013400275.1. Taxonomy (NCBI): domain Eukaryota; kingdom Metazoa; phylum Chordata; class Aves; order Passeriformes; family Phylloscopidae; genus Rhadina; species Rhadina sibilatrix. The sequence goes on from VWYO01008648.1 coordinate 38,810, forward strand.
AGCTGGAACTTCCCCTTAGACCACACATATCCTACCAGATAAACTCAAGATTTCGGCTCAGGAGAGTTTGGATCTTGATCCCCAGCCTTTTAGAGAACATCTCTACTGCTGTGCTATAAAATTAAAAATATTTGAATTTTCTAGCTGAAGGCAAATACGTAATTTTTCATTAGAACAGCTGTTTCATATTAGTTTTAGAGAGAAACATTAAAACTCAGACATGTGTTGCACTGACAGCAAACTGGCTCAGTGGGTTGTATGAAAGGGCCTGGGTGAGAAGTATGGATGATGGACCTCACCTCTAGGAAACTCTTGGGTAGGTAAAGTGAAGAAGGATGAAAAAAGAGCAAAGAACCATCCTGGAGGAGTATGGAACTCCCCAGGCTTTTTTTTTCCACAAAAAGGAGTTCTCTGCTTCTGGGACACAGCGCTCACTTTCTGCATGGCCTGGCAGGGTGATTTACTCCCTGGATCACCACAAAATCCAATGTGCAGTTTTGTGCTAAGTGTGTGGTAAATCCATGATGGATGCTCTGGAAGCCACAATTGCTACTGCACAGTAACTTGTGGTGTTGGTACAATATGAGATAATAGCAGGGGGCAAAGAGCTGCCTTATGAGGAGGCTCAGCTGAAAACACAGCTTCACATTTCAGCCCAGGCCCTTATCACTCTATCAGCTCCAGATCAATCCTTTTCTAGTCCTACAAAGGCAAAATAGGGCTATGAAATATGTAAAACGTGAAAAATTAAACCTTGCTCGGAAAGCCATCATAAGCCATGCAAAATTCTTACATCCCTAATTAAATCAGTGTTTTCCATGACATATTTGGGAATTTGAAAAGAGTGCAGAAAGGAGGATATATATGTTTTCTTCACAATGAGTACAGTTCATGTTCTGTCACCAAAGAATTTGGACTAGCTTAACCAGCTAATGAGGAATTACAAAAAGAGAAAGAAAATAAGCATGGAAAAAGAAGATAATCAGCAAAAAACAATGGGGAGCAGATATTTGTCCATTGTAAACCAACACTGACCTAAAGATTTGTATGAAGTTACATGACATCCCCCTCATCAATCCACTCTGTTTAACCACTTTCATTTGGGAAGGTTACATTTGTAGAAACCTGATGGATTAATCTGTTGTTCCTGTAATTATCTTAAAAGGTTTTCTTATTCCTGCTAATAACTTCTCTTTTAATAAAGGAAATAATTGGGTTATCTTTGCTGAACCACAGAAGTGGAAGTTATGCATATTATGATTCCACTTTAGGCCAGCAAGGACTTGGAAGTAAGTATCCATCACTGAAGTTAACACCAGATTTTCAGAAGGAGCTGTCCTGTAAAAAAGAAGGGAATTTCCACCCTGTAAAGGATTACATCATTTTGACAAACCTTACTGCAGTGGAACAGCACAAGCTCATTCCCCACCGCTTTCTTCATCCCACTTTTCTCTGTGTTTAATGTAAATAGAAATTCTCTCAAATATTTTGACCATTAAAAAAAGAAAAAAAAAAAGGTTTTTTTCCACAAATTCAGTGTGGAACTGCATCTTTTTGAAGTGGTATGACCCTCTCCTGGCTGCACCCTCCTGTCAGGACAGAGAGAGAAGGTCCCCCCCAAACCTCCTTTTCTCCAGGCTGGGCCCCCCAAGCTCCCTCAGCCTTGCAATGGCCAGAGAATAGGGGGTTACTTTGGGGACTACAAAGATTAAAGCAGCTTTTATTATTTTTTGCTGGATTTATTGTCAAAAAACTGTTAAAAGGAACGATTAGTAGGAACATATTGGCATGATTAAGAAATCTCCATTTGTTAAACAAGAGCCAAGGAATAGTTTGGATTGCATATTCCAATGCTGTGGGGAAAAATGAAGAATATGGTACAAAGTAATTACTTGGCTTTGGAGGAATGGAGCTAACTGGGAGACAGGGTAGGAGAAAAAGTGATTCAGGGGATACAGCGAGCATGAAAAATATCTGTGCATGGAAGGAAATGGAAGCAGAGGGCAGAAGGGAGGAGGGAACAGCAAGCCAGGCATTTTGTCACGGAAGATGATCAGGTTTGTCAAGCACGACATCCCCATGTGAATTCATGCTGACCACTCACGACTCTCCTGCCCTTCCTGTGCCTGCACATGGTTTCCAGGATGAATTACTCCATCACCCTTCCAGGAACTGAGGTGATGCAGACCAGCCTGTTGTTCTCTGGGTGCTCCTTGCCCTCAGTGAAGGTAGGAGAGACACTGGCTCTGCTCCAGTTCCTCCAGCCACCACAAACATTCACAGATTGCCAAGAGCAGCCTCATGGCGACACCAGTGAGGTCCTCTAGTACTTATGGGTACATTCCATCAGAGTCCATGGATTTACATTTGTCCAGCTTGCTTAAGTGTTCCCTGACCTGGTCATCTTCCACCAAAGTTAAATTTTCCTTCCTACTCATTACTCCCCGGTCTTAGGGCCTGGGATTGATGAATTCCAATCTTGGTAGAAAAACTGGTGTGAAGAAGGAATTCAGCACCTCAGCCTTTTCCATGTGGCAGTGCATTCCCCACCTCACTCAGGATTACTCATGCAGGGGCACCTTTCTAAGGAGATAAATCATAACTTGAAAATATATTTCAGTTGTGGGATAAAGTAATAAATATGCACCTTTTATTGTTCTGAGTACATGACTTCTAAAACCTTAAAAGACAACAAGTCACAAATATTTCAGAGTGTTTTAAAAAAAGAAATAAATGAAAAATCTAAACTCTCGTTCTTGCATGGGGCAGTCAGCTTTTCATTCCAAACCAAAACAGATGGATAAATATTTTTTTTGTGCCTGAATTTTTTTTTTATTATTTTAACACAGAAACCCTGTGCAGGACCACATCTCTCTAGGGAACTGTACTTTGGGTGAATTATACCCGGACTTTTAGCAGCCTGCAGTCCAAGGTGCTGCTTGGTTCAACACAGATGTGTGATCTTGGCACAGCTTCACTGAGAAAACTGTGCTAAGGTGTGAGAATGTACGGGAACCAGAGCTGGGCAAGATAAGCAGAGTGAAAGCCTAGACAGAGGGCAGTTGTTGAAATCCTGATAATTAGCAGCTTCCAGAGTCCAGAGGAGAAATGCTGGCATGAAAAGGTGTCAAAACTCACAGGGGGAGAAAACAAAAAGAGCAGAGGATAGAATAGATGGAATAGCCTCTACTATTTTGCCCACTCCTCAGGGAGAAATAGCAGAGACTTTTATTCTTAGTTATCATCATACAGTACAGCAGGTGATGCAGACTGATGTCAGACTGAACCACTTCCAGCCCAAGCAGTCAATCCAAAATATTAGCTCTTTTTCAATTTTTCCACTGGAGAACAGAAAAAAAAAAATTAAAATTGAAATGTTCAGACATAAAAAGACAATACCAGAGATGCTAGTGAGGAAAAATGTATGGTAAATATCAGATCTGCTCTAGTTTCAGGGTAGCGAGGCCCTGGCACAGGGTGCCCAGAGAAGCTGTGGCTGCCCCTGGATGCCTGGAAGCGTCCAAGGCAGGTTGAACATTGGGGCTTGGAGCAACTTGTGACAGTGGCCAGGGTCCCTGCCCATGGCAGGAAGTGGAACTAAAGAATATTTAAGGTCCCTTTCAATCCAGACCACTCCACAATTCTACAATTCCATGACCCAATTAAATGAATTTAATTGCCTGCCTGACCCCAAGCTGGTCCTTCTCCAAGCAAGAATGAGGCTGCAGCAGATCAGCTTCAATCTCCGTCACCAAGCCAGCCTTTCCTGGTTCCTTTCACGTAAAAGGCCAGCCTGGCAAAATCCTGGTGCAGACAGAGCCACAGCCAGCCTTCCCCAGCACTGTGGCCTGCTGCCAGCAGGGAGTTTTCCTGCCTGGAGCTCCCTGACATAACTGGACGAGGCAGCCCTGTGCAAAGTGCAAAAAAAAAAGATGTTTTGTGAAGCTGAAATGAATGGCCACAGCAAGTGAAAAAAACCGGTTCATTGCTGAGACTGGTGTAAGGCATTTTATGAGTCATTACCTCAGAAAGATTTTACTGGGGTTCTGGGAAATGAGGAACTGGGGGCTCATCTGTCAGGATTTCTGAGCTGCAGGTGAAACGCTGCCTTTGGTAAGTGAATTTCTGAAAGTCCCAACTGGAGGACGACACACTAAAATATAACTTGCGGAAGTAATAGATTACCCTTTATTTTGGTAAAGCAGTGCCCCAGGGAGATCTGAATGTTCTTTCACTTTCTGTGAATGAATTACATCGTTCATGGTAATGTTAAAAACGTTAGTTAAACATTTTACTAAATGCAACTTCCTGATCCTGTGCTCGTGAACAAAAGTCACTTGTTATAATAAATATTGAAGATACATCAGTAGCTTTTTTCTTCTTGTCTTAGGCTGAGTAATTTTAAATGTCAAACATTTCCTCATTAAAACTCTTTCATAATCTTAAGGGAAGGGGTGAAGAGGGCAGAAGATTAAAATCTTGTTGCACAAAGTGTGCTGCCATCTCACTTTAGATGAGATACTTATAGTACAGGCTGGGATGACTCAGTCCACCACAGGACACTGAGTTGTGGTCACAGCAGAAACTGGAGAAAGAAGAAAAAGCCCCTTACTCTGAGACAGTGCTCTACTGATAAAACAATGACTCTCTGAAGAATGCCTGAGCCATGACAGCTCAATTTCAATTGAATTTCTATTTTCAGAATTTTGATGAGAAATTTCTTCCTATACCATTTAGAAAAAGAGAGTGATGGAAGTCCTCATTTCCCTGACCTCCCAGGACAAGGGGACAAAGCATCATCCTTTACACTCCAGCCCATGAGACAGTTCTGCGGAGGCCAAGTTTGATCAGTGCTGAGGCAACTGAACAAAATTATCAGCTAAGTGATGTACACTGTCAAAGGTTAAACTCAAAAGAATTTCCTTGAGAATTGCAAAAGACATTTCAGTGCATCAGGTCTTCTGCCTGACAAATCTAAAGGTCCTCCTCCAAAACCCAGGTATGAGAGTGATCCTTGCACATTGATGGAACAGCCCCAGTTTTCCTGGCCTACAAAATGGTTAAACCTTTGCCTTCAAAAGAGTCAGCCTAAGGCAGAGAACAATCATGGAAAGTTTCAGCCCAACCCATTAATGTTTGGCAAAGCCATAACCAGCTTAAAACACAGGCCTATAATTAGAGCAGGTCGGAACATTCTCAGCTAAATGAAGTTTCATTGAAATACGCTGCTTCATCCAAGCCAAAACATTTTTCGGAGACATATCTGCTTCCACAAGGTTTTTGTTGGGAGAGCTGAGAGGCAAAGTGTGCTCACACGCTATAGCCTGAAGATGAGGTCACTGGTTTGGGATGTATGAGATTCAAGTTGAGGCCCTGACTCACAGAGAGCAGCAGTAAAGAGCAGTGCTCTTGCATCAGGACTACAAAATACCCAAATGCCAGAGCATCTCCCTGACTATGATATCCACAGAAAAATTCCTTATCATGAGATACATGCCTTGATTGTGATGTTCAAGAGATTTTATGTCTTCAAGCACCACACACAAACTCATATTTTTGACCATTACAGGTTGACCTAAAAGGGAGGTGACTTCATTTGTGCCTCTGTGACAAATCTGTGCTTCTAATGGGAAAGTTAGTCAATATTTAAACTATAAAGGTTTCACCTGTAAGTGCAATTCTTGGACAGATCAATAAACATTTGTTTGGAAAATTACAGGCCATAAAAAGGGGGAAGAAAACATTAATATTAGCAGGTGGAAAATCCTTACTTTTTCATTCTTATGGTTTTCACATACTATATGTGCCCATGAAGCAGGGAACAGCGGGAGAAAATGTGTTTGCAATTAAAATGTATTTCATACTGTGGCAGATCCTTCCATCCATTACAGTGAGGTCTGAGGCCTACAAGTCTTATCCTAATAAAAGAGAGAACATAACTCTTCATTCCCGAAGGTTTAAGCAGGAATTCCTTGCACTGCTGAGTTGAGCTGATGCAAACTTTTGCTTTCATGCACTATTACCTGTCTTCAGCTTGTGCAATTATTTTACTTCCCAAACATCAGGTTTCGTGAACACCTGCTTTTTTGGAAGATTATCCAAAGGTTTTTTGACATAAATGTTGGGCTTATAGCATTCCCTGCTCTGTTATTGCACATGTCAGCAGAAAGGAGCCGTGTCACACAGATGATTGGGATCATATTTAGCTAATTCAACGTAAAGAATAACTCAAGCACATATTTTCCCTAAAAACATACTTCTCACTGGAAAGCAATGGGTTTTCTATATTCTTCTTCAATTCTTAAATTCTTCATATCATTCTCAAAAACATTTAATTTCTGTTGGTGCAATCTATTTAAAAACAGAAAACAAAAGCAAAGATATAACTTCAAAGAGACAAATAGATGAAGTACTGAAAACCTGGGACTCTCTTCTCAAACCACTGAGATTTGTAGCAAAGTTTTCCTCCTTGAACATTAACATTCTGTATTCAAGGGATCAGAGTCACTGCAGCTGAAGATTGAGTCTTCCAAAGGAAAGTGCAAATTTTTCTTCACTAACATTTATGGTAATAAAATTCAATGCTTATCAGCTGTAGATTTCATGTTTCTCTTTCAGTCAAACTTTTATTGGAAAAACTCTGGAAGTTACTGAGGTCATACCTTATAATGCAGCAGCTGTGTGTTAATAATCAGATTTTGCTAGCTAGGAGGAATAGGATAGTAAATACTTGTTCAATATTTAAGTTAACCTATCAAGAATAATTGCATTAATTTAAATGATGGGCCACTCCAATTCTCCTCATGGGGTGCAAATTAAAATGTTTGAGGCGAAAACCAGAGCAATGCTCAGATTCTAGAAAACAAATCATTCATTTAAGGTTAACAGCCTTTCATGCCTCCTGCTGACCCCAAAGCACATTTTAATTTTAATTTTTTTTTTCAGGCCAGGCACCCTCACAAAATTAAAACACAGTAAAGAGGAACTCAATATCCTAAAAGCTCTGTGAAACCACAGACTTTCCAAAAAGAAAAAAAAGAAGCTTGCAAATTTTAACATGCTGAACCAGACTGGTGTGGTTTGCTTTCCATTACTGGCTGGCACTTCTCACAAGAAGTGAAGACAATGGATATAAACCAAATCATGGTGTCAAGCTAATGATTTCCCTGGATTTTGTGGTGATTCCACTATCTTCAGCTGTACCTTAATGCAGCCATCCAAACAGGCATCCCTGCTGCTGAGCCTTCCTGGCTTTCAAGTCCTTCCCTTTGCAATGGTAATGATGAATCTTAACACAGATTACTGCCATTTAATAAATGCATTCATTTTAATATATTAATATTTTTTTAAAAAATGTTTATGTCTACATAGTGACTAGAAGTATAAATCTTACATAAGTGCTAGATATCAAACTTGTAATATTTCAACAATCCAAAGAGCTCTCACATGTTCCTGAAAAATATCTGAATTTACTGACTTAAATTTTCTACCAGACCCTTCTGACTTTGTATCAAAAAGGAGGTGAAAACTCCTTTAACATACTGAGCACATACATAAAAGAACATGTGTTATTTATTAACAGGAGAAAGCATTTATTAAAATCTAACCTGGCTTTTGCAAGTAAGATGACTTCATGCACAGGAAAGAGGTGTATATGATAAGTTGTTATTTCAGGGCTGTTTTGAAAACATTAAAAAAGGGGGCTATTTTAGATGCCACTTTTAATTCATCTAATTTTCAGAAGGAATTTGACCAGTCACAAAGGAAAGCATAATCTTTGAGAAAACTCTAAGCCCCACTCATTTAAAACTCTTTATGGCATAGTAATGCTCCTAGTTCAATACTTTATTAATTGCAAAGGTGTCAAAAGCTTTTTATGGTTTGCATTGAACATTTTGAAGGTCTATCTCAATTCTCATTGTAAAATGCCAATATTGTCTGGAGCAAAACCAGCAAAATATCTCTTACTACCTGATCTCAATCTTCCAGTCCCTTCTGCCAAATGCTAAGAGGAGAATTTAAGAATAATTCACAGTAGTCACAAACACTCAACTCCATCTTCCACTGCAAACTTACCTAAAGTGAGATATCATACCATATTTTCCCTACATTAATATCCTGCTCACATCATCATCAGACTATTTCTAACTCGGCTATTTGAAATTTTTCCATTTTATTTGCCACCTCCCACATCTAAATGATGGGTACAGTAAGGATTTTCCTGGGGGTTATAAGGGAAAGCTGAACTCAGTAGAATCTTCCATGCTCCAGAATGTTGTGGAAAGCATAAATGAGCACAGTCAATGGACAAAGCAGCAATATTAAGGGTAAGTAAGACTGGGTTTAAAAACACAGCATGGACCAAAACAACTTGATGCACATATGGACCTGGATTGGACATGGGAAGAACAGGGTGTGATCAGTCACCTGAAAAGCAGCTGCATTTCCTCCCTGGATAGTTCATGTCTCTATGACAATCAATGTCTCCTCTTCAGGATGGAGTTCCTGAAGGTGTTGTGTCATAAATGGTTCAATACAACCCCACTGAGTCTCTCTGAAAATTTCCAGACTATGGGATGGACCTTTTTGCTCTCCAGGCCACAAATTTTCAGTGAGTAAATCTATTTTTCCCCCCTCTGCCTATTTCATGGTAGGCAGAAAATCTCTGAAAGAAGGGGATGGGGTTTTCATAGAAAAGCACAGGATCAGTCTGGAGTCCTTAACTGCATTTAAAGTCAGATATTGAAGAAAATAGAAGATGGCACAGGAGCTGGTTGGTTTTAATGCAAATGGCCCAGGCTTTTGACACTGCCTATACAAAATCTTTCATTAACTGCCATCAGTACTATTAAAAGGTTTCATGTATCTATGATGAGCCAGCACTGAACAATCCTTATTCTATCCTAACAAAAATAAATTAACAAAGCCCTGAATCCAAGAAAAAAAAGACAAATATTTATATCAGCTCTTGCTTTTCATTGCAAAAGGGCACAATCACTACACTTTACTCTTCCTCTCAGTTTTCCTTTGCACACTTAATCACAGAAACCATGCTCCACTCCCATTGCTTTTATTTGGCCATATTTTCTCAAAACACCCCCCAATACACAAAAGTCACTGGTCTGCAAAATCAGCTGTGCGCTGTCGAGAAATCAGTGAGCATTTCTCCAACAAACAAGCCTGGTGAGGAAATTTTTAGGCTAAAACTGCAAAATATTATTTTAATTTAACACAGTGCTTCATAGGCAGTGCATGGTTGTTAAATCCAACTTTTTACTGGTTGAAATGAAGTAAAATCAACTGATGTGGCACAGGGTTGGAATGAGATAATCCTTAAGGCCCCTTTGAACCCAAACCATTCTATGATTCTGTGACACCTTATTGTTTTTAGGAAGACATGGAAAAGAGATATTTAACTTTACAAGTCTCTTTCTGGAATTCTTCAGCTTTTCCTCTGTTTAAGTTCAAGTGAATTGCAAATCAACATTTTAAATGAGTTGGAAGTCTTTATTACTCAGTATTATGATTCATTTCCAGTCAGAATATTGTCGAATTAGTAATATAAGATCACGATTGTATTATTTCACAGTTCAGAAGTTCTCCTCCAAAGACACACAAGTTCTTGAAAATGATAAAACAAATTTGCAAATAATTAGATATCAAATTATTAAACAATGAATGTTTCAGGGGAGTGCTGGAAAAGAAAGCTGTGCAAAGAAAGAGAATTTAAGAAATAAAGTGCAGATTAAAATCAAGGGTCTACTGGAAATATCCTCTAAGATACTACTCAGTGTCTTGAAAAAAAAATTCTATTCTGACTCCTGAGATTGCATACTGCATTAAAAATGTGTTCTTCTATGTCTAGTCTGCAGTAAAAGGGATTTTGGAGCCCTCAGGCTGAGCTTTCTGCTGGTGCAAGCAGCACAGCTGGATTTTCTTCACCAACATTTGCTTCCATGTATTATTTTGTGAAATCCTTCAGATTTTCTAAAAAGTACTGACAGATACTCAGGGTTTTCATCACACAGGAAATTCCATTATTGAAACACTTTGTCCTGATATCAAATCAGGACAAAAACTCAAAGTATCCCTTTGGGCTTTTTCACACAGGAAAAACATTCCAGCTCTGTTTTCAAAAATGCCAACTGTTTGGAGTTGGTTTAGTGCAGAATGTTAACTTTTTATGACGAACTCTCACTTGTGGAAAAAAAAAAATCAATTTTCATTTCCCACATCTCCATTTTGACCTGCCTGTACATATCTGGTTCCTAAAGTGCTGCAGAACTACCTTTCCTTTGTGACTGGATACTTGTGTGTGCTAACACAAAAAGGTGGATTTTCGTAAGGTGTTTGCTGTTCTGCAATAATTATCCTTGATTTCATTAATGACTGAATAGAACTGGTTACAGAATTCATGAAAACAGACATAAAATAGTTCAGTAGATTTCGTTCTAAACATATAAATTAATTGCTGCCTGTATCTCAGCCTAAAATATTCATTAGCTCTGTAAGTACCAGCACTGCTTCCATGATAATGAGATTTATTTTAATTTAGGCAAGGGTTGACCAATGAATTTACCTACAAAGTACTTCATTATGATTTACAGATGTACTATGCTTCTGAAATGGACTCCTCCTTTGCACCTCTCACCTGTAATTTTATTTATGATTCTCCTGACTCTCAGTTTAACTTTTAACTCTGCACGTATCTTGCACATGAAACTAAAGATAAAAATAACCCCTTTTTGAATACAGTGTTGTGAATAGTTTACAATCCCAGAGTTTCAGTAACTTAAATTATAAGACGTGGCAAAATTTACTTTGCAGTCACTAGAGCTGTGTTAGGCATAGATGTACAGTAACTGATGTTTTTCCATTTAGTTGGGCAAAGTTTCATCTTGGAGAAGTATAATTATTTCATATATTAATTTCATTTCTTGCCTTCCTAACTCTGGTGAGCTTAACAATTTTCTAGATCATTATAAAAACTGTTATTTTTAACACAATGTGTATTTTGGGAATAAAAATCATAGCATAAAAAGACCACAAAAATAATCTGATTTCCAATATTAAAACCCTTCCTACTTAAACGTAATCCCTGTTAAGAACTATCAGGATTTGTACAAAAATCCTGTTACCAAGAGGGGAATATCCCATTTGATTTTTATAGGATCAGATGCATGCCCATTGCATTTGTCTGCTTTTCAGAATTAATTATGGTTTTAAACACTTTCCATGAAAATACTGAAGATGGAAGGCAAAAGAAAAGTGAGAAGTTATTCCTGTGCAATGTCATGTTTGCTATGATGAGCAGAAGGGTTTGGAGAGTGGGTTTGGAGAGGTGATTTATTTTAAAATTTTATCCTGACTCATTTTGCCATCAGTGCTGTTAATCACAGAATTATGGAACGGTTTGGGTTGGAAAGGACCTTCATGATCATCCAGTGCCACCTCTGCCATGGTGTGAGGAGCCCGATTTAGTTTGTTTTGCCTCAGCAGTGGCTGTCAGAGCTACGTGTGGGAGAGGACAACCACAAAAAGCCTGGTCTGTGGGAGGACTTCACCTGGCACCAGGTCCCATGGGACAGGCAGGAGCAGACCCTGAACGCCCCAGAGGAGCTGCTCCTATCTCAGATGGGCACAGGCTGGACGGGCCCATGTGACACTGTTAAAGACCACAGCAAACACAGACTCTGACTTAGAGGGCTGCAAATGACTGTGTTTATTTCTGGGAATTTCTTCCCTTTTATGCTGTTCTACAGAGAACAACTCAATTGGTCAAACAAACACTTCTTCAATCACACTGGTCAAACCAGAGGGACATCAAGAAGTCCCTCCTAGGGAAAGGGAGGTAAGCAAAGGTTACAGTCAGAAAAACATGTCTTGTGTTGACAGAAACCTCTCTGGGGAAAGAGTTTCAGAAAACCAAAACACCTCAGGCACCAGCCAGGGCTGAGCCCTGGTCTCCGGTCAGCAGGGCGGCCTGCGGAGGAGCCGGGGCAGCAACGGGAGCTGCGGCACGAGCCTGAGGCCTTTTGGTCTTTTGCCTTTTGGGCTGCTTGGAGCTTATGCTTTCTGTCTCTTTGGGGGCTTTCCAAAACTTGCTTTTTGACACTTGCTTTTCAAAACTTCCTTTTTGAGTCGGGTTTTTTTGAGTCTTACGCTTTTTTGCCCTGACCCCAGCTTACCTTTCTGCTCTCGTGGCTCTTGCTCGCCCTCACGTCTGTCCTGCCTGCCGGTGTCCCTGACTGCGGCCCTGCCTGAGCCACCTCTGTCCAACCCTGCCTGTCCCACCACCGTGATCCTCTCCGTGACCCGGCCCAGGCTCCTGCCTCTCCTGCCCGATCGCCCCTCCCCTGGTGTCCGGGGGCCGCGGGTGCCGTCCCCGGGCCGGCAGTGCTCAGCCCCGCCTGGGGCCGCGGGCGGCGCTCGCCGAGCTCCGCTGGGAACGCCTTCTTTGTGTCCTCAGTGCCTCGGTTCGCTCTCCCTCTAGCCCGCTTTAGTAGGGTAACTCCTTTTTGTCTTGGGGTTTGGGGTTGTTTTTTGGTGGTTTTTGGTTGTTGTTTTTGTTGTTTGCTTGTTTGCTTGTTTGTTTGTGTCATTTTGTTTTGGGTTTTGTTGTGTTTGTTTGTTTTAATTACCAATAAATGGTTCTCAGATTCGTTTGTGTCGTTTGACTTCATTTCCTTCCTGACCATCTATTTTTAAAAGAACTCTTGGACACACAGGCAGGGACACCTTCCACTGTCCCAGGTTGCTCCAAGCCCCATCCAGCCTGGCCTTGGACACTTGCAGGGATCCAGAGGCAGACACAGCTCTGGGTATCTTATGCCAGGGCCTCCCCACCCTCACAGGCAAAAATTTCTTCTTAATTTAAAGCCACTGTCAGTTTGAAGCCATTCCCCCTTGCCCCATCATTCCAGTTCCTGATGCAGAGTCCCTCTCGGGCTTCCCTGTAGCCCCTTCAGACACTGGAAGGTGCTGTGAGGTCTCCACACAACCTTCTCATCTCCAGGCTGAACAGCCCAAATTTTCTCAGCCTGTCTCCATAGGAAAGATGCTCCAGTCCCTTTATCACCTTTGTGGCTCTACAGAATCCTTACACAGCTCCAGTGTCCTACTGAACAGGACATCTTGAGCATGGAAGAGCCATTTCTGCCTTGAACAGAGCAACAGGACATGAGATATTTCCTGAGGTGTCACCTTCAGAAAAGCAGAAAACAATACAGGCAAATCAGGATACAAGTCCCAGTAAATAATCCCTAGTGTGAATAATCTTTCCATCACATGCTTTGGAATCACAGATTTCTCTGGACCTGGTTCTCACCTGATCTCTTCAAATAGCCCAGCACAGGAGCACTCTAATCTTGCTTGGGGTCTTCCAAGTAAAGGCCTGTTGCCTACAATCCTTTCCTAGCAGGATTTTGAATGACTATGAGAATGTACAGTTTGGATGAACACAGCAAGAATACTTTATTTTTTATCTTTTGGTTGTTCTTTGCTCTCATATGCTTAAATAATTCAAAATGTAAGTGCCTCCCCTTGTTTCTGACTGCAAATTACATCTGTTCCTCATGAATTCACCAAGTGCATACATGATATTTGCTGCGCCTGGAACCTTTCCTTTGAAACATGCACTAACTAAAGATGAGCTTTTATTCTGAGACAAAACAAAAGTTTTGTTCACTGAGTGAACAGGTCTGCATTGGGCAAGATTTGATGTCAGAGTCTGGGCAAAATCTCTGGGGTTTTTAACTGAGCATGTTTATCTGAACAGAAAAAAGGGAATATGGAGATACTTTACTGACTCATCAGCTCCAGCTCATCCAAGAACAAGGTAAAGCTGCTTTCATTCCATGTTTTCCACAGCATTCTTTATATATTACTCCTGTTATCAAGCTTTCCAAGCCAAAGACTCAGAAAGAAAACAAAATATGTAGTCACAAGGCACAGCTATTTCCCCCTCCCCCAAACCCCATAATGTTTAGAAATCATGCATGGCTTATTCAGAGCTCAGAGAGGCTGTAATCATAGGAATGGCAAAACTGCAAGGGCCAGGGCAGGAACGATTTTCTAGCTCTCATGTCACATAGACCAGAGTGGTCTGTTGTTGTCAGCTGAAGGTCTTGGATCCCTGGAATTGAAACCACCCCTGTGGGCAGTGACAGCAGTGCCTGCCCCAGAGGAAAAGGTGGCACAACTGTGTCTTTTCTCCCCCGGGATACCCAGAAGAATCTGAGTGTCTTGCCTTGCATTCCTGGGAGATCTACAGCTCATGCTACTGTCTAGAGATCTCTCTCTCTTCCCCAAACTGGCAATATATGGAATTTTAGCTGGCAAGCAGAGACTTTGCAAGTCTAGGCTTTTTTCCCCCCATCTTTTATTTTTTTCCCAGCAAAGAGACAGAAGTGCATCTTACAAAAAACTCTCTACTTCTTCAGAAACCATTTATCCCAATGCCAATTAAATAGATCTCACCAGGTTCTTCTGTTCTCATTCTCACTTCCTTCATGGTGTCCTTCATCTACAAACAATTTTATAAAACTTAGAGTTTGTGTTACCACACTGCTCTGAGTTGGTTCATACTGGCACCAGCGTTCATGAACCACCCACTACTATCTCATCTGGGCACACTGGTTTGTTTTTGGAGTCCCACAGGCAAGAAATGCCTAAGAGTTATTAACTACTATTTCCAGAGCAGATGAAAAGTGTAATTTTGTCTGCAGCCACCTGCCAACTTAGAATTGTCAAAATTGCAACCAGCTTTTGATTTTTAAAAGCCCACTTTTTAATGATAGTCTCTTGCAATCTCTGTTTTCCTTTACAATTATTTAAAAGCCAGTTTTCCACCATTCATTCTTCACTTGGCACTCTCTCTTCCAATGGCTGGCACAGAGAATTGAGGTCTTGTCATATAATTTCATTCCATGGGGCACTCCCAGCTTTATGTTTCATAGATTTATCTCTTCATTTTGTTTGCTTTTAAGTAGTTATAGGGAAGCATTGTTGAAAAGAGGCAATATCCTAGAACAATTTTGCAATCCACTCAAGATCTTCATGTTACTGAAATAGTAGCACAAAATTCCTCTGGGTCAAATTTCAGTGGAACTAGCAGCAAATCTGAAAATAAAAGCTGGGCTTCAAGAAACAGCTGAGCTGTAAGAGCAGAGTTGCTCTGACATTTCCTTATCCAAGTCTGCAACTTTTATGACATGAAAAAACAATATAGCCTCATTCTGCCTTCTAAATCAGTCTGGTGGTGTAACAGAGGGCCCAGCCTTACTCATTTCAAGTTCATCAATTATATTATATCGAGCAACTAACTTCTGGACTGGTTTATATTTTCTAATATTCATCCAGGATGTCCCAAATGCAGCTACTTTTGATTACTTTCTTCCCTGGTACTTCAAAATTGTGGAGAGGGTGTAACTCCATTGTGTCTGTGTCAAGGAAAATGTAATTTATGTGACACTGATATATAGAACCCAGGGGTTTTTGATGCCCTTGAGCATCTGGAATCTTGGATATATGTGGCTTTTGTAATGCTGGAAAATAGTTATTGGTTGCCCCTGTAATTGCATGGCTTGTAATTGCCCCTGTCATAACCACTGTGTTTTCTTCCTTGAGTCTCTTAGCTCTCTTAGCATGATTATTCTTCCCAAAATAATTTCTCCTACAGTATTTTTGCTGTAATCACAGCACCCGTCTCCTGGCAAAAGCTTAAACTGGCCACATGCACTGCATTTGGGTTTCTGTCTTTTCAGAGAGGAACTCCCTGCTTCATCAAGTCCAGGGGAGCTCAAGATTGTGATCCCCAGCAGTGCTTTTATAAAACACTGTGCAGAATAATTATTGCATCTATTATTGCCCTGCAAAGTGCAATTTGACCATGCAACAATAAGAAAACATATTTCCAGGAATTCTTCTTACAGCTGTACATGTTCTACATAGCCTCAGATGACTCTGGGAAAGAGATGAGAAGAACATAGAAACATTTTGCATTGAGTGTCTTCCCATCCCCCTGAAATTTCCAAGCATTTTATCCAGGTACCTTGAAACCAATAAATACCTACTAGAGAAACATGTGAGGTGAACTTTGCCTTTAGTTTTCTGAGGATCTCGCTGGTAGTGGATCACAAGTTTCCTCCTGGCTCTGAACCTTAAACTGGAGCCTCAGCTCACAAAGCATCAGGAGCAATATTTCAACAGCTGCTTTCTGATGTCTGGATGCAGAGTCCTTCAGGCACTCCCCACCCACTCAGCCTGCTGGTACCTGGTATTTGGCCCTCAGAACAGTAGAGGCTGCTCTTTTGAACAGATATTTCCATGTCTGGCATGGGACTGAGACAGGTTCTTTTTTCATCTTGTTTTTCTCCGAGATGCGCGAGGAACAGAGTGTGATTCTGGAGCTGTCATTTTGCCTTAAAATGCGTCTCAAGCAGCAGAAAACGTGGAAGCAGCAGCTTCCCATTCATCATTTGCTACCCAGACTGAATCCTTGTTGGCAGCCTCATGGTCTACAGAGACTCCTACGGAAATGGAAACCTCTGATGACATCAAAAGCTCATTGTGGGTGTGAGAGGCACCTGGGCCCTCACTGGAGTGCTTTGGAAAGGCTTTTAACATGACAATGCTGGCAAAGCCCCTTTGATATGTCCGTGTTTCACTGAGACCTTTTGAGACTTGCAAAGTGCTTAAGTACCATAGAACAGCAAACTTTCAGACATCTGGAAGGCTGCAGTTCTTCTGCTCACACTTTCCACTGGGATAACTCAACCCAGGGAAATCTGCCTTGAGGACTGATTTGCAAACAAAATAAATTTAAGGCTTCTTTCACTATTAAAAAATGATACCTAAAACCTTTCTTATTTTGCCATGGTCTGTTTGTGGAGTGTTTGTTTAGAGGGAAGCAGGTGTGTCTGCTTTATAAAATGTTAATAGAAGTATTCTCTGGGTAAGGTATCATCAAACGAAGTCCACACAAAAAAATTGACCCATAGATTTGTCATCAATCTATGACACTCAGCTCAGCTCCTGTAAGCTGTGAAACAATATCTTCAGGACAGTGTTTTCTGTAGAAACCTCTCACAAAAAATCCTGCTTGTTCAAAAGGGCAGATTTTCTGCTAGAAGACCATCTTAACTGGCCTCTTTATTAAGCCAAAGTTGCCTTAAAAGATCAAAGACACAGAAAGGATTGGCAAGGGACAACTTGTAACATTCGCAGACAAAATGAGGGTTATTATCTTTCACCAACCCATCAACAACATGGTTTGAATGTCTAACCACAGTTTCCCCAAAGTGTCTGGAAGGAATACAAGTCTCCTGGGGTCGAACATGAGAAGTGAATCCACACAAAACTCAGGGCAAGGGACAAAAGGCTCAATCTAAAAATGAATTGCCTGCTACCAGGAGGCTCTGTGCCTACATGGCTCCTGTTGTGTCCTCATATTTCAGCAAATTCTGCAGTAAAGTATTGTTCTGAGAATATTTTTTCATGCAGGGAGATTATGTTGCTTAGAAATGATCAAAATTATTATAGGGCAGGGAAAAAAAAAAGACAGTATTTCCATTATTCTTCAATACACAGTTCAGAAGACCTCAAATTGGAAAACCAGGGCTATGAAGCTATTATATTTATCTTTAAATAAAGTTAAGAAAAATAATTTTCTGCAAATAGCCAATATTTTAGGCAAAATCAAAGCTATCCTTAAATCCTTTCCAAAAACATAGCTGCTTTAAAGAAAATTAGGAGATTTTGCTAATTAAATTTTTCAGAGCCAAATAACCTAGACAGACTTTTAAGATAGCTCTCATGATGCAGTTCATGATGTCAGAATACTAACCTTATGTTTGGCATTATTTTATCTTAGAGAAAGCTGTAGCCACAAGATAAGAAAAAACCACACTCCTGGAAAAGAACAAAAGAACCTTACATATGTACATTTCCTTTATTTTTATTTTTTTTTTTCCCTCTGGAAGCAGCAGTGGTTGATAGTAATTTTTTTCAGGACTTTTGCAGGGATCTCCAGTTATTATTTTTTTGCCATGGCTTGCAGATTACACTGCTTTCATACTTTTCCTACTTGTCAAAGGGTGAGCCTCTTTAATTTGTAACCCTTTGTGTAGCTTATCTCTTGACACTGAACTCACAGAAGTGCCTGTTCTTAATTTCCTCTACAGTATCTGCCCTTTGTTTGCACCTGTAAATGGTTCCAGGAGAAAACAGGGTAAATCTGCCCTGCTTTAAGTGAAAATAATCTGTTTATATGAGAAACAAGAAAGATGGAGAGACTATTTACAAGGGCCTGCAGCGACAGGACAAAGGGGAATGGCTTAAAATTGACCAAGTTGAGCCAGAAATGCCACAAAAAAACCTCAGGTGGCTGAGCCACTGTTGTTGGGCATGAACACTTATACAGAGCTGTGCCTGCATCTAATCCAGCCCTGACAAAATATTTAGCAATATTCTCTGGACACTTCTGCCTTGACAGCCTAGAAAATTCAAGCCAGAAATACAAAAGATGTAGCTGAGCAAGGGAGTGTGGCTGAAGCACAAACCCCAGCATTAGCCAACAAAACAGACCTAGAGACAGACTGCAGCCAGAGCTTCTAAGAGGAAAAGTATTCCCCTCTGTGGAAATTTTAAGAGGAATTCCAGGAAAGGGAGAAATTGGTCATAAGAGAAAAGCTGGCCCAGCTGGGCAGCTGCATGATGCACCCAGGGGCCTCAGGTCAGGTTAGTGGGGTCAGAATGTAGGAGGAAGCACTAATTCAGTGCTAATTAAGGCTCTCCTGCACTTTGTTACCTCCCATACATGATTATGTGCAGCATATATACATTGTAATTGTCACTGACCCCTTAGAAAACATAAAACTCTCCCAGTTGAACAAATGGGACTCAGACAAATAAATTCACAGGCAATGCAGTTGTCTCACAGTACAAGCCCCACAGTGAGAAGTGACTAATTAATCCCTCTGTTTTTAATGTGGGCATCTCTCATAACATTAGATAAGGAAACCTTCACCTTTCATTGCTGAAATGTGCATATTAGAGAGGAAGGTGTGGACAAGTTTACCTTGGATTAACCTGCCACTTATTAACCACCACGAGCCATGCTCTGAGCCCTTCTGGAAAAGTCCTGGGCAGCTGATGGCCACACTTGCCATAATCATAGTACTGTTGGCAATCAAACCAATTGATTTTAAAAAATGGCTCACAAGTGTCTTTATGATTACAGTAATACATCTTCCAGCTTAGACTCTGCATTCTGCTAAAAAAATAAATAATGCTGCAGCTTCCATCTGGTTTGGCACGGAAACATCTGACAAAGTGCTGTTATTTCACAGACACTACCCCCTCCCTTATCTGTGTCCACTTAATCTACTGCTCTTT
Organism: Rhadina sibilatrix; assembly: GCA_013400275.1. Lineage (NCBI taxonomy): Eukaryota > Metazoa > Chordata > Aves > Passeriformes > Phylloscopidae > Rhadina > Rhadina sibilatrix. Next base: position 58,205 of record VWYO01008648.1, read on the forward strand.
TAATTCCATTTACATTTCTAATAATTTTGATGTCAGTTTGACAGATATGATAGCTTGGTCATTAACTAAAAAATACAACAAGACTTGTCCCAAACACAGCGAATTCCAGTTTTATCACATGCAGAGCTGTCAGTTTGGTTTGGTACACTTATCTCTGGTGTTGGTTGAAGTGAAACACTGAATATTTAATTAACCAAAAGAACTGTGGGAATGCACTTTTTTTTTTTTTTGTCATATAACAGGTAATTTCCCATCTTTTAATAGTTGGCATGCATTTTGTGCAGCTTTGCACTTTTAGAAATAGAAAGGAAGTGATAGGTTTTGAGAGAGACACAGAATGGTACCTGAGGTTGATTGCTAAAGATGGGCAAAACATTTTTACTGAGGCTGTAATAGGCAAAAACACTCAAAGGCAAAGTTCTGACCCAAAGAGAAGCCTTTCCCTGTATCTGTTAATTATTTTTATAAAGCTATGTCAGTGATCTGCTGCTCTGTGTTAGATGGAGGATGAGGAGATGGAGTGCAGGAGGAGGGGTTGCTTCTAAGGTTTGCCCCTCTAGTGCTCTGCAGGTCTTCAGCACTGAGAAGAAAGGGATTCCAAGTATAATCTTAAACATGAGTCTAGGGAAGCACAGAATCATGGAATCACAGAACAGTTTGGATTCAAAGAGACCCCTCTGACATGGGCCCCTTCCCACTAGACCAGGTTGATCCAAGCCCCATCCACCTGTTCCTGAACACTTCCAGGGATGGGACATCCACAATAGTGAGGCAGCTGTTCATGGGATCCACTTCCAGCATCCCATAACTGGTGGCTCTCCAGAGAGGAGCATCCATGTCCCAGCCCTGCTCAGAGCCTAGGGCAAGGGGAGCCCTACCCTCCTCACTCCCAGGGTTTGAGGGGTTGCAGGTCTGAAGTCCATTCTCTCTCTCAAAGAGACAATTCCAACGTGTGCCATGGCTGACATGCCCAGCCACCAGGACAGCCAGGGGTGCAATGCCCCATTCCCAGAGGAAATCTGATCTCCCTCAGGATATCCAGGCAGAGGAGCCAGGCAGGACTGGCTTCCTGTCCAAAAGCCTGTAGCCCAGAGCTGTGAGTGAATGCTCAAGCTGGAACTCGTTCTTGGTGTGTGTAGTGTAAATCAACAGGGGATGGTCTACAACAATCTGTAGCACACAATTTATGCTTTCACGGGCTTTTATCTTTCTTGTTCCCTAAGGTCATGGAGTAATTGCAGGTAATTATTGCAGAGATTATTATCTAATTCATACTGGGAGTCTACCTGACAGATATTATTCATTTAGCCAATGTGCACGGCCAAATTTAATTCCTATCTGGTCTCAGTTCAGATTTCAAAATAGAATAGTGATTCCACAATTCTTTATGCTACTTGCTCAGTACTGGCAAGGTACTGAGAAAATTGATGTGGATAAAATGCCTATGTTTAGCAAAATTATGAACATGCTTTATTTAACTTGCTCTCCAAATTAACATTAAAACTCAATGAATATAGTCACACTGAGGTTTTAGAATTAACAAGGATGAAACTATATTTAATTTTTGACTCTTGAAGGCAGAAATAATATTATATTTATCTATGTCTTTTCTATTTCTGTCTCAGGCATTCAGGTCATTTTGGACACTTTCCTCACAATCTGTCTTTTTACTTTTTTTCTCAAGAAAGTATTTATTTTGTGAAAGACATTCTCATCTAAAAGTGAAACCAAAAACTATGTTACAACAGCCATTTTGACTCTATTTCTAAGATGATTGATTGGTTTGCTAAATGTAAACAATAATTGAATCCATTTTAACAGCTGTCTAATTATTTATGTGAGAACTATTTTGGATGACTCAGAAATGTTTACTTAGAACTCTTAGGACGTGCTTGGCTTTTCTTTTTTTCTGATTACAATTGTTTCATTGCAAAATAATTCCTTCCTTTCATGGATATAAAGGCTACCCCAAATTTTCCTTTTGTACCTCAACTATGAAATGATATTGAATTTAAAAGTGTTTTAGTACCCTTCCTTCCTTCCTTCCTTCCTTCCTTCCTTCCTTCCTTCCTTCCTTCCTTCCTTCCTTCCTTCCTTTTACTTGTCCTTCCTTCTCCTTCCTTCCTTTCCTTTTGAATTATATACTGATTAAAAATTATAATTTTGATTTAAATCACCAAGATTCCTGAAGTAACTGGGAGGCAATTCCAAATGACAGTTTTTGCAGCATTGATATGTATTTGGGAATACTCTTGGAAGCACGCTATTACTTACCTGTTTTATCAATTAATAAATTAAATATTTAGTAAATAGTTACATAGGATATGACCTGGGAAAGCCACCTCAGTCTCTGCTTTCTTTGTAACACGAGCAGCACCACAGTGGAGTGGACAGGACAACACTTGTCAGGTTTTACTCACTGAGTAGAACGCGGCGCTTTCCTGTCCCAGTTTACAAAACACCAAACAAAACCTCAGTTGCAGTGGATTAAAAAATCAAGACACTCTGCTCAGATGCAGTGGTTCACTAAATCCAGCATGTCCTGGCTCCCCACCCCACCGAGGGCCTTTCTGAGGCGCACAAACGCGCGTGAGCCCACCGTCCTTCCCAATCTCATCTCTTCGCCACTGTCAGCGAAATCCTACCCAAACTGTGCCTTGTTGGCACCTTTCCAGTTCCTTGGGGAATGTGTCTTGCTTGTGCAAGCTCCCTGTCATCCAGAAAAAGGAGCTCCAGCCCCAGAGGCTGCAAGTTTCAGCAAGCAATACTCCATTTTGGGTTCTGTAAGGCAGGTATTTACTGTACCTGTTCCTCTCGAGAGCCAAGCATTCTGCTGGAGCACAAGCCTTGCTCCTGCTGATTTATTTTTCTCTTTTTTTCCATGCTTCCCTTGTATTTGAAGGGAGTAGGGGGTTCTCTGGCTACAATTTTAGACCACATTGGTTTCTAAGAGTTTTAACAGAGAAATTTTTCTCTTCCCCTCAAGCTTGGTGCTTTGCACACTCAAGGCTGTGTTCTCTTTCCACCCACACCCATGCACTGAGGCATTGCCTTTAAAACCTATGCAACCTATAGATAATCTATATCATATGTGTACTGTAAAAAACATTCCATTAATAACATCCTCCATGATGAAGAGAGAGTTTTAAAGTGGCTAAAGTGTTTAAAAAGTCTTGTCTCTAAGCTCCTTTTACTGTCACTAGACAAGAAAATACAATGCTGTATTACCTTTACTTTTGAAGGAACTTCTCTGTCTCCACTGATGGTATGCTCCCTTTTCTTCTTTAGTACTGAAATATTGAAATGGGTTTTTTTTTTCTTTCCATTTTAGAATAGAAATAAACTGTGAATCTTCTAAATGCCTCACATCTGGTTTTTGGAGAAAGACATGTTCTAGTGACAGGTTATGAGCATAGGAGCTGATCCAAAGGGACAAGGATGAGTCTCTCCTATTCTGCCTCTTTACATTTCAAAATTATGCATGATCAGCATCCCAAAATCAACATGCATTAGGCAAGAAAAGGGAGTACCCAAATCCAGTGTAAAAACAACATCATGATGCACCTAAATTGCAACTGTCTATACCACTAGCAGTTCTAGAGTCAGATTAATGAAGATTTGGGGTCAAGGGGAAAGCAAACCTGTATTTTCCAAGGTTCACTTAGACATTTTAAAATGTGAAATGCAGTGACTTTTCATGTTTCACTCACTTCTATCTTTAACCTGACCTGATAATTTTTTCCAAGCAGACTTGCTTCCAAAAGTACCTGAGGTAATCTGGGCAAGTGCAAAAAGCTCCAGTCCCTCAGCACCCATAAATTCCAAGAGCAGATGAAAAGCCTTACACACAATTTCTGCCGAAGAGCTCAAAAGATTTCGGGGACTCCCAGCTGGCTGGTGACAATACAGCCCAGATTAGTCCAGTGAACATATGACCTACTCATTTCAACAGTGAAGGGGGAAAATGCTCAACCTTTACCAGCTGCAATGGTAATTTATTGTCTTATTAATATCTGAGTTCCTGAAGTGCACAGTGCATGTGTGGATGTGTCCATACGTGCCTAATTTGATAGATCTCTCTCTGTAAATATACATACACATAACATACAGGAAAAAAATATACTGTGTGTATATACACACACAAATCTGTTGAATATTTTAGAAAAA
>VWYO01008648.1:67882-127301 GCA_013400275.1 Rhadina sibilatrix
TGTTTTGTTTTTTTGTTTTTTTGTTTTTTTGTTTTTTTTTTTTGAGTTATTATTACATGGTATAGATGATTATATGCCAAGTAATGATTGGAGCATCATTTCCTTGGACTAAGAGCTGTGTGTTGCCTAACATTTCATGGATCACAAGGTACTGACCTGGGCCTGGTCACACAATTTTCAGGAACTCCAACTTCTCAGCAATTCCAGTGAAACATTTTCTGACTCAAATAATTCTGGTTTTTACCAATATGCAAGACTTAAAAAATGAAACCCCTAAAAGCCAAGAGCCCTCAAGGGCTCTCCCAAACGGGGGCGGATCTACAATAAATGGATATTGCTTTAAAGAACTGAGGATAAATTACTGTGAGTGGTGCTCTCTGCAGGAAACTCTAAAAGTTCCATTACTGCTGGTGATGTAGCAGAGACTTGAGGCCATTTGTCCCCTCCAGCCACATCTACAGATTCTCTTCCTTCCACAGCCAGGAGCCCAGATTGCTCCCCACAGGTGCCTCGTGCCCCAGCACAGTTTGGGATGGATGTTCCAGTCACACAGTCCTGCAGGGAGAGCCACACTTCAAACTGCTCACAAGCCACGTAGAAACCACAGGTTGCCACTGGTTTAAATAAATTCTTCCTAATAACATTTAAATCACATGCAGGGAATGTGATTCCTTCAGGGAATTGCTTGGAAGGATGGCAGTGGGTAATGAGAGCACAAGACCACCAATTTCACACTCTATGTGCCTCTAGGTGGAAGATCTCTGAGCACACAGTTTAAATCTGTCACAACTGTACCAAAAAAAAAAAAAAAAAAAAAAAAAAAAAAAAAAAAAAGAAAAAAAGAACATTTTTGTAANACAGTGCATGTTTTTATAAAAGTACAATTTCTTTCTGGTTGTTTTCATGTAGTGTGTTTCGCATGTGCCTTGGCCAGGGTAGTGTTTAATAAATGTGAAAAAAATTGATACACAGTAACTCCACCACTTTCCTGGGCAGCCTGTAAGAATTTGGATGATAACACCAAGCAAGAACTGAATAAAAAGCAGAGAATGACAACTCATTAGTCCAAGCAATAGGGTTAATTTATTATGCTCCTCTGAACTGTTAACAGCTGAAGAAAGCTAAACAAAGATGAACAGGAATAACATGCTGTGCAATACAGCATTAACTACTTCAGCCTGTTCCAGTCAACCAGAATTTTAAGCTATGTTTTATGTTTCCCTAAGCAGCCAAATCTTTTTCATCCCTGACTACAAAGGCATATTGAATTTCCAGTATACACCTGCAGAAGTCTAGAATCCCACAAGTCTATCCAAGATCTCTACCACAAAAATACATCAATCTTTATAAATAGACTGAAAAACAAAACAAAACAAAAAAGGAGGCCACTCCCCAATGTGCAGTCTCAAAAATATTGAAACAACAGCCAGGAAAATGAATGTAACACCTTGTTTTGCAGGTTTCTCTTCCATGTACTTTTGTGTCCTAATTGACTTTTTTCCAGTTTTTGCTTTCTGCAAATAAACGAATCAATCACTGCCAGTGACCGTAGCTTGACATGCAGAAAATATAATTTTCACCCCTAGGATTTAATCTTAATGATGAACATAAAATATTTGAATCTCTTTATGTTTTTCAACACATGGAGCTTCTCTGGAGTAACATATAAAACGAGAAGAAATATGTGCCATTGGATATACCAAGCATACATTAACAACAAATGCAGCTTTCAGTGAAGGAATATAGACATTTAAATAGACTATTATTAGTAGAATTGTATGATTTTTTTAGTGAGGTAGATAAATACCTGCATCAAAAAACCAGCAAAATAGACAGGCATAGAATCAACCTGGAATAGGAGAGGGCATAAATGTAAATAACTCTCCCCTAAGTTCATGAATTATATCCATGCAATTGTGTCCAGAAGTCACCCAATCTGCTGATATGACTCTACTAAAACTTTTTTCCTTTTTTAGAAAAACTGAGAAAGCAGCACTCAAAATGTCTTGAATCCTTAAAATTGACAAACTTCAGTGGAGAAAAGGGATAAGTGAGTGATAAGCAAGACAGTTGAATATTCTCAAGGGTTTTTATCAGCAAAGTGTTTTGTACTTGAGTTGGTGGAAAAGCCAGGGAGACCTGGTAGGTGTTGTCTGGTCAGTGGCTGTTGTTATTATGGAGCGTGCCCAGGGAGCTGTGGCCCACACCATGGAATTCCAGCTTAGCTGGGATGTGCTGCTGGCTCTGGGTGCTCCTGTTGGTCTAAACTGCCTCTTGCTTGGCCCTCTGCCTGTCCCCCTCTGGAGGGGTCCATCACACCTCGTGTTGCACTCCAGATGTTGTTGATGGGCAGCCATCCAGGCCCCTTTTCAGCAGGAGAAAGGGAGCAGCATCTCCAGAGGTGACTCATTTCCCACAGCAGAGATGGGATGGGCTGACCTGTTACTGGCACGTGATTCTCTCTCGGATGCTGAAGGGCCTGGAGCATCTCTGTGCACAGGAAAGGCTGAGGGAGCTGGGGCTGCTCAGCCTGGAGAGGAGCCCCAGCTGAGAGGGGACCTCAGCCCTGGCTGTCCCTGTGTGCAGGGAAGGGCAGAGCAGTCCCAGACTCTGCTCCAGGCCCAGCAATGGCACCAGAGCCACGGGCAGGGGCTGATCCCAGCAATTCCCCTGCACAGGAGGCAGAGCTGCTGCCCTGGGCAGTGCCCAGCCCTGAGCAGAGCCCAGGGAGGCAGGGGAGTCTCCTCCCTGAGGATGTTCCAGAGCCACCTGGACACGCTCCTGTGCCCTGTGCCCTGGGATGGCCCTGCCTGAGCAGGTGTCCCACTGCAGTCCCTTCCACCCTGACCCATTCTGGCATTCTGTAATTGGTGTATTTCTTTCCCTTCACTATGTTGATATTGATGTGTAATACAATACAGAAATAATTTTGGAGGGTTTTTTTTGGTGCCTTTACAAAATGCTCAATACAGTCAGGACTGCTGGAGGAGGTTACTCTCTAAGACACATTTCAGAGGTAATATTAACATGAGTTCTAAATTTCATTAGAGAGAGCTCCTTTGGCTTCCCACATTTCTATTCTAGATGTCTAATCCAAGGTACCTTTTAAATAGAAAATGGAAGCTTTTGTTCTTCTTCCAGCTCTCAGTGCTTTCAAAAGTTGACCACCTGCTGTGGGACGTTTGCTTTGATTTAGTAGCTTAAATTTACTCCACCTGTCTTGTTTTGTTTTGCAAAGAAATAAAGCCCAAAAATCTGTGCAAATTGTCTAGAAATCTCCTAGGGAAAGTATTTCTGGAACTCTTCCTTTCCTTCTCTTGCATTTTTCTTGATTCCCATAAAGGGAATGATATAATTGTTTTCATTAGGATCACTCGTGATGAAGCCACTGTGATGGTCACCAGAAGAACAAACCTTTTTAATATAAATGATACAAACACAAAATAATAATTATGGAAAAAAATCTAAAAATTTATGGTACTGCAAGTATAAATGCAAATTTTACTATTTCCCAGCACCAACCAAGCACCCCGTGATTTTTTTTTTATTCGAATGAAAAATGATTTTGTGATTTGTGAATTCTGCCAATTCTCTTCTGTGAAGGAGCAGAGTTTTTCTGTTCTTTCTTTCATCCTCGTGGTTGCTGTACAACCTCTGCCCTCACATATTTCACCTTCTCTTTGTCTCCACTGACAAGTCCAAAGAATTTCTAAGGTCTGCTACACATGAACTTCACAAGTTCAAAGAATTTTTACTTCTAGCACCATGGCACAATGAAAATCTGCATGACTATTTTCTGGTTAAACCATGATAAAGAATTCAATTAAACCTTAACAAAGACATTTGCAGAACATAAAAATCAATAGGTAAATTTAGGTATGCCAAAAGAATGAAAGGAACCAATAATGAAGTTATGGAATAATTTTCCTTAGTGCTAGGAACTTCTAGGCATTGTTTCAAACTTCCCTGCTGTTTGAAGAAGTCACTTGCTAATACATATATGTCCTTTTATGGCTGAATCCTTTTTATGACCTTTGCAATGATTTCAGACTTCATTCTGTTTGCCTTCCAAAAAAAAGAAAGCGTGTTTTCAAAGGAAGCATTATTGCTAAAAGTAATAGGTTTCCATGTTTTTCTGGGAAATAGTTGTCTTTCCTTCACAACATGATTTTATTTTTCTTTCCCTTTCTCAAAATCCTTGAGGACATAAAGTGCTTATGACCCATTTTACAGCTAAAGCATTTTTCCTTGCTCTGTTAGTAAGCTAAATTGCATTAGGCCATGAGCTATAGGCAAATTAGATGGGAATTGAACTGGAGGAGCTGTTTTTCCTACAGTATAAAGGCATTCTGGTCTATGTGGGACAGGATTTTTCTTCTCTGAACTTCCAAACCAGCAGCTTATTTCAAAAGAGATCACTCAGCAACACAGCTACAGGACTGACTGAAAAATCCAGTCCCTCTCATTTCTGCAGAGTAACAGGTCTATTTAGACTGAAAATACCAATTAGCAAGAAAATGCCCTGATGAGGCACGGCGGATTGAAAGCCGAGCAGTCCTAGTGAGACATCCATGTAAGCACACACATGCAAAGCCGAGAGAATTCATAAAACTGGTTTATAATTTGATTTTTAAATTCCAGCACCGCTGGAACACCTTGGAAAAGAAGCCCTGAGCATAAAAAATGCTGTGGAACTCGCCAAAAACTTGCTGAGGTAGAAGCAGAGCCAGATGCTGTCAGAGAGCTGGGGATTTTGCCTCCCTTATCTCGAGATGCAAGGCGGCTTTGTACACATGGGAGCAAAACCTTAGAAGAGTGAAAAAGCTCACACCTCCAGCCCTGGAGCTGGGCCGGGTGCCACAGATCTATTAATAGAGATCTCAGAGCCCAGGAAGGGTCTTTGCACTGTCTAAGGAGCTGCTCCCAGAGCTGACAAGGTCAGCTAAAATTCCCGTGTGAATTCAGCGACTGCAACCGCAAGGGCCAAATTCCTCCAGGCACATCTGAGGTACCCTGGCATGAGAAAGTGATAAAAGAGCCACAAAACCCATCTTATCTCCTTCAAACCTGAAAACAACCTTTGAAAGCTTTTTTTTTTTTTTCTTTCTCCCTTCACGTTCTTGTGTTCCCTTTCATTTGACCTCAGCCAAATCACTCCATAATCTCCACAGATCCTATGAGGGGTAAGTGGATTTACGTCACTGCTTTCCCCAGAGGAAACCAGATCCCAGCAGGTTGCTCACACGCTTTCTAGAGCTGATGATCAAGTCACACAAAACAAAAAACCCTTCAGATTTTATTCAGGTTTCCCCCTTTCCTCCTTTAAAGTCTCTGCTGAGTTTACAGTGTTTTCTTTCTGTAATAATGAACATCTGTGACAGTGGAAGAGCCAAAATCAACCCAGTCAAGGAAATTCTATGTAATTATGCTAAACAAGTTTTATTCACAGGTTTAAGTTTCGTACTAAAAGGGGCACAATGTCTTCCCACCCTGGCTTCATGTGTTATTGTAGACATTACTGAAAGTAATATATACAATACCGAAGGATTGCCATGTTCTTAAGATGATTTTTCTGTCGTATTCTCCTAGAATAAAAAGCAGTTGTGCAGCTTTCAAGTCATAACAAGGGGCTCAATGGTTATTGTGTGAAATGTTTGCCTTTATCACCATGATGAAAACCAGCCCGTGCTGGGAGTGAACCCACTCTAAGCAATTCAGACATCAACCATTATCTAGGGCAAGTGTTGACCTGGCCTCAGACAAAATCCTCACTGTTCCCTTTGTTGTTCCCCTCACTCTCCCTCCCCATGTTTAGTTAGGATATGCAAATTGCACATGAAAAGAAAAATCCCAGGTAATTCACTCCTTTTCCATCTTCAACAGCTGGAGCTGGCAACAAGTCCTCATGAAATGATGTTGTGCTTAAGCCTTTTTTATCTTGCTGCTTTTGTGATGCAATGTGGATTTAAGAAGGGATCAGTGCTTTGTACACCTCTGTAATTTCTTCAGAAGTATCAATATGCTTTCCGTTCTAATGCTTTTAAATGCTTCAGTGCATTTTGCCCCTGACAACCACTTTAGATTTTTAATACAACCCCAAAAATTTATTGCTCATGTACTCTGTTGCAATGTCCAAGCACAAGAGTTCCAGACATTTCTGTAGACATTTTAAGAAGAGTCAATGCAGCATATAAACAAACCTTTTATTATTCCTATTTATTGCCAATAAATTTACTTGAGGCTATCTTATTATAGCACAAAAATAGCAAAACAAACTACAGTATAAGGCATCAAAAACTCCTATAGTATCACCTTTCTAATTTCTTTTCAAAAATGCTTCACCATGAAAATCTCATAAATGCTTCAAAATCTTGCCCCCTGATAAATGTAACCTTTCCATGCACTGTCTCATCTTGACAGAGCTCTTTCCTTTTGCTTTGCCCTCAGTTTTTGCCAGTACTTTGCTCACCAAGGAAGTCCATTAGCAAATGTGTTTCAGACAAGAGGGGGTTTTGTGTGTTTTTCTGCCTTAATTTTAAAGAGCTCTTCATTTTATCCTAGGATTCAATGTATCCACGGAGACCTCTTGCCTCTGATGTGAGGTCTTTGGGAGTTGGTAATGAGAGACCAACCAGAGCAAAGCAGAGGACTCCATCCCTAAGAACTGTGGGGTTTTATCTAACTGATGCCAATCCACAAAAAGGAAGAACTGTTTTTTAAAGATCTCAGAGGAAAAGACAGAGAAGCTTTTTTTTTATTGTTAAATGCTATATAGAAAGTGTTGCTTCAAGTTGCTCTCGAATATTGTGGCAGCACTGGAACAAAACAATTGTTTTGAAATATATATACTGGAGAATTTATGTGCCATTCTATGCTGCTATTAAGAGATTGCTTAGAGAAATTTATGGGCAGATATAGGAAAAGACACCTTCTGCCCTAGAGAAGCTAAAATATATATTGAAAAGAGAAATTAGGAAACTTGAATTTATGGATAATAATCTAGAACAAGCATTCCAAATTACTTAATTTCTAACAGTTACCCTGCCAGGAATAGTCTTGGGCTGCTTTGGTTTATACAAATGACATGAAGGGGTTACTCCCAAAGACTGGTTTGTTTCTTTTTTAAATTTTGATTTGTTTGTTTGTTTAAAGATTACTTTCTCCTGTTAAAGAAAAAAACAGTCTCCTATTTGGGATGAAGTGAGAAAGCTCCCCTGGCACAAAGCCAGCAGTGACTGCTCAGTAAAGTTAATAAAAACGTGATTACACAAGATGGAAACAAAGCTGAGTGAGTCTGTTTCAGCACTGGTTGGTTTTCAAATGAACAAATTAAAAGTTATCATTCTGCCCTGTGTTCACAGGAAGACTTGTGTGGATTATGCAAGCCATAAAATCCACATGTTCCAGAATATCAGCAACATGCCCTAAACGGAAGAAGAAGAAAATGAGGAACCTTCTGCACCTTTAAAGCCTCTTAAGATGAATACTGAGATAAGGAAGAGAAAACAAGAATCCTTCCCATCCCCAGGGCTGGCTACTGATAGACAATTAGGTGCAAGGAAGAGCTGCATCATTATCCATAACAACCAAACCCTGCTTTTCAAAATTGTCTTTCAGATCACATCCACAGAAGTGAAGATCTTTGTAATATAAGAGATAAAGTGTCATATCTGCTGCCATGTAATTTGATGGAATTAATTCTAAGGATCTGCAAAAAAACAACAGAAATAAATGTAACCCTCCTGTTTTAAATTTTACCTTTGATGTATGAAGTGATCGATTAAACGAAAATAGTTAATTTTCATAATTAGCTCAGTTCATCATTAAAAGAAAACATAATTAAAACCAAGCTGACTTCTCATTTAGTTCCTATCAAGAAAAGGATTTAACATTAGGAAGATACTACGCATATTGCTTATCAAGGCTTTTGTCCTAAACCCCAACCCAATAAAAACAAGCAAAACCATTTAGTATTGATCTTAATTTTGTCTAGCTGGAGTCTAATGGCAAATGTAATAATCTCCTACAGGTATGTAGAGAAGTTCCACATATTTGACATTTGGTTTCCTTGAATGTCATGTTTTCTAGGCCCTCCAGTATTGATAGAAACAGATTTAACCTCTTCTGCATCAGAGATAGCAACTGTATTACTCTGTAGGGACTGCAGTAGATTTCAGAGAAAGAGGGCAAGATTTCCAACCCGTCCATGTGGTTATCACAGCGTTCCAGCAGGATGTACAGGCTGTAAATGCTAATATTTCATAGTGGAACAGGAGATGATGCAATTTCAGGGGACTGGAAATGAAATAGGTTTCATGAAATATGCCAAACGCCACCTAGGGTGCATCCCTGGGGTTCATGGAATTCTGTGGTTTTCCTTGCAGTTTGCTTTTCAATAAGGTTAAATTAGAACCATGGCTCCTCTAAGGAAATCTGGCATTACAAGATATATAATCAAAGTTATGTTCTTTAAACTCTCTATAGAGGGTAGGCTTGTAATTTTTGATAATGGCCTCAATATTCATTAGCAGGGCACTGGGTATTTTTCTTGGGCAGTTCTTCTGAATTAGAATGTGTGTGGAGATTTTTACTAGAAACATAGAGAAATGTTTTAATAATGGTGCTTCACATATGCTGAAGCCATTGCATGGCCCCACACTCTCACCCAAGATCAGGATGACCCTGTGGTTACAGCATTAGTTTGAGGATCTTGTAATTATTTTATGAACTTCTTGTGTGGATGGGAGGAAACCATTGATGCTCTTGGCTTTCCTTTTTCCAGGAGTAATACTTCCTTCTCCCACCTATTCCATTTTGATTATCCACATGCTTCCAAAGAATTACAGCCTAAAAATACTAGGATTCCTTGGTAGCCAGTGCTGTTTAGGCCTCCTACAGAAATATCCCTATGCTGGACTGGCAAAGGCACAGGAAGAGGAATTTGCAGGGGGAGGAACTAACACAGACAGGAACCAATCTTCAGGTCAAATCTTCAGTTTTGCCATACAAAGATGTTAAGAAAAATAATTTCTTGGATGAAAGTTAGTGGCATTTGAGCAGCAGCCCAGGAGCAGCAAACCCCTCCTGGGGATTTAGAGCCACAGAAAGGCAGAACAGATCTGAGCTAGGGTTAAATGACAGGATATTTTCTAAAAGATTGGTTTTCATTTTCATATGCTGTGGAGTTCCCCGCTGCTGAATGGCAATAACAGTTGAAGTGATGAAATATTACGGGAAAAGCCACTCTTTCAGTATGTCTGGCCTGAACAAAACCCAAAAGGACCAAAAGAGTAATTTTTTTTTTTCCCCAGATTAGTGACTCTGCAAATCCAACACATGAGATGTGTGTAAGCATCAGGGTCCAAGTCCTGAGAAATGCTAAGCACACACAAATCTCCCCCAAGCTAATGGGAGTTACAGGTGTTCCCAGCAATGGCAACACCCAGGGTATCAGCATAAGGAAGGATTGTAGGCTCAGGATTTTGTCCAAGTCACACTGAATCTTTAAATTCCTCACAACAATCTTGTTGCTATGTTCAACTCAAACTTTTCCTGTGCTTTTGTCCCCCTGTGTTAGGAACTTCTGCTCCTTAGCAACACAACTGGTGATTCAGGGAGCAAATCATCCCCTTTTCCACATTTCAGCGCTCTGGAAAGCACTGCAAGCTCAGCACTGAGCTTTGCCACAACACCTCCTAAAGCCTGTGGAAACACTGCCACTGACTTCCAGAGGGTCAGATTAAGTCATTGGGCTGGCAGATTTTTATGGTCTAGATCCTGAGCTGCTGAAAATTCACATGCTCAGTACATCCACAAGTTTAGCAGAATCTGCCAGTCAGCAGCACCGTTCTCATTGCCTGCACACACTGCAGGTTAAGAACAACCCCTTGGCTGTTAATCATAAACGATTTTCAGAAAAAGCACCATTGCCCTGAGCTTCTATATCTCTGTGAGCAATCAAGAGCTCTGCTCTACTTTCCGTCCTTTCCAATTCTTTACCCTTGAGAGCTGCACAGATCTCTAAGACCTCAATCCCTGCAAGATTTTTGTTCCCCTAATTCAAGAGAAGGGTTTCATTGGTAGTTCATGGAGAATTTTCTTCTTCAGACAGAAAAAATCCAAAGTGAAATGTGCATTATCACAGCCAGTGTGAATTTACCAAATTATTCCATGATGGCCCAATAGAATTGGAAGTTACTTATACTCTCTGAGAAGACCAGAGATCAACTTGCTGATGAGTGGCTGACCTTTCCTAAACAACTGATCATTGTGTTCCCTGCCCACAATATTTTGGCTTTTTCTTTGTGACAACTGAACCTGCAGAAAATTCATCAATATAGATCAGATTGTGCAGGCATCCATAACCTGAAGGATGTGGTTTTGTGTGTTTTATTTGATTGTTTTTACTGCATGGCTGAAAAGTCTTGGTGAAAGCTTTGGCTTAGGAGGAGAAAAATGTTTTTTTCATAATTTCCCAGTGGTTGCTCATTTCTAACGTGTTAGCACAGGAAGGACAGCAATCCTGCAAGAAATATAATCTTGGCAGCATTTTCAGCACATCCCAACTCATTAGGAATTTCTCAAACACGGCAAATACTTATATTGAATAAAAGTTAATGGGGCAGAATATTCAAATAATCTGCTCATGCTATGTTGACTTGAAGTTTGAACTTCCACTTTTACATTTTGTTGTGATTTAGGCTTTTATCACAAGGGGCCTGAGAGTTCTCTGTTCTTTGTAAAACTCTGTGTCCAGTGATAAACAGTTTTCATTATTCATAGGTGCATTGCTTTCCACTGTGACAAATTCAGAACAGTATGTGTAAATAAAATAGAAATATTTAAATATAAATTAGTGATGCAGAACATGAGGAAGAGCCCAGGCCATAAAGTAAAGCATGAAAAGGAACAGGCAGAAATTGAATTTCATGATCTTTATAAAATATTCTGAAGAGCAGTTACTGGGTGGGGGTTTCATGTTTATGAAGGAAACTTCTAATTCAAATTTGTTAATTCTGATGGGGTAAGAAGACAGTTAAAACATTGGTCTTCCTAACTGTACTGCCAGCTCTTTAAATTAGACAGGGTAAGTGAAAATGTACATATTAAGATGTAGTTTTAGTGCTGTTAAATTCAAGTATTCACAAAAACAAAAGGAGAGTTTGTGTATCACTTCAGTTTTAAGGGCTTCAATAAAAATGAGGAATATAACTGAAAAAAACTGGCAAAAATCCCACTCATCATAAGGAGGTTTGAAACAGATCCGACCATCAAAATTATATTGGTCATTGAAATGTCAAAATTGATGTTTGTACGTAAGCCAAGCTTAGAAGTCAAGATTAGAAATATTTTCATGTTAATGTGAGGACAGACTGGGTAACCAGAGCAGATTTAGAAAGCCCAGCTGGAACAACAGGGCCTTAAACACAATAGTATTAAAATAAAACAAAACAAATAGAAACTATGGCAAGGTAAAGTTACTGCTTTTGCTGAGAAAGGAAGTATGCATACATGAATGTTATATAAAAATTAAATAAGTCTTCTTTGATCTGTTAACAAGAAAACTAAACAAGCTGGTGGATATTCTCCAAATAACTTCTCATTATTAGAATTTTTTTTGATGACTGAATTCCTTCCCAAAAAGAACAAAGATGGGTCCTCTGGGAGAGGAGACCTGAAAGCCAGAAATAAGCACTGTCTACGCATCCTATTGTTAGATGGTGCCCAAGGTTAAGGGGTTTGTAGGACTGAAGACAAAGACCATTTCCCTCAAATGACTTCACATGAATAGCAACAGGACTGTGGTTTAAGCAGGTAAATACTGTCCTCTTTGGGTTTGGGAATTTTAATTGACTTTTCTACACTTCTGGACTACGCTCCTTCATCCTTCATTTAAAAATCCAGGTTTTAAGAAACCAGATTAAGCCTTTGTGTTGTATCCATCATCAATCAGAAACAAGTGCAGTTCACTGGTTTCAACATATTTTAGAGCTGAGAGCTCTAAGAAAGCACTTAAATAAACAGAAAATAAAGTTAATTACCACAGATCATAGAATCTTAACTGTAAATGGTAGATTCCACATTCCAGAGAGTTTCCCTCTCTTCACCTCAATCTCCACCAAGAGGACAGGTGAGCTCCCACAGACAGGAACTGCACAGACTGGAAAATGGCAAGAGAAGGGCACCCTTCTTCTGGACCTTCAAATTAACTCACCAGGTTTGATACCTCACAGTTTACCTGAGGAAGTCTCAATCTTGGTGAGTTGATCATTCAGTGCTCATTCTGCACGTGCCTGACCAAGGCCCTTGGCAGTGAAAAATATTCCAAAACACTTCTAGTAGATGGATGCTATCACTTTACAGTCTAGAGTGCCAAACAATATATTTAAAAAGAGGTTGTATGCAACTAATTATCAGTCAGGAATGTGAGGGTAGGGAAAAAGGTGCTGGAATGCAACAGCATTTAATTTGATAGAAAAATGAACCCACCAAAGTTTCAATTCTGCAAGTATGGTTCTAGGAGTCTTAAACTCACCACTAATTAAAAAAAAAAAAATAAAAAAAGCTGTTTATAATTCCACTTGGAAATTCTGTTATTATAAACAGGAAAAAACCCCATTTATGTAGTATGTTCTACACAAGAAGAATAAAATCAAAATCACAGATGTGTATAAAAAGGATACCTCCATAATCTGTGTCTTCCTTCATGCATTTCCTGTCAGGTGCCAGTTTGAGGTAGGCATTGACAATTGTAGAAACTTTATTTGATGAAATAGCAATGAAACTGGGAAAGAAACTGTCTTTATAACAATGCTTAATCATTTTACTGAAAACCTAGGTTAAATTTTTAAATAAAAGCCATCACTTTTCCTATTTAAAAATGCTGAAATTGCAGTAAAGATAATGAGGATTTATAATTTAGCCTCATTTTATATAATCAAGTCAAAAGCATAAATTAGCCATCAAGTAAAGAAAATGTTACATTTGACTCAAAATGACACTTGAGTTCTAAACACATTGTGATTCATAAGTTTTAAAATATTTCTGGAAACTATCATAAAAGCCTTAATAATACCACTACCATTAAAAAGAATCTATAAAGCTTTTCAAGTCATATTAAAGATGATGAAAGTATTTTAAAACTTTCTGTGAAGTCTTGCAAACTTCCAGCCTTTGTTCAGTACAATATTTCCCAGTCTTTTTTTGTGAATTTACAATACAACAGCAACAACAAAAATAACAACAAAGCCAAATCCTTGAGGCCTTTGGTTTTTCCCTCTTAGGATGACTCTTATTTTAATTGTCTTCTTTTCCCAGCACAGTTAACAAACTGAAATAAAAAGTTTCCTTCATAAACAATGAAAAGTTGATTACTTGACATTTTTTATCAGATATTTTTAGTCAGGCTGAAAGGGGTTTATTTTTCTAGAATCTATCCCAAAAGAAGGCATCATCCATTTTCATTGGGCCAAGATATGATCATGATCAAAAGCCTGGGGCATGGTGGGGAAGAAGCCAATCTTAACATAAATGAGCTTGAAATACCATCTCAACCACAAAATCAGCGTTATTAAATCCTGGGGAAGTATCAAGCCGGACAACTAAATATCACGTTCAGATTAATTAAACCAATCTTGTTCAGGCTTCTCTTATGTTCATGCTTTAAAGTTTATAATTAGCTGGAAACATAAGGAATAAGAGGATTTTCTGGTTTTCTTCAGTGACCTTCTTATGAACCTTAAATTGCCAGAATAACTATTTTCATAACAAAAAAAAAAAAAAAAAAAAGCATTCTGTGATCATCTCAAGATCATCAGCAGCATTTTAATATGGCTAAATCTGTATCCCCTTGCTGCTTGCATCTAAATTTAGCACATTGTTTTGCTGTTAAAAATAAGTTTCTTTGTTGCTCACGTACTCAGCGCGATGGCGACACAGTGTCTGTTCTCCTGCGCATAAAGTGTCGTGTCTTCTAGCAACCAGCAGATTTGGGGGAGAAAATAAACCTGAGGTAACTATTTACAGTGATTGGCAGCAAGCACTCCGTGCTTGTTGTTTATTTCCACGTCGGGAAGAGTATTCCCTCTGCTCCCTGTACAAAGGGATTCCACAGAAGCGATAAAACTCCGGCACTTGAATAAAGTGCCACTGGAAATACAATGTACAATTGGAGAGCACTGCCAGAACCTCAGCTGCTGTCACGCTCCAGAGCCAGGGGAATGATGCCAATATGCAATTTTAGGGATATGGTCCCAGGGTGTAAAATGCTAGAGGATAAAATAAGATCTGGTATTGTTGATTTTTTTTTTTTTTTTCTGGATGTATAATAAACAGTGACTTCTCCAGAAGTTATTATCCACTTTTGCCTAGAAATATGGAAGTAATGTATTGCTCACAGCACTGTGCTTGAAATTGGTATCTCATTTACTTAGAAACATTTTCTGAGAGGGAGCAGAAACCCACGTCAGAGTTCAAAAAAATTGAAATAACTAGAGCTGTGTTTAGAACAGGTATCTTTACACAAAGTTTGATTTTCTGCTTTTGTAAAATAATGTCACAAATACCCTGCGATCCTAAACCAAAAATTAAAAAGAATATTCTTACCAAGGAAAAATAATCTGCCTTCAACTTTTATTGCACAGAAATGACAAACATTTACATTAGTATTAGCCTGGAGACAGAGCTTTTGGTAATAAAATTTGATGATAAACCAGAAACTTAATGCAATAATAGGGAAGATGTCCTTTGTTTTTCACAGTCCACACTACCCACATTGCAGCACTCACGATGAAAAATAGATGACAGCAAGCTGAAGTCCGCTAATCCAACATTTAATAACATTTGCCTGCAAATCAGGAACACTTTGCTCTAACTGATGCTGGGGCAAAGCAAACCTTCCTTGAAGTTTCCACCACAGACCTTTCAGTTTTGTTGCCATCCCAAGGTAAGTTTGCCTGACAGAACAGCCATTTTGCTCTAGATTATGTAGACAGTTTTAATTTAAACACAGTGTCACCCGCAGATGTTAAACCAGTGAATCTGCCTCTACTTAGCGTGTGTAAAAGGAAAATTATGTGGAAAACATCCAGGAGCTGTAAACTTCTAAACTTTTTTTTTCCTTTTATTACCAATCATTAATCTGAGAGATGTCGCCCAACAAGTTGTTTACTTAGCTCTTGATCTTTAGTGAAGTGTCATAATTTAATAGATGAATTTAAATTTCTTTTTGGGTAGTGTTCAGAGAGTTACTGAGTAAAGACTTTTATGGCTTTTAGGCCTAAGAAATCTTTGCCATGCAAGCAATTGTATTTGTGTAAAAACAGCTGCAGGACTGGAGACTTGAAGATTTTGCCTGTATTCTTTCCCAAGAAAACTAACTCCAAAATCAATCAGTTTATCTCCAGAGAAATGTCTGCTTATTCTTGATCAGGTTTTTGTGCCTAATGCTAACTAATACTCAAATACTTGAGTTTACCCTTAAAGACATGGAATAGAAAAAAAAAATTAAATACAAGAAATCCTGTGTTAAATATAGCTATGCACAAAATCCATGTAGATATCATGGATAGCTGTGTTTGCTAGTACAATCTATGAAAAATTTAACATAATATTGCTGTAAATATGTGCAATGTAGAGGCTAAAAAGGGAATATCATTGATCCATTAGGAGTTTTTCTCCAGAAAATAACAGGGGTGGGAATAAATGCTGCATATTTTGGTTTTGGCCTTTGTTGCTGAGTTGTGGCAGGGCCTGGCTCCCTCTGTGCCAGGGCCTACTTGGGAAGGAAAGATGGTGACAACCACAAAAAGCACTTGAATTTTCCAGTCTGAGCCAGGGCCTTCTGACAGGGCACTGCAAAGGAAGGAAGGGGGAGGAAACTGGAGGAGGGATGAGAATATTTACACAGAATCACAGAATATCCTGAGCTGGAAGGGATCCACAAGGATCATCTGATCCAGCTCCTGGCCCCAAACAGGACACCCCTGGGATCTCACCCTGTGCCTGAGAGCGTTGTCCAAACCCTTCCTGCACATGGCAAATGTTCTCTTGATGGAACCACCCTTGGAGCCCTGGACTAGTGAAACCTGGAGACAGAGAGAGCCTCTCCCGTCTCATGGGGGAAAAAATTGCCTACATGTTGTGGGAGAGGGAAATACCACACCTGGTAACACCCAGCCTTCCTGCAGGACAGAGGTGCCTCAGCAGCTCCCAAATGCAGGAGTTACAGCTGCATGAACTCATTGGTTTCCCCATCTAACTCCAATTTATTACCAAAATTTTAATTCACACTGAGGTGAACCCATACTGCTGAATCTTTGCCTGTTTAGTGTGTGGGTGCACAAGCAGGAGTACATTCTCCACACAGCCAGCTAGCATTACATCACTGTCCTAAAGCATTTGCAGCTTCATGGAAAGGAAGAAATGCAATATCTCTTCCTTTGGAGCAGGAAGCCAACTCCTTGCTGGCTATTTTTCCACAAGAAGAATCCCTGACCATCATGCAGAGCAAGTAATTCCCAATAAAGCAAATCCTTCAGACACAAGCAGATCTATTAGCATCACCATGCATGCTCTGATTCTATGCTCATTCTTCCCTCCATCCCCCTGTAGAGGCTGTTTTGCCTTTTTGCCACCACAGGTTGCTCCATTTTTCCATGGTAATGTCAGTGTAAGAACAAAGAGGATGTGCATAGGAAAGGAGTGTTGGCCACTGCTAGGATAAGGAAAGAATAAATAGTTTATTTTCTCAGAATCAACAAACCTTACTTCTTTAATAAGATTCCCACAAATCCAAAGTTTATTCAAAATGCACAAGCTGACCAACAGAGACTCTTCTAAGCAGATTTGGTTGTCATTATTTGGTGGGAACTGTGACTGCCCCTCCATTTAGTCCCAAACATGTCCCTCTGCCCTTGATGCAGGGAACAGCCTCTTCCATAACTTTAATGATACATTTCCTGCTTATTGCTTTAGTCTGCCTGTCCTTACTGTGGGTTTTTCTTGGCAAAACACTCACGAAATGTATAAATCTTCTTTATACACAAATATTGTGGGAGTTTTATGGCCTTACTAGGCCAAATTTATCTCAGGCAAAGTTCTTTGTGTTCGCACAATAAAAGGTTACTGATACTCGACCAATTTGCGTGATGAAACGAGAATTGCTGGGTCAGAGGACACTTTGTCTACAAAGAAGATGTACAAAGTAATTCTGAAAGCTGCAGTACAGAGCTTAATTTGATAATGACTGGGGAGGATAATGTTCCTAATGAATTTAGGCCAATCTGGGAGTTCTCTTTGACATAAATACTCCCACAAACCATTGAAAGGAACATGGTGTAAACCCTGCTGGCTCTAAACATGGTGTGGGACCACACTGAGGAGACATAGCAGACAAAGCAAAAAGAACAGGCTTTCCTTAACATCCAAAGGGAATTCACAATTCCCAAAAGCTGTAGCCACAGGCATGAAGGAGGAAAAGAGGGTGAAAAGCTGGGCAAAATCATCCTTCCCCTGTTCTCCCCACAGACTGGATACAATTATTAATAAATGGTACATCTCAACACATGTCAGGAAAAAAGAAAATCCAGACAAAGCTTTTACATGTAAAGCCACTACAACAGTATGGAGAAATTAAAAAAAAAATGATAACTTAGTAAGTGGAAAAGTTTTAAAACAGCAAAGCTAAATTTTGTACCATCATCCAAACTGAAAGTTGCTACTATGAATTACTAACTATGAATTAATAATTACTACTAGGAATTAAGAACAAGGAATTACTAACATGTGATGTTACAGTGAGGCCTATGCAGCACTCCATGAGCTAGAAAGAGCATAGAATCATAGCATCACAGAATATTTGAGTTAGAAGAGACCTTTTAAAAGTTGTCTAATTGAATATGTTTGCGAAGAGTGAGAACATATTCAGCTAGAGTAGATTTCTAAAAACCCCATCTAACCTGGTCTTGGACACTTCCAGGATGGGGCAGCCACAGCTCCTCTGTGAAACCTGTGCCACAGGTTTCTTCCTCCTCATGGGGAAGAATTTAATCTACATTTGTAACCTAAATTTCCTCTTTTTCAGTTTGAAGCCGTTCCCCCTTGTCCTGTCACCACAGCTGCTGATGAAGAGCCTCTTCAGCTTCCTTGTAGGCCCCTTTGGACACTGGAAGTGCTGTGAGGTCTCCACATAAGCTTCTCACCTCCAGGCTGAGCAGCCCCCTTTCTTGTCTTGTCCTCGTAGTCAGGATGCCCACAGGAAAATAAACAAATACTGCTTGGCTATTAAGATGAGCCAGGTCCNTTACTGACCTGGGGATATCCCTGATTAGGGTCCTTTTTTTTTTTTCCTACTAGATCAGGACTCTTATGTCAGTTTACACTTCGTCCTGCGTGTGTAGGAGTCCACCTTTCGTAAGCCTATGCAATAATCCAAAGTGCTCTTTTCAGCAGGAAATACTTTATAAGGTCCACATCCTGCCATCAGCCTAGGCACTGTGTAAAATATCTGTGTAAAATATCACTGTCAGGATATGGGTAATCACTGATCTTTCTCTGGCTTGCAGTAGGAGTAGAAATATGCTGTTTTTCTCATATTTAGCAGTTATTTGGTCTGAACTCATTATTTACCTGTATGTTATTAAGGGTATTTGAAAAGGCTTGTTTTCCTCAAATCCCTAAAGGGGAAGAGATCCACGCCAAGTTCTACCCACACATAATTATATATTTCTACAGCAGAACTGTTTGAAAAAAGTCCCTTGTTTCAATCCCAGAATGGAGAAAAATCTGTCTCTTTGCCAATTCAAAGAATATGAAAAAGAATTAATAATTTTTGCTAACTTGAGTTCTAAAAAATGTTGCTATCAAAATTCTGTATTCATTTACCTACTTCTTCCAAGAGGTAAGAATAAAGTATTGCTTCCTTAGACCTGAGCCTTTAGTAATAAATAAATTGTAATGAAATATTGACAAGATAAGGTATGAGGTTATGAAGGCTTTTATGGAAATATATTTCTCTAAAGGCACTCTTAGGTTACCCCTGTCCACTGGTTTGTGTGAAATCACTTTGTGAAAGCAGCTGTAGAGGTACAAAGAGAAGTGATAAGTATCTAATCACAGTGTGTGATCTACAGTTAAAAAAAATATTCAAATACCGCTTACAGTCAGAAAGGGTAAAAGAGCAGAGAGAGGCAAAACCTCCTGAGTCTTAATTTTACGTCTATAGAACAAAATTATGGTATGATTTTAAGCTGTGCTTAATATCACTGCTTATTATGAGCTTAACAGCATGAAAGGGAATGTGTAGAGCTGGAGGAGTGGAGAGACTTCTGTTCCTTTTCTGAAGGCGTATGCTTTACATGAGAGTATCACCTTTCATTTTTAAGAAGTTACAAACCTCAGAATTACAGAAAACCCTTGGAAGTCTGTCTTCAGTATTAAGAAGGAAACTTAAAGGCATCTCCATGTTTAAAAACTGATTTTTATAAGACAAAAGTAGATGGAGTAGCTGACAGATGTTTGCAGGCTGAGGTTAACAGTGCAGGATCTACACTCAGCTGTCTCCATCTGCAAAATTACCCTTCTGAAAGCAGACTACACAAAGGAGAAGAAGGGGGAGAAGGTAATAATTGAAGGAAACCTTACTCCTATATTCAAGAATAGAATTATTTAGAAGGGAAAAGTCTTAAAGAAAATCACCAGCTCAAACCATCACATAGAAATAGTGGTATTTTCTGTTCTGTCTTTCCCTGACAGGACACCCTATCCTAAAGCTGGCACCAAATCATTTGGTGAACCAGGGTGACAAAAGCAGTGCAGCTCATGCCAAAAAAACCCCCAAACCAAAACAACAACAACAACAACAACAACAAACCAACAAACACCAAATCAAATCAAAACCAAAAGCAAAAGCAAAACAAAAAATAAACAAACAAAAATCAACGACAACCCAAACAACAGCAACAACAACAAAAAATTAAATTTCAGGCATAAGCAACCAAGAGAACCAGTTTCCTGCTGCATATGGACTTTTACTCAAGCAAACATAACTCAGACACAACCCCCTCTATGCATGTTTTATTATTTATTTTACAGTCACCTTACTGAAAAACATAGAATAAAACCTGTGGAAAACAGGGAAGGAGAGATGGAAGTTCTTACATCACATAATCATCTCATGCCTCATAGTAGAGTCCAAATACTGAATTAATTTCTCTTCCTATAAACTTCTCTTGGCTTTTCAGGTGATTCAGGGAACAGAACTAGCTCACTCAAGGTAGGAAGAGGTTGGGCTGCACAGCTGGAAACAGGGGATGTGAGACAGCTCCATCTTCCAGTGGCTCTGTTCATCTGACCTGACTGAAATGTCACTTCTGTCAATGTGCAGGAATCACTTTCCTAAACCCCTTGGGCTGTGCAGGTATGAATCTGCAGCTTTCCTATCTAACCTTGAATAGCCCCAATTCAAGCCATTAAATGGACAATTGAGGTAAGAAAATCTGGCCAGTTTGAACTCCTCTCACCTTGCAACACTGCTAGAAAAGACACTTTTTAAATCAGACTGAGGACAAACTTTAGGATTGATGGCATTTTGAACTAAGTCACAGGTTTATTTTATTGAGGCTGCAATTTGTGTTTGCCCAGAAAACAAATAATATTGTTCTTTCCCGTTTACTGCAGGAGATATTGCAAGTCTCAAAGATTTGAGATAAGGGCCATGTTCTATTTATTAATTTTCCAGGCTTCCTTCCCAAAACTCTTACGGTTTGCAGAAAGAACTTTGACCCCAATCACCTCTGGCTCAATTCTGAGCATCGTAGTCCTACCACTCCCCCTGAAATAATCTGCAAAACCATGACCACCTACCTTAATTCATTTAATTGAGAGAGAACAATCCCAGTCTACTATGTGAACTCCCAGGTTTTGCTTTGGTGTTTTGAATTCACTGGTTTTCAAATCCAAGTCATTAAAAATCAACTTTTAAACTGATTAAATTTTACAATGCTAAAAACCAACCAACCAAAAAACAACCAAACTCCACAAACACTAAAGTCACTGTTGGCACAAAAGTATCACCATGGCATATCTGTGGTATAAGGTGTACACAAAAAGGAACCAACACGGTTATTTGGAGTAAATAAACCAATTAAATAATGCAAGAACTTCCATGGATCCTCCAAATGAACCTAAAATATCATTTATGTCTGCAAGTTGTTCTGAAGCACCAGGCCTAACAAAGCTCACTTTTTTCCTGGTTTATGTTTTATGATGGATTGGCTTCAGTGCAGGGAAATTTCTGACCCATCCCTGATTCCCTGAGCTCTTTCCCCACAACTCAACATTTAATATTTAAGGGGTGTGTGTGGACTTGTAAGTGCCTGAGAAAAGAATTTGATCAATTTAAACCAACATCAAGAGTGGAAAATGCAGTCCCAGCCTTCTCTTGTGCTGTATTTTGCCATCCATGGCAAAATACAAGGAAAATGTCTTAAATCTAACCTTTTTTCTCATTGTTTGGTGAGTTATAGTGTTTTTGAAGTGACGAAAATGTGAACCCAACTCTAACTTGGACATATAAAAAAAGTAAACCTAGAGTTAATCAGATTTAAACAAAACCTTATTTAAATAGATGGCAATCACTATGAAATACATCAATTTTCTTGTTTCCTTGCAGAAGTATTTGGAGCACGTGAAAATAGCAGGCATGTGAGATTAGAGATAAACCTGCACAGTCACACACATTAGGCTGAAGGCCATTTTCCAGTCTTAAGAAAAAGATATTTAATCATTAAAATAAACTTGCCAGGGCATTACATGCACATAATCACAACTAGCACAAGAGCTAAAATGCCATGGTTGGATTTGTGTAAGATGCAAAGGACGGGGCAGTAGTGGGGAGTTTTGTCCTCTCCAGCAGGTCACCAGCAGGATTTTTATGGTGAGAGTTTAAATGGCTTGTTGCCTGTGCTGAATACTGTAGATACCTTAAAAAAAATTCTCATGCACCATTGTCACCTTTCAAAATCAATAACCTCATGATAAAAAATTGACCAACTCCATAAT
This sequence comes from Rhadina sibilatrix, assembly GCA_013400275.1. NCBI lineage: Eukaryota > Metazoa > Chordata > Aves > Passeriformes > Phylloscopidae > Rhadina > Rhadina sibilatrix. Next base: position 89,942 of record VWYO01008648.1, read on the forward strand.
AAAAAAGGGAGAATAAACTATTATTGTTGTTTTTATTGTTGTTGTTGTTGTTGTTGTCATAACCTACAATTTCTTTTCATGACCTGAATCATTATCCTGCTTTATCTAGTAAAATTTGGAACAGACAACATGAAATCATCCTGTGTGCATATTCATTAATAATCAGAAAGAAACACTTTCCAGTAGATGGAAATTATGGAACCTTTTTTCTCCTGGCAGGCAATAGATAGGAAAAATTTAACTTAGCCAAAGCAAAAATGTCAAACTGTTGTTATCAGAATAATAAAAATGTTATGGAAAGATGGTTTTTATTGATTTATGATGAGGAATGGGATTTTTTTTAGTTGCTTTTTTGTTGTTGCTTTGGAAATCAGCGTGTCAGGAAAGGATCTCCACATGACTCCATGAATCTCCCTTTCTTTTTCTTCTTCTCCTGCTACAACTTTTAGTTTTTTCATTTGAGTAGCTTAAAGAAAGTCCTCCAACACAACTTGGAAAATTCATTGCCTGAAACTCTCTGAATTCATGGCTGTCAGTAAATGCTCTGGGAAGACTTGAGCTTGTCTTTAATCTACATGCCAATCAGTTTCCTTGGCCTCAGCACAGAATCTAATTGGATTCACTCTCAGGACAGAACGACCTTTCCACTCGCAGCCCTGAAAATTCCTCCATCCTTCATACACAGTTTTGCATTCATATATTTTTGTGTCTTTGTTGAAGACACAACTTATGCCACATGTGAAGACACAATATTTGCCACATGTATGTGTGAAACTGGAATCAGGACTACTCATTGCCAGTCCTGTGGATGAACTTTCACCAGGAGTATTTTGTCCCTGTAATCCATTTTCCCAGCCCATAACACATCTTTTCAGGATTCTTGAAGACTTCTAACTTCAAAGGTATATTATCTCATTCTTCCAGCAGATTTAGTTCTATGTGGCATACAAGGCTTCCTACAGCTGTTCAAGTTTCCACATTGGTGGGAAGAATTATGTATTTCTCTTTCCAAATTTGAGATTAATTCTGGAGAGCTCTATTTGGTCAATCCCAGCACAAACTTGGAAAGGAAAAAAAGGACAAGTTATGACCAGGGCTGTGTTTCACACCTTTCAAGCACCAGTTCTAGAAAGGTTTTATGAAACTGAATACTGAGCAATATTGCATATTTTACAACATATTTTTCAGAAAAACAAAATCAAATGATCTCCCCCTTCCTCAAGTCCTTATTTCAGTGCAGTAAATATCTAATTCTTTCAAAACCTCTAGCTTGAAGTACAATTTTTGCTTTCCAAGTTGTCTGGAATTCTCATTTTTTAAAGGATGGACTTGGAGATAAAGCCACTGCAGAGTGAAAAGATTATGTTGTGTACCTTAGACTACACTCATTCTGAGTTTTTTGGATGACCATAAAAATAGCAATTTCCCTAATTATTCAGTTCTATGAGTGAAAAGTCACCACTTCTGCCTGTTTGGCAACATTAAGTGTAATTCTTTATCCATCTTCATAGCAAAGTAACATTAGGTGTGCAACACCTTGACAGAAGTGATGAACTTGGGAGGATTCATTGAGAAAATGCATTAGGTTCATACTGAAATGTGATAAGTTTATCAACTTTGTTTGATCCCTAGTTACTCAGAAAATAATTATATTTACATATGGCTGGATTCATCCAGTAAGTTGGGAATGGTTCAATGTACTTGGCAAGAAGGGAAGCTTTTGGCAAAGAAAGATTGCATCTGCATTTGTAGATCTTGTGGGGAAAAGTTGTGTCATCAGGACAATGTAATATGACACATTTCAATGTTTCATTAGCACCAATACAAACACATGCAGGGCAAAGTTGCTATTTTTCAGTTTAGGCTTTTACACCTCTCATTTTTTTAATTTCTTTTTCTTTTCAAAGAAGCCTTTCAAGAAGTGTTGATTCAAATCCATTTGTCATGTGTCTCAAATCCCTTTGTGACTTGGTTTCTAACAGAGAAATGTTAATAATCACACACACAGGGCTGGTACTCAAGACTTGACTGCTCACACATCCCCTAAAACTGAATATAATTGTTTCTTGTAGATCCTGCAGAAATTAAACACTACCTCCCTGGAAGTGTCCAAGGCCAGGCTTTATAGGGCTTGGAGCACCCTGGGATAGTAGAAGGTGTCTCTGCCCAAGTGCTCCCTGCAGGGGTGTTGGAACAAGATGACCTTTAAGGTGCCTTCCAACCCAAATCATTCTGTGATTCCAATTTTTTCTTTCCAGACCAGTACATTATTCACATAGACAACATTAAAATTAAAGGAGTGGGTTAAAATTCAAATTGGGGAACGTAGGATATAACAAAGCTTTTTAATGTAGAAGTCTCCAGTGCTTGTAACAAGGTCCTTTGCCAAGATGTCCCATGTGTGAACCACATGAGCAAGGGAAAACACATGGGACAAGATGCTGTGTCACATTAATTTTAAGCGTTTTTTTCTGGTCCCTAGTGATATTAAAAAAATACCTTTAAATATAGTTAATTTAGAGTAATTGTGAAGATATCTACTGCAAAAACTTAAGAAAGGTAAAGGAATTTAGGAAATAGGTGATACGATACAGTCATTTGCGTGGGAAAGACAATGGGAAATAATCATAGTTAGAAGATCATTAAACAAAAATCTATGGATATTCTCAAGTTTTTTTATGAAAAAGATTTTCAATTAATTTCCCCCTTTCTCCTCCTTCCCACATAACTTTACAATGATTTTTCTGGAGATCCCAAGCAGTGACATTCCTACAGTCTCTCAGGGAAACCCATTGCAGCACTTAAGCACTTTCATTAAGGAAAGAAAATACTTGTAGCAGGTAATTAGTTTTGATTATGTGATCCAACAGGTGAGCTTATCTGTTCTTAAAAAATCCTTCTCTTATATAGACTAACAGCAGCATAGGACCAAAAAAATTGCCATTCAAGTGAGATTTACTGATTTAATCTAATTTTAAGCTCCAGGTCAAAATATTTACTTGCTTGCCTCTCCATGTTTTACACTGGGTGTGCATGCAGTGGGCACCACACACAACATAACCAAGGAAGAAGAAGCTGAATATTAGGATAAGGAGGTTGGAGCTAAATGATCCTAAGGTTCCTTCCAACCCAGGCCATTCTATGATTCTGTGTTCAAAATTAATACTAATTAATAGTAACTAACTAGGTAATACCACAGGACTTCCCTCTCAATTAGATTGTCAATCTAATGCTAGAGCTCAGCCCATGAGCTGCTGGAGGATTTTTCACCTTTATTTGAGTAGCATGAACAAAGTGCTGGCCATTTCCCTGCTCATCCAGAATGCACAAAACCTTAATGACTATAAATTCTTGCTTCCCACCCACACAGAAACCCCTCTCTGATTTCAGATGGATCTGCAGGGAGAGTCATCATTTGTGCTCAGTGTCAACAAATGAATCTTTTCATCTCTCCTTCAGTTGTGAATTCTCTTCCCAAAAGCAAAGTCCTCCCCCAAACACTCACTGATTATCTCCATGCCCTTCCCAGGAGGTGAGTGGGTTGATGGCTTCCCCTCTGCTTCCGTTTCTCCTTGTTGTGCTTTGCCTTGCAGGACCCTCAGCTGCTTTTCCCATCTTTCAAAAGGCCACCAAGAAATCCCCTTCGTGCCTTCTCCTCACACTGCCAGAAAACTGGGATTCTGTCCTGCCCTCCTTCCCTGAGGGGTCATGGGATGCAAAAGAGGAAGGCTGATGGAAACATCTGGCAAAGATCTGCCCACCTTACTGCTGCTCAAAACAGCATTGATGTAAGGTTGCATAAAGGGTTTTTAAAGCAGTGACTTATTTAATTCAAATGGACTAATTTATATTTCCCATGGGGGGAAAAAAAAAAAGAGAGAGAGAGAAAGAAAGGTCAATAGTTCAGTTTTACCCAGATTAAATGGAAATTAAATGGTATTTTTGCTGTGATTTCAGTGTTTTACACTTTCAGCATCTCAAGAATTGAATGCCAGATCACTCCCTAAGGAAATGAAAAGAAAAGAAAAAGAAAAGAAAAAGAACAGAAAAAGAGAAGAGAAGAGAAGAGAAGAGAAGAGAAGAGAAGAGAAGAGAAGAGACAAAAAATAGCACATATCCACTACAAAATGAGGCTGGAATCCAAATCCCACTCTTTGCTATTTTTCAGACATAAACTTATATTTCTCCCTCTCTCCAATGTGTTTTTTAGTGGATTTAGTCTTTATTCTAGAAGTCTTGAGCTAATCTCAACATGCTGAATAGGTCATCCTTATGAAAAGGTATTGATAGAAGGGCTGGGAGCCCCTTTTGGCATCAATAAATCAGCATTTCAAATGATCCTAGAAGACTGGGCTCAGTGTCACTCCTTATAAATTAAAATGCCTAGGATTTCCTTCAGCCCTTCCCTCTGCATGCCCAGTATCTCAGCTTGTTGCTTTATTCAATACTCCAAAACGGCCAAAATGCAGATGCTGGAACTCATGGATATATTATGGGATACTGTGGAGAGCATGAGTCCTGACAAGAAGCACTGCAGGTCATCCTGCCCTGATTAAGAGTTCATAAACATCCCCAGCTGGGATGCACTAAGGACACATAAACTTTCTCTTAAATGAGAGGATTTTTGATGTAAATGAACACAGTGATTCTGTTCTAGAACAACTGAGGTAATTTCTGCACAGAAAATACTCAAGGGATACCCTCTCCTTCTGGCAGAGCACCTGTCAAGAAAAACTCATTCTAATTTCCCTTTTCAAATTTTACCATTATCTCTAAAATGGATTTTAAAGTTCATGCAAGATCACTGAAGAGCAGACACAGTTCCTGACATTTCCAGTGAAGGATGCTTCAAAATAGAGAAGGGATCATTACGTCTCTTTTTTTGGTACATGACAAAAAAAAAACCAAAAAAACCCACCATCCCTTAAAAAAAAAACACTCTCTTGGTTATGCAAGACTGATTCTTGGCCAGCTTTGGATCATAATCCCTATTATTTCAAAATATTTTGCTGGAAATTCTGCTGGAATATTACTAAACAAATGGCTGCATGGTTGGACTGCAACTTTCTTGCTTCTAAGTGCAACCTTCTCCATCATATCAGGGACTAGATTTCATCAGATTATTCACCAGTATTTTTATGAAAACCCTGAAAGGAGAAAAGGTAAACAGAAAAAAATACAAAACCAAACCAAGCAGGTTTAGGTTTAAGGATTCTGTATTATGTAGACAGTTCAATGAAATTTTCCACAAAGTCTTTTCAAATCCCAAGCGGTTTTTCTTTCTGAATTCTGAAGCTCAATATACAATAACTTGTCAGTGAAACAAAAACAGACTCAAGGTTCAACTCTGCAAATTCTCTCTCCTGTGAGATCATCAGACACTACTGGAGCAGGGAGCAGCATGTTAATCTGGAATGACAGGAAATTTCAAGTGTTTGCCATATAAAACCCAGTAAAGCACTTTTAGTGAGATAATTCATGGTGTTGGGATCACTTCAAAGTACAATCTTGGTGAATAAAAATCCTTATCTAATTGTGAACACAAATGCACACAGGACACAGCATTGCTCTAACACTCCTGTCCTTCAGTGAGAAACAGGTTTGCACTCCATTCCAGACAAGATTTATACAGGGTCCTTTGGCCTACCATAAGTCTGTCTAAAGTAGTTGAAAAATATAAATTATATGATGTACTATTACTTTTTAAACAGTCAGTCTTTAACACTGAAAACATTTTTATTCTGTATATTCAAAATCAGAAAACTGCCATTTGCCATCAGCCAAGCAAATGGTATTTGCCCGTCAGAAGGGTCAGTATCATCAAAAGCAGTGTTTTCTTGTGAGGAACCTTTGTCTTCCTTTTCAAATTGCACATTTTTACCTGATTGCTTCCTCATGAACAACCGCAGTCAAGTTGGTTGCAATCAGCAAAAATATCCCAGAAGTGAATCACAGTTCAGAGAAAAAAGCAAACAAACATACAACTGAAAACAAACTTGTCTCTTGCCTTTTTTTTTTCACTCTCAGAAGCATTGGGACACAAACACATAGCATTGGTTTCTTCAGGTACACAGAGCCTCATAGTAATTTAATCAAAGCCACATTTACTGCATAATGGGCCTAAAATGAGCACAACATTGGGGATAATAATTATCATGTCCACTTCAGGTCAGAATTTAGGTCCCTCAAATCTCTGTTATCTGATGACCCTCTCCCACATCCTCAGTGCACAAATTTGCTTTAAGGTGGTTCATGCAGGCTAAAAAGCCCTGGCACAGGGTGCCCAGAGAAGCTGTGGCTGTCCCTGGATCCCTGGAAATGTCCCAGGCCAGGTTGGATGGGGCTTGGAGCACTTTGGGATAGTGAAAGGTGTCCCTGCCCATGGCAGAGGGTGGCACTGGATGAACTTTAAGTCCCTTCCAACCCAGGCCATTCCATGAGCCAGTGAACACACAGATATTGGATCATCTAAAAAACTGTCCATATATAAATGCCTCCCACAGCCATGTTCACTGTGGATACAGCAAACTTTGAGTCTTCCTTCAGGAAACATCCATGCAGGAGCAGCACACATTCAGATTTCCAACACAGCTGCTCCAGACAGTGCTGCTGTAACACAGAAGATGATCTTGGCTGTGCGGGAGGATTTTTCTTCTGTGCATAAGGACTGTATGTGCCTGAGTCTAAATATGCACGTAATACTCCTGATAAAGTCAGCATGCTGGGCTCCCTTCCAAATGAGTTGTTTAAAACACACGGTATTGATGGATTGAGGATGCATGAACTGAGAACTATTTGGACTCCAACACATCTAATCATTTTTTTGCTTGTAACAACATGTCTAAAGCAAAACTCTTTTGACATCACTGAGTGTGCATTCTAGAATGTGGCTGTGCAACAGAATCTGATAACAGAAGATGAAGACAGACCTGCAACAACAAAAATGGTTACTGCTGTTTCTGCTCGGAAATTGAAAAAATGTGTTCCAGAGAAAGGCATTCTGGCTGATGAGCCGGTGCACACTTCCAATCCAAGAACAGTACTGAAACTGGAGCTAAAGCACAATAAAGATTTTATAAGAAAGCAAACCCACATGATTGTTGACGTGGACTTTGCAAAACATTAGGAAAAAAACAAACCTGCCATGCAAAGTTGTGCTGCTTCTTAAATCTCTTGCAAGCAAGAGTTGCAGGAGATTTGATGATTGATGTCTATTCAGACTCTTTATGTTTTAGCCCTTTTCCTAAGTGCTTAAATAATACCTGCTCTACAGGTTTCAACATAGAATTTGAATATTCAACTATATTTGCATTTCTTTGTGAGCCAAAAGTGCAAATACTTGAAATAAAGCACCCTCCCAGTGATGCCTACCTAAAACCCCAAACTCTCTGGGCTTTATATGATCCTGGTATCAATCAATTAATTTTTATCAATTAATTTTGCTTGTGGAATATTTTTATTGTTGATAATGTGAAGAACCTCAGGTGAACTTTTCAGTCTCAGGAAGAAGACAAAAGGCTGTACTTGTAAATTAAGTTGTGCTTGTAAAATAGCCAAATTGGACATAACACTGGGTTACAGGGACTGAGGGAACATTAGAAGGAAAAAAAAATCCACAATGTCTCCTCTTTTTTTTTTGTTAGTGGAAAAAAGGTATCTTTTCCAAACAGAAACATTTTATCTAAAAGTCACTTGTCAAATTATGTACCTTTTCTGACATTATCTTTTACCCTGTTTTCAAGTTCTTTTTACAATGGTCCTCTCAATCCCTTCATTCCTTAGTCTGTACAGATATTTTGCTCTATTTTTATGGAATCACATAATATGCTGAGTTGGAAGTGACCCATCAGGGTCATCCAGTCCAACTCCTGGCCCTGCACAGAACACCCCAAGAGTCACACCCTGTGCCTGAGAGCATTGTCCAGAAGTTTTTTTGAGCTCTGTCAGGTTGGTGCTATGCCTGTTCCCTGGGGAGCCTGTTCAGTGCCTGACCTCCCTCTGAGGGAAGAACCTTTTCCTGATACCCAACCTAAACCTCCCCTGGCACAGCTCCAGCCATTCCCTCAGGTTCTGTCACTGTCCCAGAGAGCAGAGACCAGTGCCTTCCCCTCCACTGTCCCTCATGAGGATGTTGAAGACCACAATGTCTCCTCCAGGCTGAATAGGCCGAGTGCCCTCAGCTGCTCCTCACAATCTGTCCCCTTCAGACCCTTCACGTGTTTTCCTTGCCCTATTCTAAAACAGCAGTCTACCATGGCAGTCATGCTTTATTTTGAAGGAGTCCATGTTCCCTTACTGACCTTCCTGCACCAGCCTGGCAGCCTTGCAGCCATAATTGGGTTGCAGTAATCCTCAATATATGTCACAGAGTCATGGAATGCCTTGGTTTGGGAGGGACCCTAAAGATCATCCAGTGACACCCCCTGCCATGGGCAGGGACACCTTCCACTATCCCAGGTTGCTCCAAGCCCCGTCCAACCTGGCCTTGGGCACTGCCAGGGATCCAGGGGCAGCCACAGCTTCTCTGGGCACCCTGTGCCAGGGCCTCCCCACCCTCACAAGAATTTCTTCCTGGTATCCAACCTAAACCTGCTGGCCACACTTCTGTGCAGCTTGAAATCTTCCCTGAGTGATTACACTGAAAAGTCAAACTTGGCTAAATGGTTTCTCCTGCCTCCTTGCTTCAGCTCCTATTAAATTGACTTTCTTTTCAACACATTTGGCTGCAGCAAGGCCTCATCCTGTTACTGGTCATGACTTGGTACAGAGCTGACAGGGTACATGGAGCTGAACATCTGCCTGGAGATTGCAGGAGGTGCTAATCCAGCTCTCCATCCCCTGTGCTGTGTGCTCTCTCCCAGTTTGTACAGTATGTAGACAAACCACAACTGGCCTCAGGTAGGGCTTGTGCTCTTCAGCTGCATTTTCCCTGGCTTACTGTTTTTCCAGAACGTGTTCCATATGCTTTAGCAATGAGGTTATCCCAACTGCCCTCTTCTGGTCTGTCAGGGGCAGGCATTACAGACACAGTGTGGAGAGAAACATCCCCAGCAGGGCAAGATGAAGAGCAGGGAAATACGGAAAAAAAAACCAAACCAAACCAAACCAAACCAAACCAACAACAACAACAACAAAAACCTAAAAACCAAAAACAAACAAAAACCCCACACCAAACACAAACAAAAAACCACACACACACACAAAAAACCACCAAAGAAAAAACAAAAAAAAACCCAAAAACCCCCCAAAAACAACACAATCAAACCAAACCAAACCAAAACCAACCAAACCAAACCAAACAAAAACCAAAACCAAAACAAAACAATCTCAATAAACTAGTTATCAGCTAGTACTGAAATTTTAATTCAGAGCATCCTTCTAGCTAGGGAAAAAACGTTAAATAGGTTCAAATAAATTGCAAAGATCAGCATTTAAGTGCCTCATCATTCTCAAACAGGAAAGCAAAAGCCAAAAGTTTCGAAGCTGGATGAAATAAGGCATATTTTGTTAAACATTTGCAGTGCCAAAATCAGGTTATTGGCACAAGATCCAGAAAAAATGTGATTGTGTGGTTGTCTTTACTGAAATTGCAATCTCATTTGATTAAAAAAATTAAATTAGATAATAAGGCACCCTTAGCTGTGCAAATAAAATAGTCAGGGGTCTGTTCCATACAAGATCATTCCATCATTTCAATATTAAAGTCACACTGAAGTCACACATGAAGTCTTATTTGCCAGAAAAACTTCTAGAAGGGGAAGAAAGGGGAAAGAATACTCCAATCTCATTTAATTTTGCTTTTTAATGTCTGATTAAAAAGATGCTGTGACAAGTGTTTTACAGAAAAAAAATAATGCTTTTCCTAATTAAAGAAAAACAGGATTCTGGGAGGAGAAAAGTGGAACCACACTCTAGATTCTCTCAACACCAAACAATTTTTTTCTCAAAAACTTTTTCTCAAAAAAGGTCTCTTGTATTCCCCACAGAAACATAGTTCAGGGTAAGGAATTACGGATGCTTTAAAGACCACTAAGATTTTTATTAAACAACAGTCAAGACTCTCTGTTTTAAATATATCCCAAAGTCATCCCCCTCAAAGTAAACAAAATAGGAAGAAAAGGTGCTGACAGTTGACAAATTAGCAATGGTGCATCCAATTTCAATTCTGAATTGTGTTACAGCTGTATCTGGTGATATCATTCTATCAGAGAGGGAAGGCATTTGGAGCAACCTTGCTACCTCTGACAATCAAGAACAGGCAAAATGGACTTTTCTAACCCAAGTGTCAGCATAGGAATAGAGGAATTGTCCACAGAAATACGAGCTCTGAACTATTGCAGGAAGGTGGGACTGAACATTTCAGGATCCAGCTGTGGATCCAGAGGGTTTCACAAATTCCCCTACTCAGGTTCAGGCTCTGATCTCATTGCTGTTCCTATGGCTGTGAGAAAGAGTTGCTCACCATGTCCATCTCCTGTGAGGAGGAAATCTGAGCAAGCAAGCTGGGAGGAAGCTGCAGGACACAGTGGCCAGGCTCCTGGAGCTTTAGCTCAAGGGAACAAGTCACAGGGTGGGAAATGAGTCATGCCATTGACTTCTTGAAAGGAAAAGAAGAATCGTGGGGGAAGGCAGAGAAAACATTTAGACAGCTTTTCTCCCTTCACCAAAAATAAAATCCTAGATGGAAAGTAGTGTTTATAGGGAAACAAAAGAGTCACGGGATTTGGGTAAGCCTTAGAAATCTTGGAGAAATTATCTTAGCATTGGAAAGTCCACTGATAAGAGTTCTCCTACAGAGGCCCCAAGACAGTTCATCTTCACTTTGTCCAACTGGGAAAATTGGCTTTTATTACTGTTAGCAAACAACCAATAGTCCTGTACTTCACATCACTAAGTATTATTGCAATACTTTGCTAGCTAGGTTTTACCATCAGAAAACGACCAGAATACTTGAAAAGGCTGATGAATTTATAAATATTTCCCAATATTCTTTTGTGCTGGTTTTGTCTGGGGTAGAGTCAGCTTACTTCCCAAGCGCTGCTGTGGGGCTGTGTTTTGGATTGGTGCTGAAGTGCTGAATTTGTTGCTTTGCTTTCCTTGAGTGCACAGCTTTTGCTTTGCCTAGAGCTCTTGAACTATCCTGAGGTAGGGATAACAGAGTCAGGGTTTGGCTGGGGTTCAAAGGGACCTCTGGAGTTCTTTCTGGCTGTCCTGCTCAAGCAGAGTCACCTAGAGCAGGCTGCCCATGACCATGTCCAGACAGCTTTTTAATATCTCCAAGGAGGGAGACTCCACAATGTCCTTCAGCAACCTGTGCCAGTGCTGGGTCAACCTCACAATAAAAATGTGTTTTCTGATATTCTATTCCATATCTATTTCAGGGCCTGTGGTGGAGGATTAATGAATATTAACCATGTGACAGATTCAGGTCTGATTTAAAGGGAAAATCTGAGTGTTTTTAATTGAGTTTTCAGTGATTATAACTGTCCCTCAGTGCCTTGAAAAAAACCACATGGTATTAATTTAGAAAGAAATTCTTTACTGTGAGTGTGGTAATGCCCTGACACAGGTTGCCCAGAGTTCTGGATCCCTGGAAGTGTCCAAGGCCAGGGTGGATGGGACTTGGATCAGCCTGGGAGAGTGAAAGCTGTCCTTGCCCGTGGCAGGGGGGTGGAATAAATTTCTAAGGTCCATTCCAACCTAAACCATTCTGGAATTCTTTTCTATGATTCGTACAACAGGAAGGACATTAATCCCAGAAACTACAGACTTCAGCATGGTTTTGCTCAAATGAAGACTGAAAGAGGAGGTTATCAGAAGGGTAAGTCCTAGAAGGCATCAGAGCAGCCCTGAAACATCAGTCTGACATACATAAATTCAGTTTCTACTGAAAATAAACTATGTTGCTTCAATTAACTTCCAAATGGAAAGTAAGAAGTTGGGGAGTTTCAACAAATGTCAAAATATTCCATGGTAAGGGAAAAAGGAAAACTAAAATAAAGCCAGACCAAACAATGTACGACCAATTTGATCACTTGACGCCATCAGAGATTAAACCATTCCAAAAGTGAGATCTGCACAAGACTTACATGAAATTTTGCCTTATAAACCTACTGCAATGACTCTAAAAAAACTGCTCAAGTCTTATTTGATGCTAAACCTGGTGACAAACAGAATAAAAGTTTTCCACTCAGGCCACAGGTTTAATTCCCTAATAATTTATAGCAGAGCCGGGTACAGAAACATCATTCCAGTCACAGGATTAGAGTCTGACTTGAATAACTTGAAATCACTGTCTCTGGAGTAGTCACAGTGGATAACTGAGCTCTAAAACACACTTGACATTTAGGCCTGATTTTGCAGTCTTGGTCTTTCAAAAATAACCTGTACTCAGATAAGTTTTCCTATTTTATGTATGTTTGACCTTTACTTGCAGCTGAAGTCTATGTTTACCTGTATGTGCTGCCACAAGACAATAAAGCCTTGAAAAAACCCTACAGCACAAATTGAGTCATTACACACACAAAATAAAAGCTCCCAAGATTGAATAGAATCAGTTCATCTTATATTTAAACCTAGTGGAATTATGGTTCCCCTCACACTTTTCCACTGAATATTCAGAGGAACTACACTTCCCATGGAAATCACACTGCTAAGCCTGATTGCAGTCTCTGTTTCCACATCCTTCTGACATCACCATCCCAGGCACACCTCCCTGTGCTCCAGCAAGAGAACTTCTGTTCTCTGCAGGACAGGCATGGTTCACCTCTCAAACTCTTGTCAGAATACATCCCCTCCAGAATGCTGCAAAAAAAATCTGATCGATACATACAGCAACTCCCCCACTGTCCTCTTTCAAAGCGACCAATTCAGCCTCCATCCATCCTGAGACTTTGATCTTGCACTGATTTCCTACCCTCTTGGCATCTCTCAGCTCCTTTTGAACTCCCCTTTTGTTAGTTTAGGCAGATGTGCAGCTTCCCAGTGCCTGGGGCTGGGATCAGGGTATAAAACTATCACTTAACACCAGTCTCCAGCTGGACAATCCCCTCACACTGAGTTGCCTACCCCCAAGCTATCAACCAGCTCTTTTTTCAATTCCCAACTGTGCCAAAATATTTTTCTTTTGCTTGAGTTCTCCTTTTCCACCACTGCTCTCCATAGTTTGGAAACCAATGGTGGAGGGTGCCATGACTGCCTGAGCCCCATCATTTGGGGATTAGGCAAGCTAGGCCCACTGCAGAATTCAGGTTCTTTTTCAGGGTCAACTTGCTCAATGAAGTCACTTTTCTGGATCAAGAACTCTGTGAGGTGGATGCCCACTAATACCTGAACTGAGACAACCAAGGCTGCCTTGTTCAGCTGTGACAAAATCATGCAAGATTTAAATCCTTGTGTCAGTATGGGGTAAGGTTTACCCACTCCCTTTGCAAAATCACTGCTCCTCCTGAGTGCTATAAATCACAAGAAACTGACATATCAGGGGCCTGATCCTGAAGATTGATAATGTAAATATAAAATAGGAGCAATGCTGTTCTCATCTGTTAGATAAGCAGGAAAGAAGAAAGTACAATGCATCTTCTGTTCCAGGCAACCCCTTCATAAACATAATATTTTTATTATATGACTATTTAGGCTGTCTGAATTTTCATTACTGCCAGCATTCTGCTCTTCAGATCTTCGGAGTGCTGTCATGGTCCCTATTTTCCACTGGGGTGTTTAGGAAGTGCAATGCTGCCATCTAGCATCCAGGGCAAATGATGAAAACCTCCTTTCACCCAAAGGCCCTGGTTAGTTTTACAGGATTTTTGATGACCACAGGTCATCATGAGGATTGCACTGGCATGGAAACTGCCTCCTTTTCCTGGAAACATCGGGAGAAATACACATACACACTGCATACATGCATACATACATACATACATACATACATACATACATATACACACACACACACATATATATGTTATATATATACTACCACGTGTGTGTAAAGTATATATGCTGTACAGACAAGACATCTGGATTTATGGCTCCATTTCATTTTGCCTCAGTTCAGGTGTATATAATGCACCATTTATGGCTAAACAACCTGTCTAGACTCCTCGGTGGAGGAAAATAAGCATAGTTTCAGATGTGTGCATTAGGGTGAGATGAATCATGACCTAGAGGTGTTTATTCATTTCCCAAATTATAAAGAAATCCTGGACAACCATCTTCAGCATGGAATTCTGCAGTGTTGATGTCTAGATGGGAGTAAATTAATCCTGGGGTTTAGATTATTAAATCCAAGGAGACTGTGAGCTCAGCATGTCCAAGGCTTGTTTAACACAACTCAGAAACATTCCTCAAGCACTACCTGATTTAAGCTTGATATCTTCCTTTTGCATAACAGTTTTCTTCCAGAATGGCATCTGGCCTGGATTCAAAAGACTTCAGTCAAAGGACAATTCAATTTTTCTGAACAATTTGTTCTAGTGGTTTATGACCATCCCTGAAATGATGTAACATGGTAAACAAACACATTATCAGTTCCCGTTTTGTTTTAGATTTTGTCTTTGATTCCAGCAAATATGTGGGATAGTGAAAAATCATGTAAAAATGTACAGATTGCATAGCAGTTAAGTACCTAATTAGCATTTCATTAAGTACTTTCCTACAGAGTTATTTTATGGAACTTCTAAGATCCCTGTCATTCACCAAGAGCAGGTTCAGGCAGCAGCAGCAGCCCAATTACTTTTTGCTTTTAGTAGTGAAAGGATGGAAAAGGAATTTCTAAATACAATATTCATTAATTATTCACTTGCTGGGAAAATATTTCTCATTAGGTTTGTGGTGGGATTTTCTCTGGGGATTTTTTCCTTAGTTACAGAGTTCATTATGAGCAAAGCTATATTAGCAAACCTAAAAATCCCAAGCATATTCTAAAAACATATAAATAGTGCTTGTGATTTAATGTTAGTGGATTTACATAGAACTTGAAAACTGATAAAAATCAATATTTTTTTGAGGATGTTGAAAAAAATGGAGTTTCATTTCTAATTAGAACATGTGCCCTCAACCATCACTATAACTATTTGCAAGCTTCTTCTGGAGATTTATGACTGATGGGATCTAAACTTATTAAACACCTCACATTTTAGGAAAAATTACTTTGCTTCTTCCCTCGGTTATAACTAATTTTGTGTGGCCTCAGATCTTGCTCACCCATTTATCTCTTTGTGGCTGCCTTGAAAATATTTATTGAGATGCACTGACATGATAAATAAATGTCAAATTCTTTCAAAATGTTTAAAAGCCAATGTTCAGCAACCTCATGTTCCTCCAGCCTTAAGAACTGTCTATTCAAGGCACATGGTGACATTTAGAGTTGCTGTAAGTAAGTTGCTTTCAAGTGATGAATTCAAGTCATAAATTCATGTTTGCAGTCCGTGGCAGCCTTCAAAACTGCCACTCAATTAGAATCCCCCGCAGGGGAGCAGGAAGAAATACTCCTGTTAGTATTTTTATCAAAGGAAACAAAATAAAAAATATCATCCTTTTCTCCCTCTTGCCCCCAAACTCTAATATTGATATAATTTTGATGGAACAGTAATTCATTCTAGGTATAAATCCATAAAGAAGGCTGGTTATTGTTTGGGATGAGTTATTGCACTGAGTACAAATTCTTTCAGCATCTGTAGACATTTATCATGATTAGCACACATACAGAAATCTATCAGAAGTTGAAATGAGGCTGAACTGCCACAGAAGTCACTTCATGCCCCAGAATGCAACATACAGATCTTGCCTCCTTTGTGGGAGAAGCCAACAAATTAAATAGGGAGAGAAAATAAGTGTGAGGGAGAAGAAAGTTAAAGCATTTAATTAAAACCAAAAAAAAAAAATGCGATATTGAGAGAAACCATCGCAGTTACCAGGCTTATAATTTCATCACTCACTTCAGCCTTTCTGGATTCTTTCCAGCAAGTGTAGAGGAGATTCCTTGCTTTTCTTTTTGGCAGTGACCTTTTCATAAGGAGAGGTGGGCTGGCTCCCTGATTTATGTGAGGAAGACAGAAACATGAACAAGACTTTATCCATAAGGCACTCCAGAAGTCCCCCACGCTTTCTGGGAATGGGTAACCACACACCCCTGTTGTAGGTGATCAACCTGTTTATATGGAAGATTAATTTGTTTTTATATAAAGTTAAAAATAAACCCCAGCTTCAGTAATAAGGAAGAAAGCAGAGAGAGGAGAAGAGAGATTTCTGTTTGCTCGCTGTTAATACAAGCTCATATTAACAGGCCACGTAAGGTGAAATAATGAGCAGCCTCAGGTTGTGTGAGCCATTTGGGGAAGTCACAGGCATATTTTTAATCTGGCTGTAGTTTCACCTTCACAGAAACCATGATGCATGTAGGACTGGCTTCAAACTACTCTTAAAACACTCTAGTTAATCTTCCCCAGCATAATGCAGAGTAGATTTAGGCGCACTGCAGTTCATCCTTTCTTTCTAACAAAAGAATGTCCAGAGGACCCCAAAGTAACTTTAAAAATCTTCAGAAAAATGGAAATGGCTGAATACAACATAGATTTACATTTAAAATGTTGCCCTTTAAACAACAGTGGGAGAAAAATGTGGAGAAATCTGGAGCAATGTTTCCAGCTAGATCTGCTCTAGGGTCAAAAAAGCCCCGTATTTTAACATGGGTAAGAGGTCAAGAAAAAAGTTGACAGAATTTGGTAAAAAGCTAATGATACAATTTAAGAGAATCACATACACACACAAAATTTATCAGTTTAGGTAGTTTGTAACTTGTAGGTACTTTGTAACCAGATACAAGTTAATTTAGGATGTGTTTATTTGCTTAAAATTAAGCACAGGCTTGGTGTTTCATTAAGACTTCATGGAAGTCTAAAAACTGATTTCTCTCCATCCCAAGCCTATTTGAAGTGATTAAATATTGCTCCCTGATGAGGCACTCACTTTACCAAAGTGCATCTTAAATCCTTTTCTGTAGTGTAATATAGTTTTATATAATCCCATAGATATGGATTCCATAAGTTAGCACTGGATGTTGCTTGAAAATGAGAATTCAATATACTGATTCCAAATCAATTAGAGATAAGAAATTATATAGATACACACACCTATCTATGCTATAGTACCAGTGTGGGGGGTTTATGCAGGGATATTTTCATACGCTTTTTGTTTTAGACATCCACCACAAGATGTATACCCATAAAGATATATTCGGGGTTTTTTATTATTAATCAATAGAAAAGATCAAAAAGTAGGACTTAGATAAGAAGCTTATTAAAACCTTTATATACATTTTGTATACATTAAAGCTGCAGCTTGAACTTTGCCTGCAGGCCATTTGCTGCTAATGAAATAAGAATGTTCTGCCTCGCTTGTTTGAGTCAATGCAGAATCTGAACCACCACAAGAGAGCAATAGCAAGTGAGAAGAAGGCATTGCACGTAGCTCTCAAATATGCCAAAGAGTCTGGAGTCCTGCCTGCAGATTGCTTGCTGTTATTGATAGGGATATGGCTAATTTAAGGTAAAGTGTTCCAAAGTAAAATTCCATTACTGAAAATTCACTGGCTCTTACAGACTTTGAATGACTGCCAACAATCTGCAGAAATTGTCATGAGGTGCAGTAGCTTCCAATGAAAACCTAATCTTTCTTTTACTTAAAGGATATGCTCATATTTCTGACTCCCTCTATGCTTTCTGTCTTGATTAATTAATGTAGCTCAGCTCTGAGGTTATTTGATTCCCAAACTGAGACATGCATTTCAAATACCTTGCTGAACTGAAGCCCAGGTTTCAACTTGTGTGCTCATAAAGGAATGCTAAATTAGTATGAATTGTTAACAGAACAGGAAATGTTCATGTATCAGATGTTCTATATATAGCACAGTAAACAGGAAACAGTAATAATAAAAAAAAATATATAAAAAAGAGCAAAAAACCAAAAACTAGTTGTGGTGGCAAATGAACTTCCACTCTGCTTGAGATCCCCCAGAGCATGGAAATATGGAGTGGTGAACCACATTCTGCAAATAAGACACAAACATTGCAGCCATTCCACAGATGTCTTTGACTTGCCTTACTTCTCACCAACACCACTCATTCCTGAGTTCTGACACAGGAATTAATAAATTAATTACAGCGACACAAATGAAACACAGTAATAGGCAATGAAATCAGTGAAGCACCAGGGAAATTTTGTGACTTCTTTTCTGCTCAAAAGGCCAAACTACAAAAAACAAAAAAAAACCCAAACCAAACCAAACCAAAACAAACCCCAAAAAACAACTCATTCTGATGCTAACTGGAAGGAAAGGTACTTTGAAAATTTTCATTACTTACATTTCAGCCACACAATGCTTTTGGAATTAAATCTAAAAGTACTGACTGATCTGAATCAGCTCCTGAGTCAGACCTCTTGAAGGACAAGTGTGTTTATTCTTAAAATTAGATTCTTTATTCTACATTTTAAGGCTTAATTAAGTGGCTTTATTTAAGATATATGATGATGGGAAGACCCATATAAATCAAAATATCAGTTGGGTCAGCACATCAAAAATTGTTGCATACCTTAAAAGCTACTTGAGGCCCCAAGTCTGAAAATGTGGGCTATTATAGTAATAAAATACAGAATTTGCCAGCTTGGCAGGAAATGCTTTGGTTTGTTTAAGTAAACATATTTATAATGGAGCAATTACAACAACAAGGAAAAAAACCCTCCAAAAACCATAAATCAGAAACGGTTCCCTTGCACAAAGGCAAGCCACATATACCTTAAGTATGGCTTTAGCTACCAATGTCAAAGAATTTTCATTGGCATAGGCTATAAAATACAAAATACTATTTTTTGCTTGTACAGAAGTCCAGTACATGCCATGAGTTTTACAGCTTATTCATAAAAATGGAGATACCCTTCTTAATAAGAGAAAAACCATGAAGAAGTGACCCAAAAATCCAGAGATAAAGCAATAGGCAGTTGTGGGATTTATTATTCAGAATCAGTAATTCTGTCTCTATTGATCTGTTTCTATTACCAGGTATGTAGCCTGATTAAAAGAAGGAAACAGAAAAAAATTATCTCATTATCTTTTTGATGATGCATATACACCTTTATTAATGATCTTCAATTCCTGCTCTCTTAGATTTGGATAATTCTGAGATGAATGCGAAACCAGGTTTCCCTGAAAATTACTCATGAAGATTAAATAGCTAATAAATAGCAATTTAGACTTTTCTTTTTCTCTAAATTGTACAGGATTGAACCATTCCTACATGTCCTGTCACAGGGTGCCTTCCTTTTCACCCACTCATGCCACTCCTGCTGGGCCTAAACAGATATTTCCAAAGGTAACATTGATGAAATACTCATAGAAATACTCATAGGTTCTGGTGCAAAATGTCCCCACTTGATCATCATGCCATCCATCTTTAGTATGTTGTCAATATTTTTAATACTTTACATGACAATGCACACTGTCACTCCTCCACTAAAACACAGCCCCTCAAGGTAAACCCCACAGATGGGTTTAAGTCTGAAATTCATAATTCAGTCTGAATGTCTTCTCTTGTCCTAGGAACACAAAACAACCCTTCTGTGTGATGTCTAAAGGATGTTGCCCTGTTAGGAGATGCAGTCAGGAGAGCTGTAAAGTGACAAGACAACAACAACCTCTGTTGTGCGGAATCTATGATTAGGCAAGATCTGAAAACACTTTTTAAAATCCTGTTAGCTTCTCTTTTTCATGTGGCCCCTTTCAACTATGTACATATGGTTAAAATTTTCCTGAATAGCAATTTTGAAAGCCTTTCCTGATGTGAGCATCCTGTGAATAATGCACTGTTCAACCAATTCTCTTTTTCTTTGCCTGTTGCCATATGACCTCTCAAACCTTTTAGGCAAGGGTTGTAGCTCCATGTTCTTGATCTAAGAGATAAATGTTAGTTGCAGAAGAGAGGGGAGGTTATTTTCTCACATGCCTTTTGTATATCACCATTTGTTCTGCAGATACCTGTGTTATACCTTTCTGGATGCTCAGGATTTTGAGTCTCTGTCTCAGTCTGGTTCTGCTACTCTTGCATTTTCCATAAAAATCATGAGGAAACAGTTTCTGTGTATAATATACCTTCTTTCATAAAGATTCACAACAATCTCTTCAGAAATATTTTCCAAAAAAAGGGCTGTATAAAGTATCCAGGTTAGTGTTCTTTGTCATGATACCCAATCTGAGGTCAATTAAGAGTGAATTATTTCGTACTCTATTCAACAAGAAGAAACATGCTTTAAGTGGAGTACCTTAGGAGTTTAAGCTATTCTCCTTTGTTTTATAAAGCATAACTGGAAAACCGACATAGACTTTTTTTTTTCCCACAAAATATTTAAAAAATGATGGAAATCAGGACTTTGCATCAAAGTATTTCCTCGACCTCAACCTAAAGCCTAATCAGCTGGTATAAAGTATGTTTGTGTTGGCTGAATTCATTGTGCATTGAGGAGGCACAAATGTGCATACAAAAGTAGGAAGAGGTGGAAATACCACAGAGTACCAGTGCCTTTGTGGGAAAGTGAGAAGCTGTGAAGTGATATACAAGTTCAAAGACTAATTATGTAATCACTCACTGAAAGGTCAAAGTCAGCAAAGTACAGAGATAAGCCTTAAAATACTCGCTAATAAAATAAAAAAAAAGGCTGCACAAATTTCAGGAAGAAAAAAAAATTCAGATATTTTCTGCCCTTTAAATGTGAATTTTCCGAGAATACGTGTCATGGTTATGTGGGTTTGGATCCAAGAAACAAAGTGGAGAGGTCTCCTCTTACCTGACTGCAGGACTTCCTCCTCCACTTTGTGAAGTCACAGAGCCACAGGATCCCAGGATGGCTCAGGTTGGAAGGGACCACAGGGGTCACTGGTGCCACCTCCCTGCTCAGGCAGGGCCATCCCAGGGCACAGGGCACAGGAGTGTGTCCAGGTGGCTCTGGAATATTCCCAGTGAGGGACACTCTCCAGCCTCTCTGGGCTCTGCTCAGGGCTGGGCTCTGCCCAGGGCAGCAGCTCTGCCTCCTGTGCAGGGGAATTGCTGGGATCAGCCCCTGCCCGTGGCTCTGGTGCCATTGCTGGGCCTGGAGCAGAGTCTGGGACTGCTCTGCCCTTCCCTGCACACAGGGACAGACAGGGACACCCAGGGACACCCAGAGACACCCAGAGACACCCAGGACTGAGAGCCTCTCTCACCTAGGGCTGCTCTCCAGGCTGAAGAGCCCCAGCTCCCACAGTCTTTCCTGGGAGATGCTCCAGGCCTCCACAGGCCTCCACAGGCCTCAGCCTCCACAGGCCCTGCTCCAGGGGCTCCGTGTTCCTGCTATGCTGAGGATCCAGAGCTGGACATAGCACTTCATAGGAGCCTCCCAGGGCTGGGCAGAGCACCTCAGGATCCCAATGTCCTCCTTGCCCCCAGGGCACTGCTGGCTCAGGGACGGCTCATTGCCCCCCAGGGTCCCCAGGCCCTTCTCCGCAGAGCTGCTCCTACAGGTCACCCCAGCCTCTGCTGGTGCCTGGGGTTGTTCTTGCCCAGCTGCAGGACTCCGCGTTTGTTTTTGTTGAACTTCAGACAGTTCCTCTCTGCCCTTCTCTCCAGCCCATCCAGGTCTGTCTGCAGGGCTGCCCAGCTCTCAGGGGTATCAGCCACTGCTCCCAGGTTTGTGTCCTCAGTGCACTGCTGAGGAGGCATTTGCCCCTTCAGCCAACGGGGCCCAGTACTGAACCCTGGGGACACCACCAGCGACAGGCCTGCGGCAAGGCCCGCTCCTTTGTGTTTACAGCTGCTTTTATTACAGCTGAATTGTGTCTGGGTTTAAGTGTATTGTTTGCTCTGGGACTGTGTGGACGCTGCCTCTCATCCTTGGTGCAGCCCTCAGGCCCTGTGGACTCACTCACCACCTCAGTTCATGCAGGGCAGCCATCGGCCTGTTCACATCCCCCAGGATGTGTCTCCAGAGGTGGAAATAGTGTGAACTTGTCACCTCTCCTGTCATCCTCACTGAGCTACAAGCAACAGGCAGGAACAGTCACCTTGCTATTGTGTTTGAGATACAAATTTCATTGATGACTTTCACCTCGCTGAGTGCAGCCTTGTTTGGTTTGGTACAGTCAGGGTAGAAGCCAGGCAGAACAGATATCCATGGACAGTGCAGATTCTGGAATGAGTACTGAGGCTTTGTGATGGTGAGAAAATCCTGCCTGTTTTGACATATGACATTGTTTGTAACAGTAAGGAGCAATTTTTGATCTTCCTGAGGAGTGGTAGCCTCTTCTTCCCTTGTCTTCCTGACTGATGCATGGAAAAGGAACAGAGAAGGCAAAATTTTTCTGTTTTTAGACAGGCATACTCTTATACAAATGGAAATTACTGCCTTACTTGATCTTCATTCAGTGCAAGGACTGGTGAAATTTCAGCACTTGGGCAGTGTGAGATAGGAAGATGGCACACACAGAGGCCAGAAATTCTCATTTATGGAAACCTATTGCTGACAGCACTGGCTGATTTTCCTCCTAGGGCTGGTACCATAGTTCAGAATTTACATGTTGCTTATATTACTATATTATTACTTGTTTTCCAGACCACTGCACATGCTGGCCAGCTTAAAACTGAAATACAGCCCCAGCCTTGGCAAGGGCAATGTTATCTGTGAAAATCACTCTGATACTTACTTCACTTATGTGACTTCCTGGGGCTTGTGGGTGTTAGATTTGGATTTCAGTTGTTTAATTCCCTGTTGGGTTTGCATGGCTGAATCTGCAGAAAAGGTTACAGCTTACACAGTGCCCTGTGTGCATTTGCCAGCTTCACAAAGCACAAGGTAACTTGATTAAGGCAGGCACTTTTGACTTCCTGATGGTTTTTCAGTCCAGCACTCTAGAATTTTTATAAATGTTTTACAGAGGAAATATGGGATTTTTTTTTCTGTTCTGGACATCCTTATGTCAAATGGAAATACAAGAGAAAAGGCGTTTTTTGTGTTAGATGCCTAATACCGTCAAAAGTAAAACAAAGATATTTTTAAAATAGCAATGCTCAGGATTGAACTTTTATATTCTATAAGGCTGCTGTTTTATTAGACACTTTTAAAAAAATTTTAATGACAAACACCAGTGTCTTTCACTGAATTGTACATTAATTTCACCTCACAAAAGGCAATGCAAAAGGACACTCACACACTTGTTTTCAGGATTGTGTTCTGCATCTGAAATTATTTTCCTATGTATTAATTGATTACTCCTCAATAATGTTCAGTCATGATATCTATTGAAATTCTATTGAGCAGGAGCCTATTACTCAGTGGGACGAACAAACTGCCATATGTGGGAAAGAGAACATTAAACTGAGCCCAAATTATTTGAAGCAATCATACAACTCAGCCACCTACATTCTGCAGGAACACAGACACAGCTTTGTAGTGCTGTAAATCTCTAGTGTGAAAAATCTGCTCGTTGAAAAAAAATTCTGCTGGCCTAAGGATTTGTACATAGTAGGCAAGCCCACAATTTGTCTTCTGAAAACCAACAGGCCTCTAGTTTTAGTCTTCCCACCTTGGAGGGCAGGAAGAGCACTTGGCTGAAAAATTAAACAAACATAGGCATATATGGTAATATTTATTACCAAATGAAGATGAAAATCTTTGATGACTGTGGCACATGACATGTGAAAATGTTCTCACTATCAGGAGAGGAAGCTTCTTGTTTTCCAGAAAGAAGTGATCCTGCTTGTGCATTTAAAGGAAACTTCCCCACAAAGCCTGTTTTCTGTGATTAAAAGTGTATCACAGCCCATGGTTTAGCTTTAAGAGAGTTGAACTACCTAAAGTTCTTATAAGCACAGCAAGCCCAAACCTTTAGCTACTTATGTCACTTCGACCTTGCCAGCCATTACTCCCTGTGATAACTCCATCTGAATTCCTTAAGGAACCATTTTGTGGCTGCTGTCAACATAAACATCTATAGATTACTTTGCTTTCACCACATTCCAACAATTCTCAGCTTTTCCCATGACCCCATTTCCACTTGCACTTCCAAGATCATGACCTCCACTTTGGAAACAGCATTTGCTCCAAGACATACTCTGCCAACCAATGCATGACCCAAAAAAAAAAATGAGCTCTGTGTTGAGCATGACCAGGAAGAAAGGTTCTGAAATAACAGTCACAGCTCCAAAACCTTCCCTTATGGGGAAATGACCTGTGAAAAATCCAAGCTCTGTTCTGTCAGCTTTCTCAACAGCCCATACATTATGCCATGAAGTTATGGGCTGATATCCCTTATGGGACACCCTCAAGTCTGAGCCTGTTACTTTGTGATGATGAACTCAAGACCAGCTGTCTGCATCAGAAGGTATGACAAAAATTGGTGGTGAAAGTTAGCCAGTGTCCTTCTCATTTCCTCAAGTAAGGTATGCAACAGTATTGCTGGTTTTAATTAAATTTAGCCCATGAGGTAATGTCATTTCCCTAAAAAGTGTGATTTATCATGTCCATCATTACTCTGAGCACTTCAAGTGAAGCTGTTATACCACAAAGCTTTTTATTTTTCACTGCAGTAAATCTCCCCTATATTTTCAAAGTCTAGGAACAAACTCTTTTTCTTGATTTCAAAAAGTACAGGTTTTCAAAACACTGTCTGAGCCATTCAAACCCAGAAGGTAACATGGAACTGTGTGATAGGCCTTTGTTTTTCAGTATGACTCTCAGAAATTTGCTCTGAGGAGGCCCAAGTACTCCCCAGCTCTAGTTATGCTCATTAAAACTGGAGTGGTTCCATTCATGCCAGCTCAACAGAAATCAAAACCTGGCTTGAAGCCTTGAATCTTCATATTTCAGCTGCTCGCAGCAGAAGAGGCCCTTGGAAATTAGTTCTCTTAGCATGTGGTCTGAATGGAGTAATTCTACCTCCAAACCATTAAAAGACAAGAAAATGGCTGCTTTGAGCTCAAGTCAGTGAGTTGAGCTGGCATTGTAACCAAAGCCATGGGGCAGGGACAATTTTCAGTATCCCAAGTTGATCCAATCCCTGTCCAACCTGGCCTTGGACACTTTCAGGGATCCAGGGGCAGCCACAGCTTCTCTGGGCACCCCGTGCCAAGAACTCAACTTCACAGTAAAATATTTCCTCCTAATACCTCATGTAAACTTTAATTGCACTTCAATAAGTGATGACCCCAGTGCTAAAGAAGCCCTTGACCTAGAGCAGGAACAGAAAGTAGGATGAGCATTTTGATCCAAGCCAGCAAAACCAGCTATTATAGCAGGCAGCCTTCATTTTCTCCAACAATCTTTTTCTAGTTTTGCGATGGACAAAGTTCCATTGAAATAACAGTTACTGGCCTACTCTTCCCTACAGCCCTGGGAGATAACATCTACAGAAAATTCAGGCAAAAAGTGATAAAGCACACAGCTGTTTGCAGCTGTCCCAGCCCAGATTGGAAGGGCTACATAAATCAGGAGCACTGGATACCTCCCGATGCGTTGCAGAAAGGATGCACAATCTGTCTGAGCAGGCATCTGGCAACACCACAACTGAGTTTTTACAAGCAGCTTTGTAAATCATTGTCTTCAGCAATTACTTGGTCCTGTAAGCAGCAGCAAAGTTATTTGCAACCAAAACAGCTCAATCTTCTGAAATGGGAATGGAAAGAACTATCCATGAACTTAGAGAAGAATTTCTGTGGACATCATGAGCCATCAACACCAGCAGGGGATTAAGATGTTCAGTGGGCCAGGCATGGAGATTTTTCCTTCTCCTACAGGTTGTTGTTGTTAGTGAAGGAGGGAAACTCTCATGCCAATTCAGTCAATATTTCCTTTTAAATTTTACCCCAAAAGTAGTTTTCAGGTAGGACAAGCTTTTTATGTGTCTTGGGCCACTGGGCCTGGAGACCTCAATGAGTAGATCTGAGCTCAAGTAGACACTCCCTGTTATTAAAATGGTGGCCTTACTTTAGAAAAACATGAGAGTGCCAAGAATTAGCATCTTTTGCTTAAATCAGAAAAGAATTTGTCTCTATTAACCCAGAAAAGGTCTCTCAGGAAGGATTTCCAGCTCTCCAGGTGAATTTCTGGGCTCCTAAATAGAAGCTGCTGAGTTCAGATTGTCAGGGGTCATATATGATGACAGACAGAATGCAGGTGGATGCTTGAGTTGGTGGTCAAATGCTTACCTGGGCACTCTGGAGCTTTGTCTTCTTCCCTTCTGATCCTCTGAAGAGCCCTGGAGAAAAGGGGAATCCAAAAAGTGGCAGAGAGTCACATCAGTTTTCTACAGGAAAGGAAAGCCACCCAGGAGCCAACCACAGCAGGGAGGGCACCAAGGACACTCCGTTTTCTCTCCCTGTCCTGATCCCTGTTAAAGAGCCTCAATTTTAGAGTTTTTAATGTTTTCATCCCATTTTCCTGTTTCACTACCAGTGTTACACCAAGACCATTTCTGGTTCTGATGATATAAAAATGAAAAGAATCTGATCTCTTTCCATGCCTCATTTCTAATGGTGCATAGACTTCACAGAGACCCAAACATGTATGCACTTTTTGGTTGTTTATATTAACTTTAGACTCAGCTTTGAAGTTCCTGCCTTCCCAGTATTTTGTACCAAACAGAACTTCAGCTAAATACCTTGTGTTTTATACATATTACTATGTATTAATATGTATTACTATGTATTACTATATATTAATATGTTTTATACATATTTTTATATATATATTAAAAATATATATATGTGTTATGTACAGAATAAAAATATGAAGGCTTCCACTAACTCCTTGCAAGTTTTCATGTTAAAAGGAAAAATTAGAACAGACTCTTTTTAATTAACAACTGATGGTTCTTCTTAGTCAGATGAATTAACATGGGAAAAATCTAGATGATGTCAATATATTGCATCTCCTTTCAACTGTTATTTCTCAAACTTCCTAAGAAGTCAGTGAAGTATCTTCTGAAGTCAACTGGAATCTTTTTTTGGTATGTTTCTTAACAACGTGCCTATTTCTATAAACAACAACAAATTTTTTCACTGGAAAAGTTTAAAAAACACAGAAATACCAGATTGTCGCAGTCAACGTGGACACTGCACTCGAGGTGCCTCATTAATTTCATCAGAAGGCTTTAAGCAGGAGGACCTTGATATTCAAAAAGTCGCCCATACCTTCTCTCTGTACTTCTAAGAGTAGCTCCACACAGCTCTGGCTCTCCTTCTGTTCTGGCTCGCTCCTTCCTGTCCCTAACACGGCCGCCTAACCCTGTCTGCCCTACGTACAGCAGCTCACCTTTTCTGGCCCTTGCACCACCTCCTGTCCCTGGGTCTTCACAGCACAGCCAGCAGACTCCAACTGACTCTTCCCAGCTCACTCACTCTTTAACAAGCCCATGGCTGTGAGGGCAAGGGTGTTTCTACTTTAGGATAATCAACACAGGTGTAAGATATCAGAGGGGAGACTGCCTTCAGCAGCACCTCCTTTTGTCTCCCCACACCAGATATTAGCCCCTTTAATACATATATAATTACTGAGGCCAGAAGCCTATAAATAAAACATTGAAATAGAGAGGTGATCTTCACGAGATGTAATTTTACACATATTTTTACGTGCCCTTCCATGATTTTCGACAGAAATGCTGCTCTGGGTGCTCAGCCACCCAGACTTAGATTTAAAATCTGGCTAGTTTTAGGGTGTTGAAGGTGGGCAAATCAAAATGGAGGCCTCTACAGGCACCATCACTTCTGCTGACATTCTAGACTCACAAAATCTCTGTCACCAGCTGTGACCTCTGGGCACAGGGTTCTGCACCCACCAGCATCACCCGGGGATGTTGCGTAAAGGGAGAGAACTAAGGATGACATAAGTTAGAAACATAGCTTAACAAAGCGCTTCTGCAGGAGAGTAACTCAGCTTTTCCTACTTCCTTGGCAATATCTGGAGGCTGTAATGTTAACTGCTTAGACATCTGCATCCTCAGAACAATTTATTCCTTTAGTAACCAGCGTAAACAGTTGTGTGCTGCTAGGAACCAGAATATATCCCTACTCAACAAAGGCAACTGAATGCAAGGAAAGAACTCAATCTGCTCTTAAATTTAATAATCTTGATATTTATGCCTGGGAGAGAATGACAATTTTTTCTTACTTTCTTTACATGAAACTGAAAAGGACATTTCTAAGGTCCTAAGGCATTTCCTGAGCTTTGCCCATAGTGGGTGTTTTGAGGTCTATTATATACAAGCTTCCCCAGTGCTCCTATTTTTTATTGTTCTTAACCTCGAGCACGGCACCTGATAAAGGTTCAACCCTGTAGATTGTAGCACAGTGCCAGCAGTGACACAGATGTCATATCCCCCTCAGAGGACACGGAGGAAGGAAGGAAAGGAAGGTGCCAAACTGCCTGCATGATTCTGTTTCAATTAGCAAGGCTCCTTGCCAGCCCTGTGGAACTGGAACAAGCAAAGCATGAGGAATATGCTTTGCCTGTAACTCTGAGCCACTCTCTAATTGCTGTGATAGGTGAAAAAAGCTGAACGAACTGAAGAATTTGCCAGGTAAAAAAGAGAGAAGAGAATAGTAATTTAAATATCTAAGCATTTAGAAGTCCTCCTGCTTCACTCTGCAAAAGTAACTACAGGTATCACCAATTAATTTGTGGTGCTCTGTGAGAGTCACGTGCTCTGGTACTAGGAAGTATTCCCATGAGAAATGTGGGGATGGGAAAGAGAAACTATCCTGGGAGTTACCCTCTCTTAATTCCTGGCCACTCATCTTCTGAAAGGCACCTCTGATTCACAAGAGAAACGTTGGGATGCTAGAAAAAACTCCAGTCAGTTCTGACACCATGATTTCTTGTTTGTACCAGCAGCAATGTCCCCCAGATGCCAGGGGAGTGAGGGATTCTGGGTTGCAAAGATACAACCAGCCTGTATTGCCAGGGAAATGTGTGGCCAGTTTTTCAGGAATTAATACACTAAGGATTCTTGTAAACCTTCTGTCATTTTTTCACTCATATGAAGGCAGGCTCATCTTGGCTGGGCAGCTGTGCCTTGCTAGGGAAGTGTAACTCAAGTATTCCATAGCAGTACCAGAAAATGGAAAAACAGTTAATGGTTTTCTCATTTATTGTATTCGTGTGCTTCTTTCTATTTTATTCACCTGTGTCCTCTGAAGTACATTTTGTGCTACACAGCCTGGAGAACCTAAAACCAGGGTGGGCTGTGCCATCAGCTGAGGCATGCTGGGGACACAGCACTTCTCTGACCTTAACAACACCGTGCCATGTTGGTAAATTGCCAGTAAAAATAAAACAGCAATGAAATCTGAGGACATGATTCACCTTATTCAGTTGCAGGGCAAACCACTCTTGCTGGAGAAGGGGTTGAATAAAACTCAGTGATCAGTCCTTTACTGTTCATACACTACTCTCACAAAATAATGGGAACAACAAGCCCAGGGGAGATGTGTGATGGGAACCACCAAGTAAATAATTTGTTGTGAGTGCTGCAGGACTGCAGACCCCATCCTGGCTGTGTTTGTTCCAGTCTGAAAACACAGTAACTCCTTTGTGATTTATGGGGTAACAGCAGCAGTCAAGTGTTCCCATCACTGCTCCAAGTGCCAAGATCATACATAAAGACTCTTTAATGGCTCAGGTCTCACTTGCTAAGCTTCACTACACTGAACTATGGAATAAAGGAAACCTAAAACCAAACAGTAACACGGGAAGGTTTGGCTATGAACTTCTCAAAGCAATTTTAAGGAAAACACATTAAAAGCACCACGAGTTCACAGATCAGCTGTGCAATGGTTTTTATTTCCAATCTGTGAAAGTGGATATTTTCCTTGTAAGCAAGATTCATTTTCCATAACCAATTTCTTTTTAGTGCCACCTGTTCTGGAGAAGCATCTGACATTTTTAAATGAAACCAAGGCTGCCAATACACATTTGAGTTTACTATAAATTTGTTCCTGACAGGATTTTCAGAGGCCTCAGGCCAAAGTAGCACTGAGTTCTCTGCAATGTTATTTAAAATTAGCAAACACTATCTGAAATGTGCAACCTTTATTTCACAGTATTAGTCACCTACATACCTCAGCTCTTATGTACACTTCAGGTCAAGTAGAAGATAGATATAATCATAATTCATTTCCAATTTAAGAATATTTTACCCCACTAACATAGCTTAACATAAGGTCTCATTTTCGACAAGAATTAGGCCTGAGAATTTGTGACTTTTGTAATATACGCAGTATACTCAAATGTGAAAAAAATTAAACATGCCCTAAATTGATTTGATTTATTGTTTGTTCTTGAAATTATTTACAGTTCTATCCTTTTGCTACTACTTTGGTCACCATATTTATCCACTTCGTTTCTTGAGTCACTTCTGTGAGCTGCACACAAAAGTCTGATTTCACTCATATCTCTGAGCGAAGGCAAATATTTTCAAAGCTAGATCTCCATTTTACTCCTTTAGCTCTTTATCCTTTTTTTTTTTTTAGTTTTACTTTTTTTGCTGCCATGCTTTTATCTGATCCTAGTGCTAAGCAGCAAACCATGCTGCCTTGGAAAAAACTTTCCATAAGAGTGTGAAACAATGTCAATAAAGGGAGAGGGTAAAACCCGTGGAGAGATAGACCAGAAAGAAACAGGCAGAATTCCTTTGTTCTTTTTGAAGATGAATCCACAAACAAAACAAAACAAAACAAAACAAAACAAAACAAAACAAAACAAATTAATTGGTATTATCATATTTTGGGGAAATTAGAAATTATGCATAGTGTTGGCTGATTGAGCTCTAAAATTCTTCCGGAATAATACACATGAGATGTTCTATATCACAGCACAGCAATACTCTGCTGAGAGGTTTTAAAAGGACTTGCAAACCATGGGAAACCAAGGATGGTAGTAACACAAAGCATGAGCTGCCAATGCAAGTTTCTGTGGGGTCTCCTGTGGTGCCAAGGAGCTGTCATCAGTGCACCAGGCCTGACTGGGGGTGTGTTACAGCTGATACCTCTGTGGTTCATGCTGCATGTGGGCCAGAAATTATTTTTCCAGAGCTATCAGTGAAAAATAAAGATGAGCTGAAGTGGGAAAAAGCTTCTGCCTGTCCATCTTCCTGCTCCCCATCATTCCTGTTTGCCTTGTACCAGCATGAGGACAAGCTGGTGGCTACAGCAGACAATAACCTTTGGAGAGACCTCCCTTCACAGATCTTCCTCAGCCTTCAGGCACATGCTTGTGTCCATCTCCATCTCCATCCTTGTAACCACTTCTCTGTCCCCATTCTGCTCAGAAAAACTCACACTGATTGCAGCAGTAAATGGGCCTGTGGGGGAGGGACAGACAGGGACACCCAAATCCATCAGCATCATCTCATCTTTGAAATATTTATTTTCACATTGGTCTGTCTTTTCCACAGCCCAGTGGACCACACTGAAAGGCAAAAAGTAAATGCCAGGTGGCCCATAGCTAAAGATAAGGTTTCCTCTCATCTGGCTATTTAAAAACTCTCACAGGGCTATTAAAAATCTATGCAAAGGGGCATAAAAAGGGGCGTGGGAATTAAGAATCCTTTTCTACACAGCATTATTTTAATAGAATTGATCAAAAGGGATGTTGATCATATGTGCAGCTTCCATGAGGAGAATGTATTTGAAAAAAGAACTGGCTATAGGCAAATGAGCAACAGGAAAGAAAACCATAAACTGATTATTTTAAGATGTAAGGTTTGCAGGATCATGTACACATCCCACATACTTTTTTCTTTTGTTTGTTTAGTTTTGCCAGAGGTTTGGGGTTTTTTTCTGTAAATTGACTGACAATGACATCACTGTAAAATCCTGTACATTCTTGCATGCAATGTCATGTAACACTGTCATGTGGCTTCCTTAACCTGGCAGGTTAACCCTCATATAAATTTATATAAAATTAATATAAATTCAGGCAAGTGAATTAGTTAGAAACATTTTTTTTTCCAATTTTGAATTATGTAGAACAACCGAATAATTATAAATGTTCTTTTTTTAAATTTTTTTTATTTCCAGAATCAGAACAAAAAAGCACCTGGCAAATGTGCTCTAATGAAATAAGCATTATTTTGTGCACTGCATAACCTGGAAGTCACTGGTCCAGGGACACTACTATTTAGGCAGAGGTTTTGAAGAGCTGTATTGGAATGCTTGGAAAACAATAATAAAAAGCAATGCAAGCTATGCAGACTATGGTAAAATAGGAGACGAAAGCCTCATGCTTAAATTTTACCTTCAAGGGAGGCCAGGAAGCAATTTTTCTCCTGATCACACTGCATAATTGGATAGGTAGACAGTGGGTCTGACCTAATTTTGCTGCTAATGAAGCACTTTGCCTTTATTTTCCTGAGCTCTGGCTCAAGCCCATCACAGAGAGCTGCTCATCTTCCTTTTGGATCCGTGGAAAATTTTCATTGCTGGAAGCAACAAGGCAGACAACAGCACAGTTTGATCAGCAATCAGGGTAGAAAAGAAAAATGCAAACCATTCTTGCAAACTCAACCCCTGTGAAGTTCCCAGCCACTGCAGATGTTCAAAGTATGAGCACACATTTGTGATCCCTGAGCTTCTTGGCTGTTGAATGCAGAGTTGACTCTGCTGAGTTACTTAGGGATCCTTTCCTCTCCTTAAAGCTTGGCTTTCTGAGCCCGGCTCTACGTAAAAAAGAGAGCTCAGATATTTTTTAAGCTCTTGCTAAGCTTCTTTAATTGCGAGGATGAGCTGGAGGGAAATGGTGAGTTCTCTCAGCAGAGGTGCCAAAACTGATGTCTAACTGCCTATTTCATCAGGCAGATTTTCTCAAGTCAGTTCTCCTCTCCATCTGCAGATTGTGGGTCATGGATCCATCTGGGTGCTGCAGAGGAGATGAAAGAAGAAACCAAAGCTTCAGTGTCAGTGCTGGCTGATGTGATACATGCAGCTGCAGATGCTCCCACTTTCAATACCCTTGGCTGCCACCATGCTGAAATATGGGTATCAGCTGGAGAGATAAATACATTTTTTCTTAAAATATAAGGTCATTAATGAGGTTTGTGAGTTGAGGTGTTTTCTCCTTTGTCTCAAAATGCCCAATAGCTAATAAATATTTCCTATCAGCTGGGAACCTCTGAGTGGGAACAATTATCATAAAAAAGGCATTGCAAAAATCTTCCATCATACTTTTGCACTGTTACAGTGAAAATAAAGGAAGAGCAGAAAAGGGATATTCTTTATTTCAGTGTGATCAAAATTGTTGAATGCCTTTTGAAGACTATGCAAATTACTTCCATTTTATATTTTGAAACTGTCACAAGTCAAACCTAAATGCTGAATTCATTAATGATGCCTGTAAGAATGACTCCTCCTTCAGCTTTTTTATTATACTTTGCCATTTGCCTTTCCCAAGATCTTTCAAGGGAAGCAAATGTCTCAGTTGTGCTTTTACTTTATATCTAGGAAATGCAGAGTGATTTGAAACTGAGTGATCCAAAGCACAAATCCTTAAGTTAAATTAAACTGAAATATTTCAGCAGAGCAGTAGTGGTTTCACATTGGTCATTGCTGCTGTTTGGGGCAAGAAAGTGTCATTCTCTCTCCAGTCCTCTGATTATTTTGGGACATGAGTTGGGTGCCAAATACTCCTTTCAAGTTTTCTGTTAATGCATAGTCTGCGTCACACTTAATGATTTTTTACGTCAAGTGTATTTGGTTCTTGGGAATAATTTAAGAAGCTGTCCATTTCAGGGAAAACAGTAAGACAGATTTATGTGGGTAAAACCAAATGTTAATGATGTCCTTTATTTTGAGTCAATATTTACAGAAATGTCCTATTAATGTAAAAGAAAAAAACAACAGTGATTGAAAAAGCACTTTCTACCCATTAATATTCACTACAAAGCTTTCCAGCTGATAGTAGAGGAGACTGCACATGATCTAGCATGGTTTTAATTATTTATACATTGATGTAAGCATTTAGGAATAAGTATTCTCTTACAGGCAATGCAATTGGTTTTATTTAACTTTGCATCTTGCGGGGTTCTAACATTTTCCCTAAAATCTTTGTTCCTGTCTGAGGAGCAAAAGAGAAGCACCAGAGTTTAAAAGTGGCCCATGACAGATCTGCAACACGATCAGTCCCAGCACCGGTGAGGGCTGTGAGGCCATGACTCCACTGTTGCTCATCTGCTTCATGTGATGCCTGCAAGGCCCAGAGAACAAATCAGCCAATTAAAAAAACAAAACAAAACAAAACAAAGTTTCAGTCTGCAGCCACAGAACAAGCCAAAGCCTGCAAGAAGGATGCTGAGAAACAAATGGTCAACACAGTTTACTGCTAGACAGGGGCAGACAGAGCCAATTGCAGCTACCTGAAAGGACACAATCATGTGTCCTTGTCTTCTGCCAGACTCTACAAGTTGTTTTCTCCGTTATTTTCTCAATTTAACAGCATTAGCAAGGACTGAATTAGCTCTTGGGTTGTTTTTCCTTATTAAAGCAAAAATCTCTCATGAATGGGACTTGTTTATTTCAGGCTAGGAGCCTTCTCCAGAGATAGCAGAGAAAATCAGGATTCAGTTGCACCAGCATAACTTTGGGGTGTGCTCACACTCAGGGGCAAGCAAGAAATACTTGTGTCTGTGGGAATCTCTGGGGATCTGCAGGGACTGGAAAAGAGAATTTTACAGGGCTTGCAGCAGAGCTGTCCCTCCATGGAAGGTGCCACCCTGGTGAGATGCTCACAGCCCAGAGGGATTGGGTGAGTGTGGGTGAGATCTGTCAACCTGACTGCAAAATTTTCATTTTGTCCTGAGCTGACAGGCTGACATGAAAGAGCTGAAACAGGAGTTGAGAGATCTAAAAGATAAACGGAGCAGGAGTGATGTGAGAAACAAGAATAAGAGCCAAGCAGCAAGACATTTCAGAATTATTTTACCTTCTCTGTTCATACAATAAAGCAACACTATTATGGAGAAAAAGGTTAAAAGTGACAACAATCCTCCTTTCATGCCAGACTGTAAACATCCACTTCCTTTGGAAATGAACCAGGAACACAAGATAGAAATACTCTAAGCAACTGTCTATACAATGACCTGTTCATGAGCTAAGAGGGCTTGCCATTTGATGAAACTTCGTCAGAGTAAAGATTACATCCTAATGCTTAACTTAAAGTACGTTATCCATTTATTTGGGTTGGTTTCATTTGGTTTGGTTTGTTTTGCTTTGTTGTTTTTTTTTTCAAGTATGTACAGGTATTATTTTGTGCCTCTTTCCTTGTGTACACATGCACCTCAGAGGAACACATCATCTCTAAGAAGGAAAGAGCAACTTCAGAACTGTTTACTTTGTAAATTTAAGATAACTGCAATTTACAGCTTAGCTTAACATATAGGTGGCAGTTCAAATGGAAAGATCCCTGTGAGTTTACTGGAACATCAAAGGTTAGCAACACTTAAAAAACCTGTGGCTTTCCCTCAGCTCCTTCTCTGATTATCTGTAGCAGAACTACAGATAATAGTGGCTACTGAAATATTATGCTCAGTAACAACTGCTTCATAACTATCCCAAGTTAGTGTGTCCTCCCTTGGAAAGGGATAAAGGACTGAGAAAACTCTGTGTGACTTCAGTCCCTGACATGAGAGCAACTCAGCTCTCACAGCAACTACAAGTCATAGCTTTGAAATTAGGGCAGTCAAATAGAGAACAAAAACCAGAGGTTTACTCTTTCAACAGACTAAACCTTGCCCTAAGCAATGCTAAAATGATGTCTCCAATGAAATTAAATACTTTACCATTTGGCCTGAGGGTTTTATTTGTGCTTTACAGGAAGTCCAGGGACCACAGTGTTAGTCAGAGAAGAATTAATGACCATTTCTTATTAAACACAGAGAGCTTTAAAGTATAAGTGGAAAAAACCAAGTTTACTGCTGTTCCTCTAAAAAAGACACATACTTAAAAGGAAAAACTAGGAGTCCAATGGTATGCAATAAAAGCAACTTACAGAGAACAACAAATACCAAGGTACTGCTTGGTCAGTAGTATTTTCATTCCCCTGCCTATGTGCTGCTGTGTCCCAGCTCCCCAATAAACTGAGGTAAAACAAAATCAGTGTATGAGTGCATTTACAGGAGTGTCCTTAATATTCTGTTGAAAACAGAGTTTATGTGCATGTTTAAAACCAATATCCATGCAGAGATATTGCAGCACAAACCGGTGTACTAAGATTTTCTTCCTGAGACCAATCTTGTTTTAACTTATGAGTTGCTGCCCTTTAGCCAGAATTAGTGGGCATGGCAGTTATGGAAAATGACAGCATTTTTGTACTCTTTCCCTGGTCCTGCATGGCTCAGGACCCTGATCACCCTCTGCAAGCACCCTGAACTCTGCTTCAGTGTCACAACCTCACTCGTTCCAGGTGGCTTGAGTCTCTCAGTCATGCGTGTAACTTTTCAAAAGGCACTCCTATTTTGTTGGTGACACAGGTGAAGATCAAAGGCTTGAGCAGCTCATGTTGATAATATTTGGCTATCAGCGGCACCGTCTGCAGATTTCTTGCTTCCAGACGAGATCAGTAAATTCAGCAAATGATGTTATTTTATTTTTAGTTCAATCTCCCTGTTCTATGCCCTGCCCTGCTCAGCAGGTTTAAGGGGAAGGTAGTTTGATTCACCCTGACTTTACCCAGTCAATGGAATATAGGTCACTACACATCTCATCCTGTAGTAATAATCTAGAATAGGTCAGGGAAATCCAAAAATATCCTCATGCTCTCTTCTGACAGTTAAATGAGCCTGGGATTCCTGGTTAGGATGTTGACTCTACTTGATAAACAGCCAAGGTCAAATGAGATGAATCTTGACCCTTCTGGGATCAGGAAAAAATAATTTCCTAAGTTCTGTGCATGGATTTCAATTTTTCTGATTTCTAAAGACACATTGAGAGTTTACTAACTCTACCATTCACAACTTATAGTCATGGAAAACCTTCCTCTCTGTTC
Source organism: Rhadina sibilatrix (assembly GCA_013400275.1). Classification (NCBI taxonomy): domain Eukaryota; kingdom Metazoa; phylum Chordata; class Aves; order Passeriformes; family Phylloscopidae; genus Rhadina; species Rhadina sibilatrix. Next base: position 126,995 of record VWYO01008648.1, read on the forward strand.
TTTTTCTTTCTCAAGGTGTGGACACGAAAGCTTAAAAATTTACAGTACCAACTGCAATAAACTTCTTAAATGCAAAATATTCATTACACAACCTGTCAGGGACCATTCCCCCATCCCCAAAATTGACATGAGATGGTAGAAAATAACCTCCAGGTCACAGCCATGGCCCTTCCAGACTGCTGGAAAAATCAACCCTGTTTCCCTGTTTCCCTACCACTTGTTGGAGTTCCCCATTAAAATCCAGCTTTGCAAAATTCTTGCTCCCCATCCTTTTTTTTTTTTTTTTTTTTTTTTTTTTTTTTTTTTT
>VWYO01008648.1:132988-174768 GCA_013400275.1 Rhadina sibilatrix
TTTTTGAGGGGGAGGCCAGGACAAATGACAACAATTCCTTTCTGTACCCAGAAGACAGAGTTGAAGCTGTGCCAGCTGTGAGCACCTCTGCTGCTTGGTGCAGCACCCAACTGACACCAGCAACACCCAAAATCCAACATCCTTGGATGGCCACCACTGCCCCAGTTCACCCTCACTCACCCCTGGCATCCAGCACAAAGCTCTGCATGTTTTTTACAAACCCAACCACAGCACCAACATCTGCTGAGTGCAAGGAATCTTGGCTGGAAAAGCAGGTAAAAGCTCCTTCCTCCCTGTAGGGAAGGAAGGATTTTGCCTTTGTGAACAAAACACAACAATGTGTGTTTAAATAATGTGGTAAGGCAGGAATCATTTTTGTGAGATACTATTGGAGTGAATGGAGCAGTGAAATAAAATTATCATGGCCATCTCAAGAGAAAACCATTTTTTCAAGGGGGTCTTTAGGTTATAAATAGATATTTACTCCCACAGCTGTAGAACTGTACAATATAAAAGGCCTATGGGAAGATGCAACAACTGCAAGGCCAAGGTAGTTTTGTATGGGGTTTTTTTTCCCCTCAGAAATACTCTAATTCCACTAAAAATTAATTCTGGGAAAACTTCTTCTCCTTCAGTACATTGTCCCAGCCTGTGGACCCTTGGTGTCCATCACGCAACACATTAAGAGTTTTCATCCACTGTGAGGCTTCACATTACCATGAGATCAAAGGAAAGATTTACCATAGGCTGCTGCTGCATCCACATGTTCTATGAAACAGTTCTCTTCCTCTAAAAAGAACATGAACGACTTGTAGGCCAAGACTAAACAGGAAAAAAAAGTGAGGAAAAGGTGAAACTCAGGGCATTTCTTTTTTTTTTTTAGTGGTCTTTCCTGCAGAGGAACTGCTTCCATGCACTCTGAATGAAGCTCTCATAGCACAATATAGAGTTCAGCTTTTCCTGAACTGGTGTCATTAAAGCCAACAAATGGGCTGGGCTACTCTGGGAAATTCATTCTGAATATCAGTATGAGAAATCATGTTTTCAGAGCTGCAAATGTCAGAGGAGTCACAGCAAGAAATCAATTAATCATTTAGCATGTGCATACCAGCATCACTGCCTGTGTTCTTCAGTAACGAAATAGATTTCATTCAATCCTGTTCTGCTGCCTAAAAAGATCTTTNTTTTTGCTCCTTAAAAAAATTTTTTTTTTTTTTTTTTTTTTTTTTTTTTTTTTTTTTTTTTTAATACCTTGCTATCCCTGGACAAAAAAATTTGGCAGGCAGGGCTGCCAGATCCTCTCCTGAAGCTGCAGGGCCAGGATCATTTCCATGCAGGGAAAGAGGGGCGCTGCCCATCTGCCTGATGGAAGGGCTACAGCTCATCTGCAAAGTGACAGAAGATTTGAAACCCTCCTGAGAACCACCAGCCCCGAGAAAACACAATTGCAATCTTCATTTTTCACTGGCCATGTGTGTCCCACATCAAGGCGCTCAAAAACAAACTGGGGCTGCACCCCTGGCCTCTTCACTTAGCACCTGTGTTGTATTTTGGATCAGTTGAAGATGAAAAAAAATTGCCTTGTACAAACTTTGGCAAAAGCATCGTGAATATATAGCTGTTTTCATGAGACTTAATCCAAAAATTAGATGCTGCCTTATAGACAATAGGGGTGAGATTAAAAAAAAAAAATTCTGCAAAAGATAAAAGAAAGCAAAAGAAATAAAAGGGAAAATGTTTTCTTCTGAAAAGTATTTTAAATAGTCTCAGCCTGTGTCTCATTCTATAGAAACACTGAGACATTTTGATCATTTTCCCACTATTACATGAAAAATAAAATCCCTGAAAGTTCTCCAATTGTTTTAAAAGCTTTAGAATTAGGCCACTGGAAAACACAAAAACACAAAGGAGGCCCATTGTCTGAAACAACTAAACAAATCAATGCAGAGTATCTGATTCATCTCTTATTCTTTGCCTAACTGTTCTTGTAAAAAAACATATTTTATCTTAACTTGCATATTGAAGGCAGGATTTTGCCAGTCTAAACTTTTTCTTCTCTATCTTTCATCCAGTGGCAATTCAGCACATAAACACTGCTGCTGCTGCTGCTGCTGCTGCTGCAAGTGCTGGCACAAAACCCTCAGGCAGTTTTCAGCTGGGGAAGCTGAACATTGTTCCTACACATCCTGTGACTGGGAATGTGGTGCTTTTGGAAAGGACTGACCAGGAGTGGGCAAAGAAATGCAACGATTTCCAATTGCCTCCTCCAAAAATCTGAGCTTAATGCTTGTGTCTGAATTCAGAACAGGGGCTAAAACTCCGAGCTGTTGAATAGTCCCAGTGACTTTGTTAAAAGCCTTTTGCTCTTTTGCTGCAGATAGATAGAGAAAGTGGAATGAGTATTTGTAAGGATCAATATAAATATTTTTAAATCATGCTGGTTATTCCATTCACTGCTGTGGGTATTGCTATCTCCTCCCCAAAAGATCTGTTTATGCCTTCAGGGAAATGTGAAGCCCTCAACTGGTAGAAGTGGTGTCTCACAGATTTTTCACAGGCAGGCTGTGGGTGGGTGTCTTTGCTTCCCAGTGACTTAATTTTCCTGTTGGAATTAGAGAGAAAGTGGGAGGGGTGCGTGTCAGAATGTCCCATTCTCACCAGGTAACAGAACTCAGGCTGAATGGCCCACTTGGGTTATAATTAAAATATCTGGCATGCCCTGAGCTCCTGGGCCAGGCAGGCCAGAGATGAACGTGACATGTGCTCCTGGTTGGGCTGGATTTCCTTCCCACCCCTCTCCTTAGGATGTTCTATTCCCGTAAAACACAAACGTTTCTATTCTCACGTCTATGTCAATGGCCAGGGATCCGTTTTCAAAACCTGCCCAATGACTTTGAGTTTCCTCAATGACTCAGCTGCTCAGAATTTCACTGTTTGTGTGAGGAGAGTAATCCCTGGAGTAGAGACACCCCCTACGTGTAGTGCCTACCGAGTTTATGTCATTAAAGGTCATGTAAAACCACTCACTTCCTTATATACTCTTCTATGTTGTCCCCAGTGTGTCCTACATCCTTTTTTGAAGTGACACATGACAGTGGGAACACGCCAGCAGTGGAAAAAGATGTATTTGAACATGTCTTTGAAAAGAGAATTCTACTGATATTCATATGCACTTGACACCACATAGTTTAGAGAGAGAGAAAGAGAAAGAGAAACTGATTTATAAAATATTATTTTGATGTACGTCCTCACTTTATGTTGTAAAAACGCGCTCTCTGTACTTCATGTTCTTTTATTTATTTGGTCTCTTTTTAAATTTATTTTCTCATCTTTACCTCACCTCTTCATACCTCAGCAATCTACCTTTTTCAGTACTAGCTGCAAAATTATACATCAACTGATTTTCCTAATTAATTGGTCAAGACATATTCCCATTTCACCCCAAACCCTCCTTCCCTGGAATTTCCCAACCAGTCCCAGCCTAAGAATGCCTGTGCATTCATTTAACCCCAACAATATTGCTACTGGGCCACAACATGACTTTTCAAACTTCTCCCAATTTTCTTTTCTGAAATTGCAGGGGTTTTTAATGCTGATTGTGGGAAAACAAAAGGGAATCGTAAACAGAGATAGAGTTTTATTTTCCCCTGAAATATTATGCTGGCAAGGAAAAAAAGTTCTGGCCTTCAGATATCTCCTGGAGATAGTTGTTGACAGCTTAATAAGAGGCACAGAGAGAAAGAAAAGAACAAAGGTATGTGCTAAGCAAGTCCTCAAGTAAATGAGACCCAAGAGCCCTAATAAATCTCAGTGTTGCCAAAAGATAATTCAGTCCCAAAAAAATCTGAAACAGCAACACCAGTCCTTCTTTGGTCACACCAGTTGAATTTAAAGGATAAACAAGAGTACTGAGTTTACAGAGAGCAATTCCAATGTGTGTTGTCATTTCTCTAAGGTATAACGGGCTTTAGAATTTACACACGTAGAAGGTTTCCAGCAATTCCTGGTTTATTTAAAGCTTTATTGTATTTTCATTGCTTTATCAAAATATCTCCTGCTTTTTAGGACTTAGGAGGTGCTTTTGTGCAGACTGTAAAGTGTTCTTATCCAATACCAACTTTGCTGCTTAGAAGGAGGAGTTGAAACTGTCTGGGGCCTGGCATAATTCAGAGACTGAGAGGCTGTGCAGTGGGTTTGGAAATAAATCAAAAATCCCAAAGGGATGAGGCCAGGCCACTGAAAATTGACTCCAACCACACTGTGCAGAAACTTGAAAAATATAACCCCCATTTCTCCTTGCTAATCTTTGGGATCTTAGTTAGACACTGACATCTTCTAACATCTTAAAAATCCAGCATTCAGTGAAGATATGGTAATAAACAGTAGCCTTTCTTCATTCCCGTGTTCATAGGCAAAGAAAAACATAAATGTAGTCCCAGTCTTAGTCAATGCAGCCAATTTTTCTGACTCTGCATGATTTTCAACAGAGCAAACCAAAAATCAAAGAATTTGGGTTCTTTCTTCAGAGATAATTTGCTCATTTTACACTGTAAGCTGTGATGCTCTTTGTCTTTTTCCTTGGTTGCAAGCACATCTTACACAGAGAGAAAATGTGATTTTCATGGTGAAGTTAAAAGGAGACTTGGATCCATTTTTAAGAGCAACTCCAAAATACATCAGTTTTCTTTGTGGCAATAAATATTTTCACAAATATCACAGCACTCATTGACACTTATAATCAATAGTTGGAAATAATCCTCAGTAATTTCTATGCTGGTAAGAGACCTTGCATGTCCTTCTGAAACACTTTAAGAAAACCCTTTTTGTTTTCTGAAAATCAAGGTTCTCCAGTGTTTGTCAGACAGGGCATACAAAAAAATCAAAGGAGTGCAACCAGATTTTCCAAGTGCTTGCATATTCCCATCAAGTGGAATACATTCTGGTCCACACATTCAAGTCAATAACCAATTAAAAGGCTGAGTATCCTACAGAAAGTGGTAAATTATTGACATCCCTGCCCACATTTGGATTTTGCATCTAAGAAATACCTCCCTCAAAAATGTTGACCCTTGAGGCAGCCCCTAGCCCAGACAAAGCTTATGGGTTTTAATAACAGCCACATTGTAGAAAAGCAGAAGCCAACATACCAGGGTGGGAGGTGCTTTATAAAGTAAGGAAGAAAAAAATTGGTTTATCCAGGGCTGGAGTACAATGGTGAGGGGATGTTTCCCAGAAACCAGGCATAAAGTTCTTCCAGTACAAATAATTTCTTCTTTTCCAATATCCCTTTGAATCTGAAAACTCATTACAGTTTAATTTCACAAATTGTAACTGAAGCCAAGGTTGTTAAAAAATCTGTGGTAGATCAGCAAATATGGCCTCTACCATTCATCATTCTTTTCAAAATGATGGATATAAATTAAGAGAGCATAAAGCCAAACTCCATGAGGACGACATTTCATTCCAATTCTAATATAATCCATCACTTTTTTTTTTTTTGGTTTGTAAAATAGAAATACCTAATAGAAATGCTTAAAGGGAAAAAATCTTAAAAATGTGATTTTACTTGAATTTAGAACAATGTTTACCACATGCTGCTGATGTTACTTGTGATGACTGTGCTGAAGCTTCAGCAGTGCTGAGGTCCAAAACCAAAATGGGATTATGGGAGCAACAGGCTATGTCAGAAAGATCTTTATATATTATTCAAGGAACAGACTAGGAATGCAGAAAAGAATTTAAGGAAGGGGGAAAGAAACTTTTTTCATGATACATTTTTTGTATCATGTTCTTTGGACATCAAGAATCCTGGGATTCAAGACCAGAAGGTGTCTGTGCATGAACAGAACATCTCCAGATCAATACAGAAACACAAGGCCTTGGACAAACAATTAATTATACATTAAATTAAGGCTGTAAACTCAGGTGCCTCCCCCTGGACAAAAATATCTCCCATAAGATATCACAGGAATATCTCAAATCATAAAAGTTCTCTTAGTTTTCTTCTGCAAATCAATAATAAACTCTATGACTTAAATACATTCATTGGACAAAATTTTTTCTGTGCTTAATCTTACTGCAGAAAAGTTACTTTTAATTAATATATATAAGGTGAAGACTGGATATATTAAAAAATGACAGCAGTCATAAACCCCTTTATTGGTTGTAAAATGTTTGTTGTTTGATAAAGCCCTTTATCTCTGTCCTCCATTAATAATTACCCCAAAGGAGCAATATCATGGACACTGAGTTTGAAAAGTGTGTCTAGAATTGGGTTCCTGTACCCAACACACAAAAGTAGGCCCCTAATAATTTTGATAAACTCTCCATAGTACCACTGTTGCCAATAGGACCTGAAGGATTTAATATCTCTGGAAAGTATGTTTCCTTCAGCTGCATCAGTATCTCCATAAAAATAAAGAAAGATCCATGAGGAAAGGAGGGTTGCAGAATTTGCCCTCACTAGGCGAAGCCTACAGAATAAGCTTAATTAATAAACTGGTTCAACTTCACATCTACTGACAGCAAACACAGCCAATTAACTTTACATTTCAGAAGCATATAAAGGACAGAATGAACATTCTGTTCAAGTGCATTTTTTTGTTCTGTAGCACTACAAAATGGGAAATAAAAGGAGAAACGTCACAGCTGCAATAGATGTGATTAATCAGTGACAACCATCAAACAATGTGTGGAGGGCACAGACAGGCTGCACTTCAAGCTAAAATTCCACCAAACACCACAGTCTACACTGTATCTGCATCCCAGAGCCCTCCAAAACTAACACACGACATTAATCATCCTTGGCCATCCACTATAACCTGATGAATTTGCAGAGTTTGTATTCCGGCGCACTGGAGACTCAAATATAATAAAAATTAAAAATAGGCTGGAGCAGCAAAAATACCAGAGGCCAAAAGAATAAATAAAGCACAGTGACTCCACTGCCCAGAACAAAAACCCCCTGATTGTAAATGGGCCAAGTAGTGGCCCCCCACTATACATACATGTATTTTTCATTAAAAACTCATTAAAAATGAGTTTGCATAAGTTTTCTGTGCACGACAGTGGGGTTGAAGTAGAGCAGATGATAATGTCCAATAAAAATGTCTCCAAGCACTTCATGAACATGGCTTGTCATGAACATGTTACTTGCAAGGGACATAATTGATAATTAACATCGCCATCCTATAGATGTTGAAAATGGGATACCTCACTAAGCTTTAAGCCTGGAAGTTTGGTACTCTTAATTAAATCTGGGGTGTGAGCCATCTCATTAGTGTAATGGTTAATTATAGCATCTGTCAAAATCAGAAGGTATCATGTATATGAGAAGAATTAACCTTAAATTGCACGAGAAACACGGTGGTATTTAAATAAAAAAAACTTCTTTATATGTGACACCATCTTATCTGTTCAAAAAGGCCAGCATGAGATTATCACAAAAATCCTCAAAATTACTTTCAATGCATTTTTAATAGTCTACATGGACAGGGGTTGAAACAGCTACATTATTTTCCTTTTTTTTTTTTTTTCCCCTCTCAATTCTCAGTACTTTACAGGAAAATAGGCCAAAATACTGCAAATACTATAAAAATATGATTTGCATTTTTATGTACTTGGCTGTAGCAGGCTGCAAATGGAACACAAGATTTCAGCTCATTATACACTTTTATCAATACTCGGTCTCAGGCACAAAATATCAACTCAATGCAAAATTCACTGGGCAAACATAAGGCCTATTGAAAATTTCCCTGTCCACAATGTGGATTTAAGCAGAATTTAGGCAGAATTTAGGCAGCATGACAGGCCTTACGTGAGCCTCCTGCACAGAGCTGGAATTTGCCTACAATAAGAAGAAAATTTGCCTTTAAAGACCTTGGAAATGTGAGACAGAGGTGGAAATGGACCTGGAGCTGAAAAGAGGCTTCCACTGTCTTATCATTGCACATTTAGCAGAGAGATTAAGTACATGCATAGAAATTGGGCTTTGCTTGCCTAAAATAGACCCACTTTTTAATATTGATTTTTGTTTCAAGGTGGAAAAGGTAATTTACTCCTTTTTTCAAAGCAAGGGAACTTCAGTTGTATTTGAAAAAAACAAAAGTCACAAGGAATCTGGTTTATAGATTAGAAAGGAGATTGGATTTTCTTGAAACAGTTGAAATTATTACACATAGGGCTTTGCTTCAGATCCTTCTTTCTGGGAATTATAATGGCTCCTGCCAAAACCAAATCTGTTGAACTGATTAAGCTAAGAACCTAAATCAGTGCAAATGAGATCAGTTTATCAGGGTTTAATAGCTATAACACAGACAGGGAAATAAAGAAATAAAAACAAACCTCTTCTCTTGAAACACAATCTTCCTCCCACCTTCATTCAGATGCATAGCCAAAATACTTTTCATTTTTTAACTGGGGAAACACTGTGGGCCTCATGTTAAATGGGCAGTGCTTCTTCCAGATCCCCTTTTTGAAGTCCATGAGGAGCTCTGGTCCAAACTGGGTGAATTCCCCACATTTTTATGGCTGCTCCTCAGTTGAGGAAAGGTCAGATCCTGGAAGATCTGCTCTGGAATTCAAATCCCATTTGCTCGGCAGGGAAAATGGTATTTTTAAGCAATATTGGGTGAAATTTAATTTCTCAAAGTGCTGTAGGTGACCATGCCTTGGCAAGGGGGCTGGACGAAAAGATCTCCAGAGTTCCAGCCTACACAATTCAGTGATTTTGTGATTCTGTCAAAGAGTGGTGACACAAAACCACCCCCTGACAGCTTGAAAAGGGCTGGGGACAAACTGAGTGCTGCTGGAAAAAGGAAGAGACAAATCTGTTCCTAGGGCTTTTCTGTGCCCTCATCAGAGGGAAAAGGAAAATTTGAAGCCAGGGGCAGAAGCTGAGACACACTCCATGAGCGGGTAAAAAGAAATGGTGGGAAGATCAAGAGGAGTAAAAGGGAATCAAGATATAAATGAAGGACTGAAAAGGGAGGCAAGACAGGAACAATCTGATCTGTACCATGGAGTGGCAGAACTTGGAAAAAAGGGATGAGAAGAAAGGGGATATAAAGGAGAAAGCACATTGCTGTTAAAGAGGTTGGTTGGAGAAGATCATTCCTTTATGCCCATTTCACTATTTGGAAAGGCTTCAAGTGCTGTGCGTGTTTATCTGATACAAAATGTTGCTTTTAGCACTCACTGCAGGTCTGAACATCACCAAATTAGACAGTCATTGATGCCTTTGATTTTTTTCACCCAGCTCTCAGTGCTCTTTTGTTTTTCTAATGGTGATGATTCATAAGGCCACACTTGAAGATGAGAAATCCATGGAAAAGTGCAGCTTTCCATTGGCAGGGAATTTGGCCTTGCAGCTCCCAGTTGTGGAGAACACCCAGCACAAAGACAGGGCCCTTGCAGTGCACGGGCAGGGTAACAAAGGGGCTTTCAAGCAAAGGTGAGTGTTGCTCTCTTAGAAGTTTAAGCACTTGAGATTTTTAAGCAAGTCAGGCCTGTGACTGTTGTGCTTATGGTAAATGCTGTATGACTTCTTGTTAAACGAACTTGAGATATCAGTTAAGTGATGATAAACTTTTAAGCCCAAACCATTTTTCAAGTCCAGTGCTCAGTTTGGCAAGGGGGTTCATTCTGAGTCTTGTGACTGAACTGGAGCATCTTCCTTTTTCCTTCTCATCTTTACCCTTTCCTGTATCCACACTTTTCCCCCAACAGCCTCCACACAGATAATTTTGGGGATGATTTTGGGTTTGGATTGATTGATTTTAGATTTTAGTTTGCTTTTCCCTCTGTGCCTTAACCACATTATAAGTGAACCTTGCCAACAAACTTTGTCACACTTTCACATTTATATTAAACCTGCTTTTTCTGATAGCTTTGCTGGTGAATCAACCCAAAAATAGAGCCAAGCAAAGAAAAAAGCAGTGCTCAAAAGGCTTGCAAGGTTATGGCTTTTGAAAAGAAAAGCCACAAGGTAATGCTTTAGAATCTTCCTTTTTCTATCTTCCAAAATCACAAGGTAGGCACTTCAGACAAAGAGTTAAGGAGTGGTCTATACCTGTTGCCAGAATTTTAACATACCCACCCCCCCAAAAGTTAGTATTAATATGAAAAAATATTTGTATCAGTGAAAGATATAAAGGTTTCCCAAGGCTAGAAATTGAGGGAAAATATTTTCAGATCAAATCTGAAAATATTTCCTTCTTGCTTCATCTCAAGTTTAAGCAAATAAAAATTTGTGCATTTTGACTTCACAAAAATACATTCAGTATTTACTTCCCAGATAAAGGAATTCAGTAGGCCTGAGGCACATGATTTCAGGCAGATTATTTTGCTTCAGGCAAAATGTGCTTTGCTTTGGTAAGAAAAATGTGTTCTCCAAAGAAAGGATTATTGATTTTTCTCATTACACTGATTCAACTCCTCCAGCTTTGAACACAGGAGTCTGGAATTAAGTGAATGTGTGAGTTTATTTTAGTCAGTATTAATGCCTCAACATGTTTGTGATTTCAAACTCACAGAATTTCTCCCCTGGCTGATTTTAAACATGAAGATATTTTATAATGGTATTCATATTAATGTTTTCATACTAAGAAATTGAAGCTGAATATTTATCCAAATTCTCTTTTCGGTTACACACCCATAGAGAAATTCGGCCATCCCATCTACCAATTAAGTCCCAAGAAAAAGGTGCATCCATACAGCACTGTTTAACACTTTTTAATAGCAATTCTTTTGTGCTTTAAGGAGGAAGTTCACAGCAGTCCTCCCCACAGCAGAACAATTAAGAACATGTCTAACATTTGCTTCAATCATTAATCCAAGAAAGGTAGTAAATTTAAGCCTCATAAGTGTCTTTCTTCTGTCAGTGCTTCCACTGGATGACTCTGTAAGTAAAAGCATTTTGGTGTCATCCTTTTGGCTTCTGTCACTTTGAACCTTTTAAAAAAACCGTGTATTTTGTGCAGAAAAATATTATATTTGCTTTGAAAAGAACAGCTGTTTATGTGCAATTATGTATCGATACTCCAAGCTAATATTTGACAAGGACTTGAATAAATGTACTTGAGTGAGCCAATCAAAATTTTGGCTGTTTCTGCATTTCAGAACTGTAAACAAATTATATAAATAACACCTGGTTTGTGTCTTATCTGAAAAGAGAAATAGGTAAATCGGTAAAAAGGAGAAATCTATGAATGAAGAGATTTCGAATTACACATTCTAAATAAAAGCATTAAGAAAAAAGCAGTGTATGGATTTTGAGGCTGACTTTATTGCACAAGCTCAAATCCAAACTCAAATTACTCCATGTATTATTAGGGTAGATGTTAATTGAGGTTTGCATCTATTAACATATAAAATTAACTCAGTTCAGCTCCCCTGACAGAGGCACTGGGTGTCATTTGAGACGTCCAGAGGACCTAAGATGCTACCAAGAGGGTGGCAGATGTGAGACAAGACCTGCAGCAGACCCTTTTGACCTGGCAGCTGGAGCCAGGTTGGTCCCCAGAGCCTCTCAAGTGGCATCAGACATTTGGAAACTGGATCGTGCCAATGAACTCTGAAATTTCACTTTGATAAAGATTACAGGAAAGATAAAATTCCCTCTTTGGGTATTGCTACAATAGGAAAAAAAAAAAAAAAACAACCCTCAACAAACCCCACAAGAATGTCAATTGAAACAGTTCAAAATTTTGTTTGAAGTCTGCTCCTTTGAAGTCTTTGGGGTTGGGATTGCCATAGATCCACTTTTAACCTTACAGGGGAATGTCTCTTCCTTAAGGCGGTGGCAGGGCTGTCCCAAGAAAAACAGAATTCAATGAATGTTCAGGTATCCATGGGAATGCCCAGGTATCTCCCTTGGGAGTGGGAGTTTTACCCTGATAAAAGACCTCAGGAAAAGGTCTGGGGCAGCTTTGGGGATCTTTGATCATTTATGTTGCTTCTTTCCACAGTTTTCTACAATGCACCAAGTCCTTCAGTGATTTTAAAATGTTTGAGCCATTAACTATTTTAGTATCTCACAGTTATTAAGGGCAATTGCCACATAACTGAGCCAGAGGTAGCTGTTCCCAGCACTCCTGCAGTGGCCACATCTCCTCAACATGTCCCATGCCCTTGGCACAAGCAAACAGAACCCACATGTGAAAATGATGACTTCACATCTGAGCAGGCTGTCATTTCTACAGGCATCAGGCCTGTGACTTCATCCTTCCTCCCTGATGTTGGCAGGGCACCAGAAGCCCAAAATATGAAACACTCCTCTGAAATAAAACACCACTTAAATGGTCTCTTTATGGCTTAAAAGAAAAAACAGAGTATGCAAAGCAGAAACAAATGGGACATTCATACTTCTGTCCAATGGCACAGCTCCTTTATTCCCAAGCTTATTAGGAATCTTGTTCAATTCTGCAAATATTATGAATATTGAATTCCAGATCAGCCAGGTAAGAGCTTTTTTGTATTAAAATAAATGTGTGCTTGTATGTCATTTGGACATCTCTGACAGATACAAATGAGGCATTAATAAAGTGCTTCTCATGCTCAGTTTTAAGCAATGACATTTATGAGTGTAAGAATTCAAAGTTTTGACATGAAAAAGCACATTGTTAACATGGAGGGAAAGTATATCCACACACGAATTTCAGCAAGATTTTCTGCACTAATGACCTAAACACACTAATATTAGCACAAGTGATGTAGTGTTAGGTTTCCACCAGGATAAACGTGACAGAATGGGCAAAAAACCTCACTTAATGCCACGAGTACATTGCTCAAATCGTGTTTCTAATCTGCAAGGACATTACATCATGAGTCACTCAAAGGAAAGGGCAGAGTTTCCTACCAAATCCATTACAAGAAGAAAGTGACATTTAGAAGGCAGAATATGTGAATTGTATCTCACAGGTAGAGTTCTTTTTGTTCTCGTGAGAATTCTTTCCTTTAAATAAAAGAGAGAATTCCAGAATTCTGTCCCACTGGCTGAAAATGATGAAGCTTGTTTCTTAAAGGTATAGGGCATCTAATTAGAAGAATCACTGACAAAATGTTATCTCCTCATAGGGAATTCATGGGAGGGAGATTTCCTGGGTTTGCTTTGGCTGTTGTTTAAATACAACTTGTACCCTTCAGTGCATCTGAACAGCAAACCCTATTAGAGTGTGAAAAAATGTTGTAAAGAGATGCCAGGCCAGCACTGGAAAGATTCCCCACAGGTCACCTTTGATTTACATGGACTGAACACTTCTAGTGTCACTGAGAGACAAATGGAAGTTGGACCTCGTGATGATGAAAAATATGTGTCCTGTTCTAGGCATTTAAGCACTTACAAGATTTTATAAACACAGTGAGTTGGGGTTTTTAAAACACTATTCCACACCAGCACTTCCCACCTCCTCTCCAAAGGTGAGTCATTGTTGCACTTTCAGCCTGCCCTCTGGCCAAATCTGCCACCATGGAGTTATAAAAACACCCAACTAATTGCTGAGGATGGAGACAAAGGTGATCATGTCCATTTTTCGTGGCTTTAAATGCTGAAACCAAGCACTGTAGAGAAGATAATCAAAAGTTTATTGAAACCCAAAGTATTCTTTTCTGTGCAGTCATTGTCCACATCCTGCTCCATGGTGTTGGGAGATGAACAGAATGCCAAAAAGCAGGATGAGAACTTCAATGCTGAGCATGGGGATCAAAAAGGATTTAAGAGATCAAGACAGCAGCAATCTGATACCTACAGAGTAGCAGGTATTCCCTTCCCCAGAGAATATCCATCTATTTGAAAAGTGACTCCACAGAGCAAGTTGTGGGTCCTTACATCTAAAGGGTCAGCCAGAAATCCACAGTCTGGCTTTGGTTTCTCAGCAACTGGGAGATTTATCTGAGATTTAACACTCTGGTGCTTACTGTAATAAGTTTTCTACTACAAAATGCGTTTAAACATCTTGGAACAATGAGAAATAACAGCCCATCCACTCCTACCCCACTGCTCAGCGATGTTTTTGTGCCAAACCTTAGTTTGGTTTTGCCTCAATGCCTTCCCAAGCTGTCAGGACTCATTGGGGTAGGAATAAAGAACTTACAAATTGGGAAGGGTGGTTTCTCTGCACACCAGCCACATCACGGAGCTGTACAAGAAACAAGGATGGGACAGGGACTGTGTTCCCACTTGGAATGTCATAATTTCCTGACTTTTGGCTTGGGATGCAGACAATTTAACCACCTCTGACTTCCCTGCACCCCAGGAGCAGGCGCCAGCCCCGCGGCCTCACTGCTCTGCTGGAGCTGGGGACAGGGGGTGGCTGCATGAGGGACAATCTGAGGGAATGGATGAGGGAGCCCCAGGGGAGGGAGGAGCTTTGGGTTGTATGGCCTTGATAGAGCTCTCCCTATCTACATTATTTGGCCATAACCCAGAGTTTTTCTCTGGCAGATGCTTAAACGGAGGCCTCTGTTATGAGGAGGATCTCTGTGATCTTCCCAGGCACAAAGATGAGGCTGACAGCTCAGCAGTTCCTGGAGTCTCATCCTTTCCACCCTTTAAAAGATGTTTCCCTTTTTCCACTCACCTGGGGCTTCATCTGACTGCCAGTAGTTTTCAAATATCACGAGCCTACAAGAAAGATGAAGAGGGACATTTTGCAAGGGACAGGACAAGGGGGAATGGCTTAAAAAATGAAAGAGTAGGTTTAGGTGAGATAGTAGCAGGAAATTCCTCCCTCTGAGGGTGGTGAGGCCCTGGCACAGATTGCCCAGGGAAGCTGTGGGTGCCCCACCCCTGGAAGTGTTTAGATCCGAGGTGGATGATGCTCTGAGCAACTGGGATAGTGGAAGGTGGGACTGGATGATCTTTAAGGTCCTTTCCAACTCAAACCATTCTGTGATTCTAAGATTAAAGACCAAAGAAAGAGAGAAGAAAGGTCCAGCAGTGTGTGGGCTTGCTTTGAGCAGACAGCCCTCTGAAGCAGGAGGCATTTCTTCAATTCATAACCAGGATTTACGACAATAAAAGGCAAAACTGACTATTTGTGCTGAGTAGAGAATTCTTTGGGGCTAAGATCTGGAGGAGAATACAACCTATGGAAAACAGATTCAGGGGGAGAACTACCACACTACAGCACGCATCTTCCTTCCATAAATTAATTTTTAAACCCTTTTGAACTCCTGTTCATATCATCATGTTTATAGGAAAATTCCTTGCTCACACAGAGCCTACTGAGACAGTGTGTGCAATTACTCTTCAGGGCCTAAGTGCTTTGCAAAATTAAAATCCTAGAAAGAATCTGGCTGTTGAATTTGTCAAATACACCAATACAAAACCACACAGCCTCATCCCCTGTCCCACACATGTCCGTATATGGTTAGAAATGGGATTAGATTTTGCCAGATGACTCAGTTTAACAACTTCCAGGACAAAAGCAAACCAGCATCAGATCATAATGCTGATTTCCTGAAGCTAATCATGAAAAGGAACTGGTTCATGCAAATCATCTTCCTACTGGAAATTACAGAATAACTCTCCTGAGGAGCTGGGGGAGGTTAAAGCAAGGGTGGAACACTGAAACCGTACAATTTGTATGATGCTGGGAGGAAGGAAATGCAGCATTTCTGGAGTTTTGTTTAGGATTTGGGAGGGATTAATTCTTCCTGTCAACTCCCTCGCCCCTTTTTAAAGCTCATTAATACCTTTGCCAGTAAAGCAGGGTTCTTAAATGCATTCAGAAGTGACACAGCCATCCTGTCTCTATCTCACATGGGGCTTGAAAAACACCAGATCTGCTTTCAAACACACCTTTGAGCACAAGAGCACGTTCCCTCTCCCCCCTTCCCCAAAGATAAGGAAATACTTTAACATGGAAAAGGCAGAACAAAGGGAGAAATCGACTAAAATTGTCACTACATTTTATTTTAAAAGCATCAAAAATCAGAATACCCAGGAAGACAACTCTATGAAAATATACAAGTTAAGGAGCAATGACTCAATAATGAATTAGAATTGCAAACTCTTATAAGAAAATGGCTCTTCAGACTTAGCTTAAACCATGTGAAAATGAAAAGTAGATTCTTCTTAAAAAACCCAAACCCTCTAGATTCTATTCTGTGCATTTCTACACAGATAAAAGAAATTCAATAAAAGGGCCCACTGAGTAGAAAAGACCATGTTTAAATCAGCATAAGTGTCCTTCCCTGGCCTTGTCTCTCTCCCAAAGTCTGAATGAGTATTGAGGAGTTACAACCACACAAATACAGACTTGGGCTGCCAGCAGGAAGCACTTTTGCTTTAATGGCATTCACATTCCCATCAGTGAAATTATAGAGCTGTGTAATCTGCTCTCTCCATGGTTATTTTTTATTATTATTATTTTGGAATGCATTCAAGGGGAAAGTAGGTCAAGACTTTTGAAGAGTGATTGGCCTGCATTTTGTACATTTAGCAAATTTGGTTGCCTAAAAAAATCACTGTCAGCAAAATGTTCCTGTTGCAAGGTCATCCTTACAAAGCTGCAGCAGCTCGGTTTTAATGCAACTGCAGTGGATTTGCCATATAAAATAAGAAAATATGGTTCTCTTTGCAGCAATGCCTTTCCTATAGCACTGTCAAACAGGGAGGGGGGAAAAAAATAATATGAGGAAATGTATGAAGTAGAGAAGCCTTTGGAATTGGAGAGGATGCTATTTGTCATGGGGACCTGGTCAGCCATGAGCTCTGGGAGCCCAGGAACTCCCCTGGGCTGCAGGCCAAGCCTCGTGGGCAGCAGGAAGGGGGGATTCTGCCCCTCTGCCCCCATACTCAGGTGAGACCCCACCTGCAGAGCTGCCCCAGCCCTGGGACCAGCACAGGAAGGAGCTGGAGCTGCTGGAGAGAGCCCAGAGGAGGCACCAGGATATAAGAGGGATGGAGCACCTCTGCTGAGAGGGAAGGCTGGGAGAGCTGGGTTTGTTCAGCCTGGAGGGAGAAGGCTTCCAGTACCTAAAGAGAGATGGAGAGACACTGTTTACAAGAGCCTGAAGGTACAGGACAAGGGGAAGTGTCTTCAAACTGGAAGAGAGGACCATTAAATGGGATATTGGGAGGAAATTCTTCCCTGTGAGGGTGGGGAGGTCCTGGCACAGGTTGCCCAGAGATGCTGTGGCTTCCCCATCCCTGGAAATGTTCCAGGTCAGGCTGGATGGGACTGAAACAACCTGGGATAGAGGAAGGTGTCCCTGCCATTGACAGGATGTTGGAACTGGATGAATTTAAAGTCCCTTCCAATGTAAGCCATTTCATGATAGATTTTGGGCTTGTGACTCTCTAATGATTTCTCCTGCTGACCAGAAACTACAGGATATTACCCAGCAATCTGAAAAGGGAAGACCATTGATCTCTATAATTCAAGTTCAGCTGACACGAAAACACTTTCAAATATTCCAAACACACATTCACAAAATCAACAGCAACAAACCAGCCTCACATGTGCCAAACAATGTAAAGACCAAGTTGGGGTGGGGATTACAAGATTTTTTCTTTGTCTTTTGGACAGGTACACATCTGCTGGCCATTTGCCAAAGAAGTCCCTGAAAGGAAGAAAACAAAGACAATGAGAATGCTTGGAGAATGTGCACAACAGCACAGAGAACAAAAAAAATACTGTGCAAATGATGGTACTTGAATCTGTGCTTTCTGATTTCTTGTGACCTCAAGCTGTATCACAGAGTGTTGATGTTTTAATGTCTCTAAATCCACATTAGCAGCAAAGCATTTTAATAGACATTTGTCACAGCATTCCAGCATTTCAGGCAAAGCAGTGACTGAATAGTTTCATTCAGCTACACATGGGCCACATGTGTGACTTTATGAGCACATCACCCAGAATGGGCATGGAATGATGATGAATTTGTGCTGGATTGCCCTGCTATGCTGTGTGAAATCTTGTCAAAACCTTGAATTATGTCCATTACTGTTTCCTGTAAAAGTATAGCTCTTGGCAAATACTGACATCACCAGTGCCACATCTCCAGCTAGACCAAACAAGGTTAAACTGCAGAAAAAACAACAAATCATCACCAGCTCCAAACTTAGGTGAAAGCCTACAAACAAACTTACCCGTGGCTTTGCTTTTTGTGTAACTTCAGCAGCACAGCTTGCTGATGACAGGTTGTTTCATTAACTGCTGATTAAGAAAAGCTTTCAGAAAATGGATACACAGCCTGTGCTTAAATTTAGTTCTTGCTTTTACATGCAGGAAAAGTAATTACATGTATCAGGTAAACATTGTCTGATACTGAAATGAAACACCCCCAGGACAATTGGATAATATAAACTCTCTGTCAGTAGGAGAAATGTGAAGGCTGATTTGTTAGCACTCAAAAAATTCGCTGTCTTTACCTTGGGGCTGGAACAAAAATTCTCAAGCATCGTCAGGCTGGAGGAGAGATGGAGAACAGAGAAACACAGAGAGGTGCCAGCAGGAAATAATTTTTTGGGCAAGTCATGTTGTAGCTGAGATATGCAGATGGAAGAAGATGACAAAACCTACTGGTTCTTTGCTGGGAATGAAGACATTTGGCCAGTGATTTGCCCTGGCATGGGGTGAAACTGGAAGTAAAGATACTGCCATCAGCAGCATGACTCCTGGTGTACTGGATTCCATTGGTAGGAAGTTTTGAATGAGTTTAAACACTACACAAAGAATTGCAGAGTCAAGCAGCCATCCTACAGCAGGCTCTCTGTCCATTAGAAAGGTAGAACTCTCCAAGTTCCTGAGGTGGGGAAGTGAAGAGGGAGGTTCTGAGCTCTTCTCCCTGGGATCCAGTGGCAGGAATGTGGGAATGGTTCAAAGCTGTGTCAGTGCAGGTTCACACTGGACATTGGGAATCATTCCTTTACTTCCACCCCATTTCAATTAATACTGTAATACACTCATACACCATAGCACACACTTCCCAAGGAATAGATCAGATCTTGTGCATGGTCAGGGAATTTTTCTGGAATGCCAGAGCAGTCTCTCTTTCTCAAGCAACTACAGAGTCGTTTCCACTTTGCTGCTGAGTCCTCACTGTGGCAAGACTATAATTTCATGGGAGAGGTGCACAAAGAGAAGCCATTTGGATAAATACTTATAGGAGTAGATAAGCTTCTTTTGATTTTTATGCTTTTCCTTACTACTACTCTTTATCCTACAGAGAGGTGGTAATTTTTGTCATCGGTTGATGCTTAGCCGCAATTTTCCTTTCCATGAGCTCTTTGTGTCTTTTGGATATAAATCACGGAAACTTCTGTAAACATGACATGTGTTCAACATGAGCTGCTGCTGCCCTGTGGAAAAACACCATTCCAGAGACAGCCACACAGTATTTATATTTACCATGTTAGCAACATCCACAAGCATTGTCTGCTGCTGTGACTACAAAATCTGATTAACACAGAATGGGGGTAGCACTGAGGCAACAGCCTGCCTTGTCTCATGGCTGTTTATAGCCAACCTCTCACAATGTTCTTTGCAAGCAACCCAAGATCTTGCAGCAGAAAGTCACACTCCTGAGCAGATTTTAGAGGAAAATATCTCAGCAGGTACAACCACGGCCCCAAGCAAGTCCCTGTAGAGTTGCCAGCTTGTTCCTCCCACCTTCCCACTGACTTCCTGCTGCTGTCACTCTTCAAATACTCTCCCTTCAAATCTAGAGGAAAAGACAGTAGAAATCATGTTGTTGGAGGTGTTTCCCTACTTTTCTGCACACACTTGTCAAACCTTTCTGTAAAGGGATATTCTGAAACCACCCATGGACGGTGCCTGTGACAGCACAGGAATTAAGCTCCCACCTGCAGAAATGTGAGTCTATGTCTGATTTACCCACCAATAAATGCTCTTAATTACCTTAAAGATCCCAGACACTGCAGGGTTTTGTTTGTTTGGGTTTTTTTGCATACTCTGATAGTAGTTATCATTTATATTATATATCATATTATATGATTATCATTTATATTATTAACATTTATCAAACAGGTTGTTTCACCCACGTTAAGCTTGCTTGCTTTAACAGAAGACAAAGAGCAAAGCAAAGAGTTCAGGGGAATTTATTTCTTTAGAAACCAAATCACACTGATTTCATCCAGAGAAAATGCTCGTGCACCCCTCAGATTCTTTAAACACAAAGAACACACGTTGCTCATGGTGTGTTCCCCTTATAGAATCCACAGCTCTCCCAAATTACAAATCACTGTGGCACGGACTGGGGTTCTGGAGGGGATCCAAGGAGTAATTCCTCACATTTCACCCACACTCAGAGCCTGGACGATTGCTTCATTCCTGAGGCTGTGCTGCTACAAGTTCCTTGGAACAGGTCACCTCCAGCCTCCCTCCAAGAGCCACAGCATCCAAGCCCTGCATCAGTTTGACTGCACAGGGCACTCACTGCACAGTTTTCCTTGCAAAAACAACGCAGCTGCTGGGCTACAGCCCTGAAAAATCTCAAAGGCAAGAACCCAAATTACTTCAAGAAACGTGAGACTGAGTGAAGAATGTGGCTTGCACAGCTGAAAATGAAGGGCGCCTCTTTTGAAATTTAGCTTGTGCAAATAAAATGTTTGGCTTCCTTACATTTTTCTACTTAAATTCCACCAAGAGTCAGTTAATTCAGATGACTGCTAGCAGAAAGTCCAAATTCTTCTAATTGTCTTCCAATGCTGAGCCTCAGTTTGACAAAAAAACAAAAAAACAAAACAACAACAACAAAAAAACAAAAAAAAACCAAAAAAACCAAACAAACAAACAAAAAAACCCAAAAAAACCCAAAACAAAACAAAAAAACCCAAACAACCCTACCTCCCCCAAAAAACAACATAAAAACCCCCCACAAATAAACAAACAAACAAAACCCGCAAAACGAACAAAAAAGGAAAATAAAATATCTTGGTTATTTTCCAAAAAACTTGTTACATGTGATTATAACTTTAAATAACTTCAGCTGTTTTCCTAGACAATGCTAAAAATATTTTAGCTTTAAGCTTCAGTAACCATGGAAAATGGAATGAAAATTTAAATATATTCTTGAAATAGCCGTCCTGGACATCCAAATGTGAAGCTGGCATTTTATTTACACAGTACATTCACATTGTGGCTAAGGATCTCACTTGATTAATCAATTTGTGGTTTTCTTATCTTTAGCTCTCAAAGCAATGTAAAAAGGCTCTAAGCAGCATAAAAACCATTTCCAGAGTTACTGGTAGCATGTATGTAAGTCATGGGTGAATTATGACACTGGAAAAGAAAAATCATAGCTTGGAGACACTTTAAATGTGTAGGATTTTTTCTCTATACAGTTATTTTATAACATTACATTACTATTTTCTTACCACAGCTGAATGCAATGAATCAAGTCTATCACTTGTTCACATCACAAACTGTCTGGATGATTTTCAGATAAAAATCCCTTTTTCTGCTGCGATTTCAGAATCAATATTCGTTATCATGCACAGAAGCAACAAACAGAAAGACACCTCTTTTAAATATATTTTTGCTTCTTTCCACGTTTATCAGGCACTGAAATGCACAGCAGATATATTGAATCATAGCTCAGGAGGGAAGGAAGAAAAGTTATTGCCTTTTAGATCCTTTCAGATTTAAACAATCAGATCAAAAATTCCAATTCCACCTCAAGAGCTCTTCCAGTTTGCCAGGCAGAGAGACACACAGGAACAAACCCAAAGATTATTAACCAAATCCAAAAACTAGAATTCTCCTGACAAATCTAATAGGATATTTAAGTACATTAAAACAACTGCTTTACACAACACACAGTTAACCTCTGGAAATTACTGCCTCAGGAAACTGAATTATTATCAGCAGGTTCAAAGAAGGGTTGGACAAATTCACGGCCTTTAGTTCTCCAGACAGAGAAACAAACTAAGGGGAGTAAAAAGCAAGAAACTCTGTCCAGTTCCTTGGCAGGGACCTGAACAGCAGCACTGGAGATAACAGGAATCCCAGTTCAAAGGGAATTTCAGTTAAAAGGTCATGCAAGTCCATTAAATGGAGAAATATGTGTAATTGTGCCTCCAAATGAAACAAGCTGCTGATAGCAGTGCCCAAAGCTGAACATATAAAGAGGTGTTGTCAGTGTGTGTTTTATCTCCAGAGGTGTGTAAAATGGGGACAAAGACGTGCATTCAGCAGAGCAGGATGTCATAATAAGTGAAAGATGCTGCACCTGGATTGGGGCAATCCCCAGGATGGGGATGAACAGATGCAGAGCAGCCCTGGAGAGGAGGGTTTGGGGGTGCTGGTGGGTGAGAGCTGGACAAGCCCCAGCCCAGAATCCCCCCTGTGCTGCACCCAAAGCCCCATGGGCAGCAGGGGAGAGGGGATTCTGCCCCTCTGCCTTCTCAGGTGAGACCACACATATTTATCTGGGTCTGTCTGCTGTATTGGACAGTACATTTGTGCAGGTATCATTTATATTTGACATAAAGCGTTGAAATAATAAAAAAACCAAAACCTGTCAGTCATTTCAATAAACCTATCTTCAGTCAAAAAGTTATCAACAACAAAACACTCTTTGTTAAGCAGATAAACTCATAGAAGGGAAATTTAGTTCAGGGACTGGACTGGGATAATAAAATTCAGTTTTATCCTGGCAGTAGATTTGGTAAATGCTTGAGCAGATCTTTCAGTGCTTCAGTTCCTCACCTGTAAAATGACACTGAAAATCCCCCTCTCACAGCCAGGACAGAAACTCCCTTAAATTTCTGCAAAGCAAAGGTAACACAGCTTTGGGAAATTGTCGAGTCAATGGGACTGCATTCAAGTCAGACTGAACAAACAAGATCTAACTTGCCACCAGAGTGTTCCCACTTCCAAATTGTGTGTCATACACAGAGTTTATCTTCACAGCCAGGAAACTCCTTAGGCTTTCAGCTCCAGAGGTTCTGCAGCCAGTGCCATAGAAATCAAGGTTAAAACACAGTGTTAAAAGGGCACTAAATGTCAGTGCAAGGCCATCGGCTCAGCTCCAAGCACTGCAACACAAGCAGACATTTTTCAGGTTGTTCCTTCAGATACAAGAAGCAGATTTTCAATCCAGAGCACTGGTGAGAGCCAGGATCTCAAAGGACATCTGCACCTTTAAAGGTCTCCCTTTGGATGACTCCTTCAGGGGAAGAGGGGTGAGGTAATGGCCCAGGGACGCAGCCACAACCTTGTGATGGATGTGCTTAGACCCTGCTTTTATAATGAGCTCCTCAAAGAAAACCAAAACACTTTAAAACCCAAAATAACCAAGAAGACTTGAACACTTACATTTTTAAACAGAGGAAATTCAATTCAGAGTGTCTATGGGAAATGGAATAGAAATTAGAAGGATTTAGACACTGTTTTCCCTGTTCTATTGCAGGTATTTTGCTTCCAGGTAGTAGATCAGCAGATTTCTGATTTGCATCACTCTCTACCCTCTGCTCCCAGGAAGGTTTGCATGTTCCCTTTTAAGGCCATCTGTCAGCCTGCAAGGGGCCTCAGAAACCTGCTCACCATTGCATCAGCTCCATATTCCCTTGAAAGAGCTTGACGTGTATGAATAAAAAGACAGGTTAAAAAAAAGTTTTAAAAAAATTACATGTGTATACACATACATATATATATAATCTATCTAGCAAGAAAGAGCAAAGTACTGTTTTATTTACCTGTGAGATCCTATTATTAAATTTAATGCTATCATATTTTTTTTTTTTTCACTCAAGGATGGTGAGTTGACACTTGGGACAGGTGCGCATTAAATCCAAACCATCCTGAAAGTTTTGGGAGAAAATAAAAAATAACACACTTAAGAGGTGTGGGCTTTCTATACACAAAATCACCCCTGACTGCCTGTTTTGGATTGCCACATCCCTCAGGAAACAATCCAGTAAAACAGTCTCTAAGAGAGCCACAGGTAATGCAAGACTTTAAATATTACAGCAACTACAATAGGTGAGTCATTGAGTCAGAAATTTAATGAGGCGAACCAGACAACAAATTTCTCATGAGACTTCTCTTTTTCATCTGGAATTATTAATTTCTCGCGTTGCTAATTCCTGATACCTTTTGGCAAAAAACTCAGAATAACCCTATATATCAAAAATCTGTATCAATGGCCTCATTATCTAAGACAGTCAATTAATCAGCAATCAGTAATCCTGTATGTTGTCTCCTTTTCATCCAGTACCTGCAGAAATCATGGATGTTGAAGGGAGCTGTTGAAGTGAGTGGACAGAGCCTGGTGAAAAATGCCAAGGAGGTGGCTCTTTCACATGTCGTGTCCCACTTCTAACCAAGCCACAGCTTTCCCAAAATGAACTGTCCCAGCAGCTCATGTGTCAGAAAATTGCAGTGATCATGGGAATACCATGCTGCTCTGAATCCAGTCCTATGGATTGTGCTCAGGAATCAGAGAAGCAAAAGAGGAACAGAGGAGCACCTTTGGTTCTTCGGTCTTTTATTGGAGGATACAATGAATCCCTCATGCAACAAGACTTCCTGGGTCAGATGTCAGATCTGACAGGAGGGTCAGATGTTTTCGGTCCCTTCTGGTGGGCTCACAGACTGGTAGCCTGGTGTAAATGAAGCAAGGAAGCCCTTTCCTGGGGAAACCACTCCAGCAAGAAGGAGACAACAGCCCCAGGCAAAGGAGAGTGAAGGAGCTGCCCAGCAATCCTCTGCTGGGATCAGCCTGCCACCGCTTCTCACAGCTGGCAATTCTATTTCAGGGAATAAGCCAAAGGCCAGCCAAGACCAAGACCAATTTCTGTAAACTCCAGGACAAAATTCAGGTGTTCTCTTAACTCCCACAGCCTAATGCCAAGCTCAGTCAAACCATCACACTCTGGCTGCAAATCACCCTCCTCCTCAAGAGTACTCCTGTTAATGTTAATTATTGCAAGGATTAGAAATAGACATTCAGTAATTAAGTGCACATCACATTAATCAGCAGCCTGTTAGCAAACTTTTCAAGAGCTGAAGGAAACTCAAGTGGCATTGACAGATGCTGCTTCCTCCTGGTGCTTATAGAGAGC
This sequence comes from Rhadina sibilatrix, assembly GCA_013400275.1. NCBI lineage: Eukaryota > Metazoa > Chordata > Aves > Passeriformes > Phylloscopidae > Rhadina > Rhadina sibilatrix. The sequence goes on from VWYO01008648.1 coordinate 158,022, forward strand.
CTGGCAGATTTGCATAGTTACAAATTTATCAGATTTGTCCCCTATCAAAATTCCCAGCTGAATGGACCAGTAAAGATCTTGTTGAAGGAAGTTCATGCTAGCAGGAAGGGTTTCAGTATCTATATACATATATATGTTATTTCAATTTATGTTGCCTGGTTAGAATAGAAATATTGTTATGTTTATGGATAACCATTCTCAGTTCACTCAATTCTCATCACTTATTTCTAGATTCTAACCTGGTCCTGAACCAGACAATCTCTGAACTACTTCTGTATTTCTGTAAACTCATAATCATAATAATTCCAGATGCTAATTCCAGCACTAAAGTTTTGTTCTGTATTTTGCATTGGAAACACCTAATTAATAATTACCTGTGGTGTCAAGACACCCTGATTTGCACAAATGGAAATGTCACATCCTCTGACCCTGTTTTGGAAAATACAGCAGGGGTTCTGAGGGATGGGTAGATATTTGCCCTTCATAATCAACTAAAAATCACACAGAATAAAGGTAAAATCCTGAAGGAACAAGCTGAAATTACAGGACAAGCAAATATTAGGTAGAGCATGAGACAAACACCCTCATGGTGCTATCAGTCATCATTCCCCACTGCCCATGGCAGGACAGCAGCAGAGGGGTTTTATCTATGGACACAAATTATGTTGAACAGTGTCATGAGCAATTTTGTAGCTCAACAAGGCTGCTGGATGCAGAGAAAAGCTACCAGAGCTGCCAGTAGCTGCAAAATATTCTAATTAAACCATGAGCCAAGGACCTGACTGCTCTCTCTTGATTTCTTTTGTGCTTTCCCAGCTGGAGCAAAACCTGGGATTCAGTTTTGTTCCTTCTCCCTGAGCGTCTGCCCCAAGGTGTCCAGCTGAAGACACCAGATAATCCTCCCTGTTAAATTATCTCCATGGTGAACACCAAACATTACCCTGGGCCAGAAAATGTCATGGCCTTCACAAAGCCTGGGTTTCTATCTTGGTTGTTTTCAGGCACCTAATCTTCAAACTACCTTTTTTCTTTCTCCCCTGAATTTCTATTTGAAGTACACAACACTCCCAGAATACTCTTACTTTTTTCCTTTTCTTTTCCATCCTGTTAATAGTCAGGATATTGTCACTGGCTTTGAAATACTGGTAAAGAAAACAAACAAACAAAAAACCCAAACAAACAAAAACCAACAAAAAACAACCAAAAAACAAACAAACAAAAAAACCCCCCACAAAATCTCAGCCACAGTTTTCTACATATCTGTTTCCTCATATGCAAAAATGCCTTCTTTTTCAGCCCATTAATACATATCAAACTGAACTTGAAAGCAAACATCAAAACATTATTCAGAATGTAACTTTTCACAGTGCTATAATATGTCTTGATTAAATACCCAAAGATTTATAGATATCTGGGAAAAAAGCAGAAAGTTTAAAAATAAAGGAGGTTAAAGCCTGAAGTACATCTGATGGATTTAGGTAGTTATGGCTGAAAATTAAGCCTCAGTCTTCTCCAAGGCCCATAACTAAAGCTGCTTTGTATTTCAATCCTGCAAAGAGCTAAATAATTCACTGGCTACTGTCCTGCAAAGTCATTTCCTCTCTTTGTTTTCCGAACTTGAATTTTCATATCTTTTCCAACCTTTTGTGCTTAGAATGAGTCAAGTCTGGCAATTTTTCCCAGAATGGCCCTTTTTTTTCCATAGATACAGTCTTTATTATCCTCCTTGACTCCATCTAACACAGATTCCTGTCAGTGCTCTCATAAATTATTCTTTTTTTGCAATTTTAGAACTGGTGACTAAAATGGATTCAATGAGACAATTTGTGCTAAATTAACAGGTACTGCTGAGGAATAGCAGCATCTACTTCAAATTTTGAATGTAGTTCTGTATGGAAAAAACCCATTTGTTAATCGGTTTTAATTATCCTGCATCTCTCTTATAATTTGTCCTCTCAGCAGAGAATACTACAGCTAATTTTTAAGTTAATTTTGCTGCAGGACCCTTGCTATTATTTGTTTGTCAAGGTGATAAAAGGGAGAGGAAATAATCCAGTAGCAGGTCCCAGACATTCTGTTTGGAAAGAACTATTCCCAGATTAGCTCTGCAAGAAAAATGACTGGAAATACTGTGATTTGTTGATTGCATCTCCAACAGGCCAAGTCGGGGGTAAAGGATGAGCAATCCAAAATACAGAGAGCACAGCCAATGTGCAAGCAAAGGCTTCTATTTTCAGGAAGACACATTTTTAATGCAGACCAAAAGAGACAGGAACAGAGAAAGAAACAATCTGGTCATGTCAAAACAGAGGGACTTTGTGAGTGCCCAAATGAAAAGACGATGCAAGAGGAGAAAAGATACAAATGATTATCTATCACTTCGTTGTTTATATTATTCAAAAAGCAGAGAAAGAGGGGTTTGAAATTCTGTGGGGCTGGGACAGGAAACCAGTACTTGCCCATTTCTAGGATACTGCAGACAAGTTCCATGCCAGCTGCCCTTCTGCAGAGAAGGCAAATTCCCTATTTAATAAGGTTGCTGTTTTCCATCCCAAAGCTTCTCCTGTCCCAAGGTTCTCCACTCAGAATATTACAGCCTTGTCTGTCCCACACAGCATCTCTGTCAGCAGCTTCCAGGGACGTCACAAACAGCCTGACAGCACCTGAGAACATTCCAGATACACCAAACCCCATGGGGATTCTGTCACTTGTTCTAGCAGGGCCTAGAAGTTATCCTGAAATTTCTTAGTCCCAGATGTTTTTGTAAATTCCCAGTTCCATCTTGGGCCTGTCTTAAGAGGCAGATATTTGTCACGAGTGATAAACACATCCCTGTACCTAATGCTGTTGCTTCCTCACAGATAAACAATATGGATAAAACAGAAGATTTGGGGCAATGAATGTTATTGCCCTGAAAGATGCTGTTCCAGTTTTGGGAGCTCTGACGCTCTGCTACTGTAATTAGATTCCCAGAAGTGCTGTCTACTGATGGTACCAAGTGCCTGATGCTAATTAGGCTAAATTCAGACCCAATATAAGCATGTGCAATGCCCTCAGAGAGGCACTCATTGAATTTATCCCAGGCAAAATGATCCCAAATTAAAATACAGTGAAATCAGGGGTCAGAAGACCCCTCCTCATCTTCTTTTCTGATCATAGTTCTTACCCAAAGAACTGTTTTGAAGCAAATTCAACAATTTTTTTTAACATTTAATTAATGTTTTTTAACACATGTGCCAATGACACTGGTACCAAAGCTCTGTGCCACAATGGCTGAATGCACTTTGGTCCACTGGGGCTCAGACCACCTGGAAAGGAAACCAAAACCCTTTAGAAAGGGAATAAAATACATGCACACATGGTCACACAAGTCAGGCTGGGCAGGTGAAATGGCCACCAGGGTGCCAGTGAGGTGGGACACTGGGCACAAAACCTGGTGTCAATAAAATGGCAAGCAGTAGAGGTCAAAAGCAGATTTTAATTCTACTTTAAGAGAGTCTCTCTCACTTCTGGGTAAAGGCTGCTGTTCTACTTGGATTTAATTTGCAGTTAAGGTGAAATTCCTGAAGAATCCTCTGCCACTTAAAAGAACTGATTACCTAACCTACAGTTACTCAATATTTCATACTAGATAAGTCCTCCCATAGAACTTTGGAATTCTCCTATGTAAAATATGAATATAATGATTACTGCCAAAAATCCATTATGTTTCCATGAAGAACCCAAAAGGTGGACACTTTTGTCCTTTGAGTTCCTTATTAAAAATCTGTACATGGAAGTATTTTTTAGAGCAGAGATAACAGGTCTGTGGTTAAATTTTTCTCTTCCAGCTCTGCCAATCAGGTCCTTTTCCTACCACTTTGGCTTAGTGGTCAGCATCTAGAAATCTGTGCCCTTTCTCCATTTCTCAGCATTATTTTAAATTCAGTTGCTGAAGTGCAGCATTGTGAGCCAAAGCCAGAGCTCATGGAAGTGGGAGGTCGCTCTGCAACTGCCCTTTAAGAAACCATTTAGTCCTTACTTTATTTCCCATTGTTTCTCCAGTAAGTTGTTTTTATTGTTGTCTCTCTGACAGTATAAAGAATAATCATTTTGTATCCTATGAATTGTATTTCTTGTCATAAAGACAAGCTCATACTCGGCCACATCTAAGTAACACTGCAGTGTTCAATAGTGTTGTCTTTCTGGGCAAAATTTCACCAATCTTTTCAAATTCCTCCCTTCACTTATTTTCTGTCACAGTTCCCAAGACCCCCCTTTAATTTGGTTTTAATTTTGATCCCATTTTAAAGGCAACAAATCCAAAAATGTTGAATTAAATGTTTAATGGAAAATGCTTTTTTAATAGCATCATTTTTAATTTTATGTGAAATCCTTCTTTTCACTACTAAAAGATTATAAGGATATCTGATTTAAAAGACAGCCCACTTCATCTGGAACAAGATGAAAAAACAAAAAACTCCAGATGTTTCAGACACTTTGGAAAAACAGAAAAAAAAAAATCAAACCACCTTGCATTTTCTTTAGTTATTCAAAATCAGTTATTTAGTTACTTGAAAATACGGGTGTTCATATTTAGAAATTGTTCATGCTTCAGGCTTCTCTCTCTTTGTTCTTCCTTCCCCTATGTCCAGATAAAATTCTGTCAATCATTTTTCTTGTCTTGTGTGAAATTATTCCTCCCTCCCCTCCCTACTGTGTAAAACCCAGTAAAAACAGATGTCCCCTGTACAAGCCAGGTGCTTCCCTGTCTCCTTCTCCTCTTGCATCACCACACTTGGTTCTTCTCATTTCTCATTTAAAAAAATAAACTCTGCCCCAGCCAAAGCCAACACAACGTTGAAACTTGAATGATAACTGCAGACACAGACATATATACACAGGGTATTTTTTATATATAAATACATATATTACTCTATTAGCTCTGAGCATGAGCTAGGTTTTTTCAGGTTAAGCAAATGAAGAAAAAGATTAGAAACTGTAATAAAAAACCAACAGGATTCAGTCCTGCTCCTGGGTCCAGCAGCCAGACCCTGGTGCTGTTTATGGTGTCTCAAAGGGCACTGGAGCCAGGCTATAAATATTTTAGGAGATCATCATGACAATGATGGTGACACTGGGTCACAAAGCTCAGCAAGGAGTCAGGCTGCCCTGAAGAAAAACCACAGAAACAGAGCAACTATGATTGACCTCTATAAGGAGAAAACATCAGAGCAGTAGGCTCAAAAACAACAGAACAGCATTGTTACATCACCCAGGCAAGAAGCTTTCAGTTGTGGTCACTGGCGCCCGTGCAAGAGCGTGCAGTGAGAAAATGAGTCTTTGTTTTAAACACACCAGCCACTTATTCCCTTTCAACCTCAACACAGCTTCATTTTTTTTTCCTGATGGTTCCCTGTTACACTGCTACATGGATTAGCTTCTATTGGAATGAAACATAATTTTTTTTTAAATTATACACCGCAAATGCATACATATATAAAAAGAGGAATGTGGCTTTTGGCCAAGCCTTGCCTTGCAGGATGGTTTTCCTGACCAAAGTGCAACCAAGAGGGATAGGAAAAAGAATTAACGATGCCCAGCATATGGACAAATTTTGATTCTGCTCTGAACTAGACAGATTTTTTGCCTCCAAATATGGGGATAAAAGTATATTGCTGTGTTTTGGTTCTCTCTTTTAATGGGACTAAATAAGTTACATGGGTATAAATGGGGATGGAATTTAAAAGGATACAATTTGAATGGATTCTGGACAACCTCAAAACAAAGCTCATTTCATTTCACTTCTGCCATGGGCAGGGACACCTTCCACTGTCCCAGGGTGCTCCAAGCCCCAGTGTCCAACCTGGCCTTGGACACTTCCAGGGATCCAGAGGCAGCCACAGCTTCTCTGGGCACCCTGTGCCAGGACCTCCCCACCCTCACAAGGAAGAATTTCTTCCTAATATCCTATCTAAACCTACTCTATTTCAGTTTAAATAACATGTAATAACAACACAGAGACTTTGGAATTCATTCTTACTCAATAGGTGTCATTTTGGTCTCGCTCTAGTTGGTTCTGCCAAAATATTCAAGTATAAAATCCATAGAACTGACATGCAATATGCTAACTGTTACATATATTTTTCCTCAACCAATAATTTCTGTGTAGTAAATTGCATACTTTGGCAGAATCTTTAAGTGCACACAATTTAGAAATTGCAGTATAATATGATCTGGCCACGTGAAATGGCAACATTTGGGACACTGATCAGACAAAATCAGTAAATGGTTTAAAATAGGTAGTTCCACATTTAAATATAATACAGAACATTAACCATATAAAATTAGTCCTAGTAGGTTAACAAAAGAATTCTTTATCCTCTTTATATGCACACAAACACGTCCATCCACTACCGTTTCCAAAAAATAAACTATATTAAAACTAAATCTGTCCCTGAGTGGCAGTGGGATCTTAAAAAGATTTTAATGATTTTGCTGAGTCAGAAAACACTCCTTTAAAGTAAAAACAAGATATGGATAAAAGCATAGAAAACAAAAGTCTCAGTTAAGATCTTATTTTAATATTTAAGATCAAGTGTGCAGAGCTCAAGAAAACATTATTCTGGAATAATAAGTGGTGTCTATTATAAATGTATAAGGTAGATATGTCTACATTTTAATGTATTTATATAATGTGAGCTGCTGCATGTACACCTTATAATGACATGGACATAGTCAGTCACATAGGTGTACACACAAAGGGGAAAAAAGGCACATTACTGCAGCTACACATGGTTTTTCAGAAAAGGGAAAGGGTTTTGCTCAGACTCCAATATTTCTGGTGGAAATACTGTGCAAGGCAGGCATGTTTTCCATTAACCTAAATTCTGTTAGCCTCCCCCCAAGAAAGCACAGTGCTGCGAAATTACTTCATCCTGCACCCTTCAAACCCATCACCCTACATATCTGCTCGGGGACCTGGATACTGGAACTGGCTAATGCTGAAATACCAGCCTAATTACCTTGTAAAGTTATTTGTTTGTTCTGGAAAACCAATCCACGAATTCATATTAATGCACAGACAGCAAGTCTGAGATCCACATGACAAGCTTGAGCCAGAGCACATTAAAGTCAAAGAAAGTTCATTGACGTCAAAGGATTTCGGATGAGAAGCTAAAATAAGGTATTACAGCTCAGCAGTGAATAACACTTTTGTTAGGCCTTCCTTCTTCCTGGGGGTTGAGGGGAGGAGTTGTCTTTTTCTCTTTTTCTCTCCCTTTTTCTCAGCGGACTGGCATGAGCACATTGTCTTCACTGAAATTGAGTGGAGTTGTTTTATGGACATGTAGAAGCAGTTCAGATATGGGCAGCTACTGAGCATCCCTATGGAATAATCCCAATTCCAAGCTGTGCTACCCTTAAACAAACGCCCTCAGCTGATTGGAATTTCTCACAGGCTGCAAAGCAGAAGAGCTCAGACACTAAGGGCTGAATTTCCCTGTGGCCACACATCTGAAGGGGTATTTGTATATTTAAAGCAAATCCATAGGCCTCACGAAATCCTCACCAATTCCAAGGAAAACATTGGAGTTTATGCAATCCTGACATTATAGTCCATTACACAGCGCAAACGGGGGCCAAAAATATCTGAAATAGTGCAAATATGAGCTGTGAGATCCAGAGGGCACCTTGCAGACTTTGTTCATATGTTTGTAGTGTGCTTCTAATGATTTCTAGATCCAGAAAGGTTTCTCAGCACAGATTTGGCGCAGCTCAGCCTTTTCTGCAAAAAATTGCTGAATGTAAAAGAGGAATATTATTTTGTGATTTTGTATTCATCTTAAAATTGGTAAAATTACCCTTGGCCTTCAAAGGAGTCTCTTTTCTTCGAACATGGGAGTAAATACATTGTCTTTTCTACCCTCTTCCAGAGGCTCAGCTGTCTGATAATCCTGACATTGAATAACCAAACCGCTGTGTTCCAAAACTCATCCATTTAGGGTTTTTTTAGTCACTGCCTTTGTGAAGGAACAAGTTTTGTTCTAATCATCTTGTGGGATGCATTAAGATCCAGCTCTGATTTACACGTGATCTCTAACATGTGAGAACTTTTTTGAACTGTGTTTGCCCACATGTGAATATAAACACTACTTTCTGCTCCTATAATTGCATTTCACTTCAGAAACAGTATTTTCAGAGATGCCTCCAAAAGATGAATAAGAAACATTAAATAAATTAAACTGGACTCCCTGCATGTACCAAATACAGTGTCCTGCTTTTGTTTTTTTCATTTATTCTCTACAATAGTGTCTTATTGCATCTATTAATTATGCAAACCTCTCCAAATCTTGCACATAAATAACTCCCATTTGCGTGAACAGAAGTTACTCATATCCTGCAGTAGAAAGAGCCTCCTACTTACATTTTGTTGCAGGTTTTTCCTCAAAAACTCACGATTGTTTTCTCTTCTTGATGCCTTGGGAAGGCTGACCTGGAGCAGAGACTGGACAGGGCTAGAGAATAAAGCAGGGATTTATTGAAAGGCCTCCAGGACACACCTTGGGCAGGACAGGGCCTGGCCAGGGCTGCACCCAAGGGGGACCCAAAGTGGTCCCAAAATGGCTGAGTGGTCATGAGGCCTTACATTTTTATAAGTTTTCGTCCATTTGCCTAATAGAGTTCTATTGTCCAATTACAGCTTCAGGTTGTGAAGTTTCATCCTTCTTATTTTGTCTCTTTAGTTCACCATTGTTTTTGCTTTTGGGCCTGGAAACTTGCACTCATTGTCCTGGGTCTCCAGCAGGAAAAGGATTTGTCTCCCTGCTCTGTGAAGAGAGCTGACTGACATTTAATATGAGGCTCAGAACTGCCCCCCTAGGCAGCACAGAATCTGAAAAACATGAAAGCTAAAACTTAAGGCATCATTCTTTAACATAAAACCAAGAAAATCACCATTTAGCTTTTGGGGCAAACTTTCCTTCTGATCTGGCCTTTGACTCGAAGTACAGCACTGTACAGGTGGTGTAGTGTGATAGAACAGGAATAAGTAAAAAATAATGTTTATCAACACAAAGGCAGCTTCTCATGCGGTTTCTCTGCTCGTTTGGGGAAGCATCTGATTGCCCAATTACATCTACTAATGGCAATAAGTGATGATTTTCAATCTGTTCTCAATAAACAATAGACTTCAGCTGAGCGACTAAAATATTACGTCTGCAAATATACTTGTACATAATTAAAGGCATATGTATTATTTGCCTGTGAAGTTTGCTGAAACCTCCCATCACTTTCCTTTATCTTTATTCTGGAATTCTATGATTTCCTGAAGAGTTGGCAATCACAGGTTTTGAATTTTATTGAGTGGGCAATTTCTCCTTGGTTTTAATTCTCTCTTGATGAAGCCTTTCTGGTGGTTAGATTTGCATGCAGGGGGGTGGAAACCAATTTCAAAGACAGATGTCCCTTTTCTTTCATCCCCCATGAAACTCTTCCATATGGAGAATGTCAGTCAGAGGCCTGGCCACCATTTAAAAGCTACTGGATTTTATGACGCAGGGGCAGGATGATATTTTAGTGTCCAAAGTCACCTCTGGCTCCTTCCAGGGGAATAATTTCACCTAAAAATCTTTATTCATCTTGTTCCACTGATAAAGTATGAATTCTTTTAATACAAGGAACAGGTAATACTGCTGAGTGAGGAATTTTCAGCATCTTTGGACTGGAATTACGGTGGTTTTCCCCAAGTGGAGGTAAAATACATAGCAAGTTCAAGAAGCTTCTTACATTATCTCTCAAATTCCACCTGGCTCAATATAAAAACCTGCTAGAGTGATTTCAAGTAGCTTAAAAGAGAAATCCAGCCTCCTCCTTCTTATCTGTGCTAACATCATCATCCACCATGTTTAGGAAATTATTATTTTGCAAGGGGATATTTTCTTCTAATGGATTAAAAAATGTGTTTTCTGGCTGAGATAGTGAAGTTTAATAGGGAGAAAGAAAGTAATTTTTTTTTTTTTTTTTGATCAGGACTTCTCTTGATTCCTATTTTAAATTCAGACTACAAGATACCCTTTAATTCAATGATGCTGGATCAAACCTGTGAGAGAAGTCTTTACATAAACAGTGTTGACTCCCTAAACAAAACACTGTCCGAGTCATGTGCTCACACATATCTGGGAGATCAATTATGGAGATGGATTTTTCTGCCCAAATCTTCTCACTGCCTGCCTTGGAGCTCTGCAAGTGATGGTAAATTGTGAAAGTAATTTAAGCCTGCTCAAAAGCTGCCTTTACTTTATAACTTGGTGTTGGCTCTTTGCTGAGAACCAGTTACAGATAAGATTCACTTGTTTATTTCCTGCTGACATCAGAGGATAACCCAAAGCTTATTAAATTATTAAATGTATGGCATGACAGCTTTCTATACCTCATCTTGGTAGGGGCTGAACTCTGAGTGAAGAGAAATGACCACCAACTTGAAAAATACACTGCTGCTTTTGTCCCACAAAATGCAGATCACTGCTGTGCCCATGAGTGATGCTACTATGCTCCAATATCGGGAAGTGACTGAAATGCTGAGCAAAAAATATCCATCAAACCGTGGCTTTCACGTCTTAGGTGTCCACTCCTTGGATCTGCTGCAAATATTCCCCACAAAAAGAAGCACTTGACTGCATCAGCCCCCAGCTAAAATTGTCCAGATCAGACAAAGTGTGCTCTTGACCAAAAAAACAAATCAAAAACCAGCAACCCACACCCACATAAATTATTGTTAAAAATCAGCAGTTTGTGGTAAGGACCTGAGAGCAAGGTTTCACCCTTGGAAGCTGTAAGCAACTAATAATTAGATTTCCAGGCCTTGCTGTGACTCTTTACGGGTTTTTCAATCTCAAGGAGTGTAACTAACTCGTAAATGATCTGCTGCGGCCTCGGGAAGCAAACTGAACCGACGTGTAAGGGATTTAGACCATTTCCATAAATACATTTAAAAACAAAATCGACGGGTGTTTTCAAACAGGCCTCGAGTGAAAAAAAGAGAGAAATTTTGAGGGCCTGTGCAATCTCTGCAGCTGATATCTTCTCCATATGTGCCTGAACTGCACTCCAGCCAAGGAGCTCTCGGAGAGCTCGAGCTGCTCTGACGGAATCTTGCAATGTGCCTCTGGACTGGGATGGAGAGAGCACAGCTAAAATTCCTGGCTAGGAAATACATCACTTATAAACAAACCTGCTCCAGGAAAAAAGTCATGGAAAGCACTGAAAGCAGTCACATGGCAATGCAAGATGTCAGCAAATGTCTTTCTTTTTACCCAAAAAAAGCTGATAGTCAGCGTGATTGAATGTCTCATGCCTGCTTCCTTATCAGGAGTTTTGTTTTTTTTTTTCTGGCCATTTATCTGAAAAAGCACTATATAAAATTAGAAAAAAGAAAGAAAAAAAAAAAAGGGAAAAGGAAAAACAAGCCTACTATCACTGTGCTAAATCACTAAATCAAACTGCAAACTCAGCATTGACTGCAGTCCCAAGACAGGACCTGGCAGGATCTGATTATTCAAAGATGCCCAAATTAAGGTGCAAATGAAACCATAGGCCAAAGTAAATAATATGGATTTTATTTAACAGCAAATGTGAGGTAGAGAGAGGCAGAGAGGATAGAAAGAGAGACAAATTAAGTCAAAAGAGAGTCACCACCATGTGGGTTCCTGCTGCATCCTTGCAGTGACCTTGAGATGTATCATTTTTACTTGATTTCTTTTCATAAATTTCTCAGACATGTTTAGAATTTAGGGCTCTAAATGGAATATGTTCTTGAAGATTCCATTTTTTACTGTGAATTGAAAAAAATCTGTTTAAAACCATGTACAAAACTTAATAAGAAAGTGGTAAAGGTCTGGAGCAAGAGCAAGCTTAGTTAACATCGGATAACTTTAATCCACTGTTCCTGTGTCATTATGAAATTAGATTTCTTGTTCTCCCAGCTGAAAAACACGCTCTGAACAAAAACAATGAGGTATTTCACAGGATGATTCAGATGCAGAATATCTCAGAACAGCTAGTAAATTCAAAGCTAAAGCATGTAGCATTATATACTCCTTTAACATTTATCATTCCAAAAAGCAGCCTGTGCCTCTCTGTGGATGCTCACACTATTAGGCACCACAAACATCCAAAGTAGCAGCTGGAAAGGGGCAAAAAGAACTCAGAACTAAGTCTGTAAGACCTGAGCCAAAGAGGACAGCAGCTGTTATTTGGTTATTTGTGTTAGTTAAGTTGTATAAGTAGCAGATCATTTTCCACCCTAACACAATTATGTACTTGGAGGAGTTATTGTTGTTTTTAATTGCCTGAGGATGGTTTAATGTTATTAGCAGGATATCTCCAGTCTTTAAAAAGGAAATTAGGATTGTGAAATGCTGCATGATTGTGGGAGTGAATATATTGTTGTTCCACTACTGGAATTTACAGAAAATAGTTCAAGAGTGAATTTTGCTATATTATAATTAAATCCTCAGTGGAAAAATACAAGCATGCCAATAGAGGTGTCTTGACTGGCATCAGACAGTCATGTGACTCTAAAAGCTTCTTAGAGCCATAAAATACTTTGATATTTAGGACCTTTTCAAATCTTCATGACAGAGCTTGAACTGAGTGTTATAATTTTGTGAATTGCTTCAGATCATATTTTAATCATCATCATATTTCAGAGTACTGCAAAAGAGAATCATAATCACTTGTCCTCATTTAAAAGTGATTTAGGATGTAAGTTCAGTAAAATTATCACCACTGGAAAGCCATTTTCAATTCAGTACACAGGGTATAAACAGCATTGGTAGAGCAGACATCAAGATCTGAGCTGTCTGTTCTTAATGCAACAGGTCCCTTGATGAATTACAGTTTCGAAGGTCATGACTGAGCAGAACAATTTTAACACAACTTCCCAGCAAACTCTGCCTGTTTCTTCCTCTCAGCTGCCAGACTCCACATGTAGCTCATATCCACCAGCCTCAGGTCAAGGAGGTCAGGTATTTTATAGTTCTTTTCTAAAATTTGTTAAATCAGCCCAGTTTCTTCAACAAATCAGCTGAAAGAGGTCCTGCCTTTAAAGTTGCTGTAGTATCATAATGAGATGGAAGAAGGTCACTTGTTCATGGCCATCAGTCTCAAAAAAAGTTTACAGTGACTATTTGGACTAAAAATTAAACAAGTTTCTTGCACAAGAAAGGAAAATGTTTTGGGAAAAGTGAATATGGCATTTTCAAACACACAATGTGCCCTTACAGAGATTACATGAGGTGTTTTAATGAAGTGTAGTTTTGAATACTCCAAGTTTTCCAGGACATGGGTGGAACTGGAAAACTGTTCAGTTCAAATCTTTATAGGCAGAGGGGAGAGAAGAACACTTTTTAGCAATTAATAGTTTCTTTTCAGTTTCAGTTGATAATTATAGTGAATTTGTTGACTTCAAGAAAATCAAAGGCCTTTGCAATCAGTCCAGACAAATATTTTTCTTGGTAGTCTATCACTTGAACAATCTGCTTGTAGTTCACCTATTACTTTCGCCTTCTACATAGTTTATAGATAAGATTATTTTCCAAATTCTATCTGCATATTGTGACTGTAAACTCCTTCCTACATAAACGCCACCAATATCTTGCCAACTACAATTTCACCAGCTGTTTCTTAAACAAACAAACAAAAAACCCCAACAAAACAAAACGAACATTTCAGTGAATCACAGAATGATTTGAGTTGGAAATGATCTTAAAGACCATCCAGTTCCAGTCCCCTGCCATGGGCAGGGACACCTTCCACTGCTCCAGGTTGCTCCAAGCCCCATCCAAGCTGGCCTTGGACAGTTCCAGTTCAGGAGCTGTTTAGAAATTCGTGTGCCATGAATTAATGGCCACATGGCAGGCCCTGGTCAGGTATTGCTCACCAGTGGTCCCCAAAGCACAAAGTGATGGCACATGGCTGAGGAGACACCAGGAGCTGTTCAACTGCAGGACCTGTTCTGTGGACAAACAGAGGACTTGGCCCTCACAACCTTGAAGTTTGGATCTTTGCACATTCAGGCATTTGTTCAGACATGGCAGCCTGCGTCAATATCTGAATTTTTACCATGTCTATCCAGCCATTTCAGTTCTCCTCGTTATCTCACATAGGGATCAGGGGGAGTTTAAAATCACACCCATGACCCACCCACAGTGCAGTCTCCAGTGCTACCCCAGTGCTGAGTGTAACTCTAACTTGGCTTCTGATTTAGACCAAAATAACCAAACAGGCATACAGTTTAACCAGTTCCCATCCTAAGGATATGGGGAACTTGGCTGCCCAGGGAATTCAGCTGTGCAGAGGTCGACCAAGAAACACCTCTGAGGTCTGGGGGTGAAGCCATCATTGTAACATCTGAACTGAAACTGGCCTGATGACAACTTTTATCTTCTTCCTCTGCTCTTCTCCTGGTTCTTGGATCTTCACCTGGGCTCCAGCCCCATGCCCCGGGGTCACAGAGGAGAAAGTAGAAGATCAAGGGACATAATCCTGACTCTCCTAAACCCCGGGCTGTTTTCCCTCCTACTCGTAGCTGTCAGAGGCAGTTGAGAAATCTACTGATCTGCTGCAAATCTCCGAAAAGCCTCTTCCAAACCACACGACCCTGGCTCTGACTTCACAAAAATCTCCCAGTCCAACAAAAGTGAGGCTTCTCCAAGCACCAGTTACAGTCACAAATTGTGGTTTCTCGTAGGTGGAGGCACCGTCAAAGGCTTGGCTGGGCCTGGTGCCTTCCTGGCCTTCCCAACACCCACGGGAAGCACTTTGGGAAAGGGAGAGCACCCGGCACCAGTGATGTCACTGCACTGGCTGAGGGGGACACACACAGAGCACAAAACCTTTCACAGGCTGTCTGGGGTTCTCCCTGCAGCTTTTTATACTTTTGGGTCAAACGTGGCAGCTACCAGGCCTCTCCCTGCTTGCAGCAGCAAAACATCAGAGGTCACACATACAGATCCTGGGGCAGAAAGGGAATTTATCTCCCATTGCCAGCCCCGTTAGAAACAAACAATCAGCATTCCGAATAATCAGTATTCCAGGCTGCAGGGACTCTCTCCAAGAGCCTTGCTTTCTGTTACACCTCACTGCCCTGCTCAAAGGTCACAGAAGGAAGTCTGTGAAAGAATTGGAATTCAAATCCAGGTCTCTTAAACACCAAATTTATTACAATTCTATAATTAATTTATCCTATGCAACAAAAATGTTATGCATCTTATTTTATTATCTGGAAGCAGGGCCTTCTGGTTTTTATATTCCATCATGGGCATCAGTTCCATAAATACTTTCTACATTTGACTGATCCTACGCAGGGTCTGAAGTCAGACTGCTAAAACACATGGCTGCAATATCGAGGCCTAGGTTTGTTTTCAGTCACTCTTATAAGAAGTTAGTTATCTTCTGAACCCCTAAGTCACATCTCACAAGGTTTTTAGGAGGAACCTAAAGGGGTGCCAAAGCCTGGGCAGATACCTGCCCTGTCTTCTTTTCAGTTTGCCAACATGCTCTGTTAAAACAACAGCTTGTTACCCCCTCAGAAAATGAGCGAAAATAGTCAGAAATATGAATGTATGGATCAGTGGTACCCTCAATGAAAAATACATAAATTCCTTTTTACATCCTTTACTGAAGTATATCACTCTTTTCAGTATCATTTGTTACACTTGCTTGGAAGTAAAATTGTCTCTTGAGGGAAAATCACCTGCAATCCCCTCAAGTGTGAGCAGCAAGCCTGGATTATGGTAGGCTTTCATCACAGTAACAAAGAGCAAGTTTAGCTACAGCACTGGACCAGACCCAGCTCCTGCGAGCTGCCACCTCTCTGTCCACAGTCCTGCACTGCCATCTGCAGCTGCCTGACAGCATTTGGATTTCTCCACGAGCAGGCTCACACCGACATTGGCAGCAGCATCCTCCCTGTAAACGTTAGGAGTGTTCAGTGGCAGGCAGACTTTTTTTCCACAAATATTGTCATGCTAAAATAACCAAAATATTCCTCTTTTTCAAGATTGTGTTTGTTCTTTCTCCAGCTTTTTTTTTTTTTAACTTTCTGCTTTATCTCACTACTCCATTGTCTTTGCCAATTGAAATTGAATGTCAGATACAAAGTGAAACATATTAAGTAACCCAGAAGATTTGTAATACACTGAGAAATAAGACCCTTTAGAAGTTGTGCAAGATGCCTTACCACATATAGAAATTGTTTTAAATTAATTTAACTACAGTTACAGCATTAAAACTGGAGTTTAATTAAATATATCCCCTAACATCTATCACCAGAGAAATATAAATAGGTTTGGTAGGATTTGGTCTGAAATAAAGAATGAGCCTGAAAAGATCCACAACCCCAAGAAATTTATTCAGGGTGATTGTCATGTTCTGAAAGATTTCTGTCTCATTAGCAGCACATGGGCCAGGTCCTCCCTTCAGCTATCCTCATGATGCAGAGGGGGAATGGGTTTACCTTAAGGGACAAAGGCTTCTCCCAGTGCATGGTCAAGTCACAGTGCTTAGGAACAAACCCAGGAGCCTCTTAGGAGGCAGGGGTTGGACCAGAAGGAAATCTTACACAGGCACATGGCCAGGAAAAATGTCACATGGAGGAAATCAGCCAGAAGGATTTCAAAATTAGGATCTAGCCCCATAGCTGATGAAGTTGACCACTCTGAACTGAGCACTTGCAGTTCCCCAGATACCAGTGACACAAAAAAAAAAA